>CM021102.1:621516153-621607107 GCA_007115665.2 Sequoiadendron giganteum | reverse complement strand
AATTTCGTCATTATATTACGGGGTATAAGGTCACAATTTACACGGATCACTCAGTTGTGAAGTATTTAATGAACAAACCTATGGTAAATGGTCGAATCATGAGATGGCTATTGCTTCTTCAAGAATTTAATGCCACAATTCTTGATAAACCAAGAAAATATAATGTGGTAGCCGATTCTCTGTCACGAATCAAACATGAGAAAGATGACATTACCCCTGTTCAGGATGATTTTCCAGATGAAAATCTATTTGCGGTTTCTGTAAAATCACCTTGGTTTGTAGATATCACTAACTATTTAGCTACATCTGAGATACCTCCTGTATTCACCTCTAAGCAAAAGAAGCGACTAATCAGGGAGAGTGCTCCATTCAAGTGGATTCATGGAATGTTATTTCGTTGTGGTCTTGACATGATTTTGAGGAGATGTGTAAGAGCTGATGAAACATACAGTATTTTGAGGGACTGTCATGATGACCCATCAAGAGGATATTACTCTGCAAAGAGAACTTCCCACAAAGTCCTAGGTGCTGGATACTATTGGCCCTTAATGCACAAAGACATTAAGAACTATGTACATCATTGTGATGAATGTCAGAGGGTAGGAAGACCAACTGCTTCTTCAAAGATGTCGTTGCAGCCTCAAGTAGTCCTCGAACCATTTGAAAAATGGGGTTTAGATTTCATCGGACCCATAGATCCTTCCTCTCAAGGGAAAGAGTATATACTGGTTTGCACCGACTACCTAACAAAGTGGGCAGAAGTTCAAGCCTTGAGAATAGCTAGGGAAGAATAGGTCACAAACTTCCTTTATAATAAAATCTTCCTTAAATCTGGAGCCCCTTGAACTATTGTAACTGACCAAGGACCCCAATTCATGTCTCGAGTGCTTCTGGCATTTACCAATCATTTTCAAGTAAGCCATAGAAAGTCATCTCCTTACCACCCTCAAGCGAATGGCCAAGTCAAAGTGACTAATAGAGAACTAGAAAATATTCTCACAAAAATAGTCTCTTTTGGAAGAAAAGACTGGGCCAGGAAGCTCCCGGAAGCCGTATGGGCATACAATACTACTTGGAAATCTACGACTGGATTCAATCCTTATAAGCTAGTCTTTGGGGAGAAGCCTCTTCTTCCCATTGAGTTTGAGTTACAAACTCTACGAACAACAATGGAATTAGGTCTAGATTTAAAGAGAGCCCAAGTTGAAAGAGTTTTGCAACTGAGCGAATTAGATGAACTTCGTTTAGAAGCCATTCATCAAATTGAACTAGTTCAGCATCAACGGAAGGTATGGCATGATAAACATATTAAGGAAAAGGAGTTTCACAATGGGAACTGGGCCTTGTTATTTGATTCTAAATACAAAGACCATAAGGGAAAGCTCAGAACTCACTGGTTGGGGCCTTATGAAGTTGAAGAAGTCTTTTCGAACGAAACTGTTTAGTTAAAGCCAATCGATGGTGACACACGAACTCTATTGGTTAATGGTCATCGCTTATGCATTTACCATAAGCCAGTCAACAGGGAAGACTTTACAAGGATGGTCAAAATGCAACGTGAGGTCAAATGTGTTGACTCTACCATGGCAGAGTCTATTCAGTAAAATGTTAGGCTGTCGTTTAAAAATAAATAAATAAATAAATATAATAATAATAAGACATGTATGTTGATATATTTCCCCTCATTTTATCTTCCATCATTTTTTTGGACTTAGCTAAAATTTTATATATTTTTGCAGGACTTCTCAAAAAGCAAAGAGTAACTTCCGGAGCACCCTCCAAAGATGCTCCAAAACGTTATGGGACCAATACTTTGGAACTTGACGTTTTCAAAAGCCCGATGCTCCAGAACTTGAATTGAGCTTATCATGATGAGGAGGCATTCTACACTAAGGTTCAAAGTCGTGAAGATTCTTTGCCATGTCACTCAACCTTTCCATTCTGTTGCTGCTCTGGCTACATCTTTCAACGATGCTCCAGAACCTTTCCATTTCCTTGCTACTCTGGCTGCATCTTTCAGTGATGCTCCAGAACCTTTCCATTCATTGCTGCTCTGACTGCATCTTTCAGCGATGCTCTAGACCCTTTCCATTTCGTTGCTGGTCCGGCTGCATCTTTCAGCGATGCTCTAGAACCTTTATTTCATTCTAATCCGACTGCATATTTCAGCGATGCTCTGGAACCCTTCATTTCATTCTTGTTTCGGTCGCACCATACACCGATGCTTCAGAACTTATGTACTCGTTCAAGCACGTTGACCAAAATACATGCTCAGGAACTTGTTCGGTTATCCTTCGCCACATTTTTCAAAATTTTCAATTTTTTGTGATTCTTCCGCCAAATATCTGATACATCTATCTTTCTATTTTTGCTCTAGTTATAGGTAAGCCACCCAACTCTGTACTCCTCATTCACAGCTTCGTCCCCCATAGAATTCTGCACCATATCATAATAACTCTGCCGTCATTTCAACCAATACCTTCACGTCATCCTGTCAAATATGTGAGGATTAAGATCTTCGATCGATCACGAAATGAGAGTAAGTATTAATTTTTTCTTTAAATAGGTAGTTATTTTCAAATAAAGAATAATAAATTGGCACGAACATCACTTCCAAATTAGTAATTCATGCCACCCGGCGATCAATCACTCGTACGGCAAGCCTTTTGCAAACCTCCATGCAGATTGGAAATCATTGAAGCATACGTTGCAAATAAAACAAATAAGTAATTCCAAAGGCAATATTTTCAAAAAGAACTTGCATGGGAGCTTTGTGCTAGAATTGAATTTCTTGCAGTGTACGAAATCAGGAAATGGGGGGTGGAAAAAGAAAGGCAGAGTCAGATTTAGCGAAAAAATTACTGGGGTTGAGTAGCATCTCCAGATTGTTCGAAGAAGCAGGGTGGTTAGACTTCATCAAGAAATTTGAAGGCCATAATGAAAAGTTGGTAAGATCCTTTGCAGAGAACTACATCAATGGCGAAGCAGTACTTCAGGGGAAGCGTTTTAAGGTAAGCTCTAAGATTATTTCTTGGTTATCTGGATTAAAAGCATAAAGGCATAAATATCAAAGAAACCTCTCAAGTAACATACCAGAAATTAGCTGAATTGTTTACCCATATCCAATGGTGGTAGTGAGTACCAAGGGGCAAAACAAGGGGTTCCAGAGAACCTCCATATTAGAACCCTAGGGTACTGTTGTTGCATGGATAATAAGGTACTTTACTTGTGAAGGTCGGCTTACCACAGTTGTAGGGCCTTCCTTTCGTATGTTGACCCATCTACGTCACGAAAAAAAAGACCCAACTCTTAGGGTTAATATGTCAGAATTCTTGTTTGATTCCTTAAATACTTCCATGGAGAGGTATAAAATAGGGTCTAGGCCCTTGAAACACCATGGGTTAATTCAGCTAATCTTCAAGTATCACTTCTGTAAGAAATCTGAAGAGAAATGGGAGAAATTTATAGAGCAAATGGAGAAGCCTACAATAGCAAGAACCATAGAATTAGGGGAATCATCCCAAAAGGCTATTCCATCATCCAGAGCAACCTCCCCTAAGGGCTCTCCAGCTCTGGAAGCTCTTAATCCCACTACTCCTGACAAGGATTTTCCAGACCTCTATGGTGATAAATTCCAAACCCCTGGCATGCAAGAACAGATTCATGTTGTTTATTCTGACACAAGTAAACCAAGAAAGAAGAGTAAGGAAAAACCCAACACCTATCATTTTATAGGAATCACCTCCACTCATAAGAAGTAAGCGGTTGGCTTCTGAATTCTCTGGAACCCCAATACAGGGTGAGGAGGGAAGCTCACAAAAGAAGAAGCCTAAGCGGCTACAAGAACCCATAGAAATTTCAGAACAAGCCAGTGGAGATGAAACACCCCTAAATAGAGAGAATTCAGGTGAAGTATTTCTTTTTCACTCTGCACATATAGAGGAAATTTTCAATGATGGAACTCAGGATAGAGAGCCTGTAGGGGATTGCAGTGTGCCATAAAATTTGTCACCCAATGTAGATAAAATTGTTGAAACAATTGAAACCAATTGTGCTAGTGTTGAATTAGAAAAGTATAAACTAGAAATTGTTGATTTACAGAGGCAATTGTCTAAAAATAATGAGTTTATAGAATTGTAGAAAGAAAAGTTAGTTGTACAAACTGCTATAATAAATAAAAGGGATCAGGAAATAAAAGATTCGAAGCTACAATTGCAGGACAAAGATTCAAACATCTATAAGTTGTAGGAATAGGTACAAGAGCAGTGTGAAAAGCATAAAGCTTATAGTGAGAATATTGCACAAAAAGAGGTAGAAATAGGAAAAATAAAATAAAATTTTATGCTCGTGCTCTCAGCTTTCGAGGAAGACAAGAAAATAAAGACTGAGGAATTGAACACTTCCATCAATAGAATAGTTGAACTAGAAGAGGATCTAAAGGAATGCACTATGAGAACCCAAACAGAGTCCAAAGCAATTCAAACAGAACCAGTTGTAACTAATTGGTTCCAGGTTAGCATTCCGCCTCTGCTAACAAAATGGATGGAACATTGTTACTTCCTCAGAAATGTCCAAACTGAAAACCATAGGCTCAAGACAGAACTAGTGCTCCTAAAGGAGTCATTTCACAAAGCCTACAGAGGGAAGCAAGATGCCTGTCAACTTAAGGACTGTTTGTTGAATTGTAGAAGGCCATCGAGAATGTACTCAATGTTTTTAAATAAACAATGGCTACAATGGAAATTATTCAGGATCTATAACAATCAACCTTATGAGCCTAATGACAAAGAGTTTGTAAAAATATTTGTAAAATCAACTCCTGAAGATCAGGATTTAATTTGTGAATTCTTTTTACATGATTTGTTAGTAGAAAATCATACAGATTTCTTTATTAATCTGTTTGTGAGAGAGGTAGAATTGTGGGCATTTCTCTCAACTATGAGAAATCAAATCCATTGGCAAGAGAGAATAAAAGAATTTGTACAGGCAGAGAAAATAGTGGGTCTCCAGATCAGATCACCAAATTCAAGGCCTGAGGGGTTCAAAGCTACATTTTTGTCTCTTCTGATTAATGAAAATATGAGGGAAAGGTGTGTTATGATAATTTCATAGCAAAGAAAAGAGAAGTTATTTCTCCTTTCAACATCAGATGGTCATTCAGAAGGGTTGATGCTCTAATTAAAATCATGAAAACACTCAGAACAAAGTGGATAGGAATGAGATACAGGCCCCCCTTGCTACTGAATCCACCCCCAACTTTTAATATTTCCACAGATCAGAATGATAGACTCTTTAAAGAGTGGAGAGAAAATGTGATGTTCCATAGAGTGTTTATTCATAACCCTGAAACTTTCGATGCATCAGCCAGGGAAACTCATGATCTCAGTACTCTTTATGAAGAATGGAATAAAACTCAAGGATTTAACTATGGAGTAGGAGGACCTGCTAGAAATTAGGTAGGGGAGGAAATGATGAGGTGAAAATAACCTCATCATAATAAAATATGGAAAGCTCATTCTTGCTAATTCAATCCTAAGCCTGTGCCAATTTATTAAACTTTAGAAGAAGTAATTACTTATTTTTAGAAAAATTATGCTTTCTTTCTTTCTTTTAATCAATTGAGGAAATTGTCCAAAGAAGGTTTAATGGGTTGATTTGAGTGTTGTTGTAGGGATTAACAGGTCATCATGCAGCTATTGCAAAAATTTAGCCAGCATGTGCCTCAAAGTAATGCTGTGAACCCACTCCTTGAAGCCTGGATGATGCGCTGAAGATTCAGTTTTAGTTCTTTTAATCCGACTGTTTAAAACTTTATGGCTCTTCTCGAGCCTTCTGCATGTTTTAAGAAGCTTTAAAAACACCAAGTCGGTTTTAAGTTAAGGAAGACTTTTTCAATGGCTATCCATGCCATCTTAAATTTAGGATCTAGTTGGGAAGTTATCTATAAAACTGTAATCTCATAAGTAATAAAACAGTTAGAGAAAAAATATCGTTATGCTGTTTACATGGATTTACAAATCACTGGTGCAATGAGTTACCTGGTTTCTGTTTATTGGTAATTGTTAAATGCAATGATGGAGACTGTATGTCATAAGAGTATTTGAGAATCTATAGTTTATGTGAGTGAAAGACGAAGAAGTAGCCCGCGAGCTGGACATTCGAGGGGAGTTTGGACATTCGAGGGGAGTTAACCTAGATAGATAAGTATTTTGTTGATTAAGTTATTTCCTTTGTTTAAGATAAATTGCTACTCAGTAGAAAACAACAAATTGTTGAAGAGTTTAGTTAAGTTGTTCTAGAGCACCATTGTCTTTAATTGGTATAAGTCTTTCTTTTGTAGTTGATAATATTTCTTTACTGTTTAAAAGATGCTTAATTGTTTGTTTCCTTGCTTTTCTGCTTCCATAGTTTACTAGTTATTTATTTTACTTGTTTCTATGCTTTCTAGTTTAGTAGTAATGTTTTCTAGATTAGTTGTCTTATGCTTTTTAATTTAAATTTCCTTGATTTTATTAGAGTAAGATCATTTTTGAGTTAAGTAGTAATGGCTTTGGTTTAGTCTCAACTTCTGTAGTTTAAAAGAAAAACTGAAAATATAAAATGGGTTGTTTAAATAATCTCCTTTTGCAAACTGCCTTGGACACTACCTGGTTGACAATTGACATTCAATTATTCTAAAGTAGTCGGACCTAATGACATCCTATCAGCGACTATGAGCCTATCTTCTCACGAATGAATACATACTATCACACCGATAATCTACAACCACACTTACAAACCACATATTGCAACTTGGACAACATTTGGCACACAATAGAAAATACATTTGAAACCATTGGAATTTCTAGAGTGCCTACATTTGCTAGCGCATGTGGTGAAAGCATGTTTGTTGCCATAGATTTTTTCCTTCCTGAACATTTTGATCCAATTTCTTTGTGATTATTTATGGCACATTCATTGGATAATGCATTGACAATTGAAAAAAAATATACAATTGCTTGTTTTGATAGTCTCATTCAATCTACGATAGACAACAATAATCATCTTTTCCAGTTGCAATCATTGGTTTCTAGAGTTGGGATGCCATATGTGAGAAGTCATCTTGAAGGCTCTAAATTTTATGCACTATGGTTGTCCCATATATTTTATGCAAGAATACATATATGACAAGTTTTTCCATTTCCCACAGCCAAAACATACTCTAATTGCATGAAGCCAAAAAGAAATTTGAACATAATTTGTTTTGAAAATAGCTCAGGTCATTTTCACTATGAACCACTTCAACAAAAAGAACAATTGACTCAGAACATCCATATGAATGATCCACTTTATTTTCAACACATGTCAAACACATTCAAATTAGAAACAAGAAACAATATGAGTAGTTCTCATAAAAAACAAATAGTTCCAACAATACATACAATAGCTAGAGAAAAGTTAAGATCGCACGAGACATTACATTTGTTGAAAGTGCAAATCCACAATGCAAAATCATCCCATGCAAATATCTCACACAATACAACATCTAGTTCTCCGCCACCAACTAGCAATGTCAAAATAAAAATTTAGTCCTCCACAATAGCTAAAATTCAAAACTGCAATTCTAGCTCCAGTGTTCAACACACCAACAATCACTACGTTTTTTGAAAAGAAAAATACAAAGTGGAAAAAAGGATTGTGCTTTACATCTAGAAAAATTCAAACATAGACCATATAGACATTCTATGCTCCAAAAGACAAACAACAGTTTTCAACGAACAATACCAAGAAGTGCTTGATCCAAAAACAACCCGGTTCAAAAATCTATTAAGTAATACTTGTAGACAATAAATGATACACCCATTCAATCATGCTCTATCTGCGACATGTTTCTTTACACCGCAATATTCGTAAAGTTGACAGTGCGCTCATAGACACTATGTCTATGCTATTTACTAAGGCATACACAAAAAAATAGTGATAGGGCAGTCCATTTGTAAACAATGTATAAAAGCCATACTAGATGGTAAGATACCATTTTTTTCCACACCTTCAAGAATAAGAAGAAATGCACAAATAGATGTTCAATCTTTGATTTTGATCTTGAGGAAAGGCTTGTCTCTTTGTGGATATCTTTTGCACATATCAATGCACACATGATATTCTCATAATCGTCTTGCTCTTTTTCCAATAGCTTGGGACTTTTTAACATGAACACCTAGCTTTCCAATGGTGCATTATTGATGAAAACAATATTCCTTGAGCATTTATGTAGTGACAATGAAAGAATGATATGAACAGCTTGACGATTGGACATTTGTTGATAGTTAAGCAATGCGTTTCCAAGCTTGCATATAAATTGTACCTTTCCATCATAAGTAGTACTGCATTTGCGTCACAATTTTTGAAGTGCTAAAGACAATGTTCTATCTTCTTTGTCATATATGAGCTACAATAAGATGTTGCAGCGTATGCATCTAAAATAAATTGCGTGTTTGTATTTGCATACCATAGTCTGGGTACTTTTTTTGCAAACACATTTATCCAAATGATAGATGGGTCTCTCTTTAGCATGACGATTTTGTGTGTCAATGTTGATCATAGAATTGTAATGTAGTCATTTTTATCCATTTCCATGAAGCTTTGAAACAAAATTCATTTGTGTAATGTTTATTTGCTAGTTGCATAAAAAACCTCTTAGCTTTCTCCTTGATTGTAGCATTAGGAATCACAAGTGGTTCTAAAACTGTTGTTCTCCTCATCGGAGGAAGAGGGAAGCTAAATCTACAATTTGAATTTTTGTACTTCTTGCAAGTCTTTGTATGATGACGTCTTTGCATTTTGGAAATATTCGTAGCAAGTAGTGATGAGTCGCATGAAATATACTTCTCCACAAATCTTTCTATTTCAGCATTTGAACATTTTCCATATACAAGTGCATCTTTTATCCATAGCAAAAAGTGAACATGTTCATTGCCTCGATTTTGGAATTCTATAACAAAAGAATAGTCTGTGACTTCTCTAAATAGTTCATAGTTTTTTAGCATCATTTTCTGAAATGCATTGACTTTGTGGTTGAAATAATGACTGCAAAGCACTGGATTTTTTCTAATATTGAAATCCAAGTCCTTCTCTTCTATAATTTTAGTGCGCTTTGATTGTTGTGGAATACATATTTGATGCAAAGCTTTGCATAATGGCTCCCAAAAATTCTCATCACTTGTTAATGTGACAAAAAAAGTTGGAGGTCCCAATTGTCTTATCATTGCAAATATATTCTTTTTTTTGTTTTCCAAATATCAGGGGAGGTCCGAATGCTTTTTAATATTCTATAGCCCAGTGGAGATCATAGTATTTTTTGAAGTTTTGTTGGGTTGTGCACATCTTTTGCAAGCAATTTTCCACCTTTTAATTAAGCTTTTCATATGAAAATCCATGCTAGGGAGGATACTTGATGGATAATAATCTTGATAGCCTTGAAAAAAATGTTTGTAATATGTTGTGCAAAGTCATTGTCTTTATGCATAAGTTCCCATCTTGCAATTTTTTGGTACGTCAAATTTTTAGTAGTGTCAGTTGGATGAGCCAAACCATAGAACAAAGTTGGGAAGTTCATCTCCTCATCATACATGTCCTAGAAAATACCAAGAGGTTTAAACCCTTATGATGGTGCAATTTCAATTATTGTTGTGTCAAGGTTTTTCATAGATTGTGGTTCATTAAACCAATGTATAATTGATTCACTTACTGGCTCCTCACCATCTTTAGATGTGTCATCTTGCATAGTTGGTCTTGTTTTAGAATTCGTTTGCATTTGTGTTGTATTCTTTCTGAACAAATCATGCCATTCTTTATTTATAGATATGTTCTCTTTTTGTATAATGGCGTTTTGCAATTAAAGTATCCATGACTATGGCAAGTCTAACATTACCTTGTGCATATGCATTATCATATTCTAGCTTTTGTTTCAGTCCAACTGTCATTGTTGTGCTTTCGTCTATTTGTCTAGGCAATGTTTGTTGCAATGTTTGTTGCACTCTATCAAAATATATAGGTACATTGATAATTTTCCCTAGTAGGCCATAATTTACTCATTTGTATCCTAGTATAATAGAAAAAACATGCAATGGCCAAAATCTCTTGACAATTTTTCATTGGCTAAATATGTCGCTTTTGACTTTGGTAATCCCAAAAATATGCAAAAAAGAGCAAGAGCACAAATCATATGCTATGTAAGATACAATCCACACATTGATCCTGAAAAATTATTATAGAGAAAAAAATTATGCTATATGTGCCTTTCAGATCAAGTGAGCAGAGCTTGCTAACTAGATATGAAACATGGAGTGCAACATTCAATGCAAAGAAAGTGCAAATTGCAAGTATCAAAATTTTTATTTACTACATAGGTTGTTCCTAAATGGTGTGACATTGATGAGGCTTCTACGAAGGCTAAAAAGGATACCTGCCCAACAATAGACATTACGAATGGAGTCAACACAAATAGCCATGCAAATGGCATAAAAAAATATGACATCATGGATGACATGAGCCATATCAACAATACAAAGTTCAAGGATCGTGTCTACAAAAAACTATATAATACAAACTATGAAGACAGTTGAACAAATAACAACAATCGATAGTAAAGGACATACTAATGACAAAATGGCTTGCTCCAAAAATAATTGTACTTGTTCTTGGCAGGTGGGGTAGGCATAGGTAAAATCTATACAACAAAAATACTTTTTGAGGCAATGATTTGATACTATGATAAATAACTAGATAGTGATCCATTTAAGCCTAAAGGCATTCTTATTACTTCTACAGGAAAAGTTGCATTCAATGCAAGTGGCATTATTGTGCATTCAATCTTCCAATTTCCATGTAACTCTTCAAAAATGCTGCCTCTAGATTCAAACATAGCGGATGCTCTAAGCAAAAAAATAGAACAAATGTAAATCCTTTTTATTGATGAAGTCTCCTTGATCGGTTAAAAAATGCTTTACAACATTGATAAAAGACTCCACCAAATTAAGCACACACAAACGAAACCTTTTGGAAATATATACATCATTTTCTATGGTGACTTATACCAACTACAACCTGTGTGTGATACTTGGATACTCGAAGAACCAATAATAGATAAGGAGAAAATTTCATACTCCTTTTGGACCGAAAATTTCAAATGCTTTGAAATACATAGTGTGATCAGACAAATAAATCAACATTTCATTTCCATACTTAACCATGCTAGGACCGGTCGACAAACAAATGGAGACATTTCCTATTTGAATGCAATGTGCTATAAGACACCTCTGAAAGATCCACAATTTCCATACTTGTTACATAGAAACACAGGAGTTGAAATGCACAACAAATGAATGCTAGAGAACATATCGACAAAGATTTATGTTTAAGATGTTATTGATAAAAAAGACACAACAATTGATAGCACTCAATTTCAGCCTCCAAAATTATCTCTACCTAGCACAATCCTGCTCAAGCAAGACATTTTGGTTGAACTAATCGCTTGCAACATCGATACAGAAGATGGACTAGTCAATGGTGCAGATGGAATTTTCAAATTGCATACAACCACACAAGAAGACATTGTTTGGATAGAATTCAATGATTCCACTATTGGCAAGTTGCATCGACAGAGAATGCAAAATCTATATACAAATTCTATTATGCCTTCTTGGACACCCATAACAAGAATCATTAGAAAAGTCAAAATAGGTACAAATATAGTCACTAAAGCACAATTCCCTTTGCAAATTGCATGTGCACAAACTATTCATAGAGCACAAGGTCTAACAATGGACGCAATTGCTTTTTACCCGTGTAAGGTCTATCAACATGGCCTTGTGTATACTACTTTATCACGTGTAAGAAATATTGAATCACTATATCTCATGCATAGACTGGAAGAAGAAAACTTCAGAGTGTCAGAAAAATTAAATCATGAAATGCAATGCCTTATGGACTTAGCACAATGAAAAGTAGAGCATGACCTTTTGTCTATCTCTCCAAACCATTTTATCATCTGCTCTTTGAACACACGTAGTTTTTCATTACATGCACAAGAAATAGTGCATGATCATGATATGCTCCAGGAAACTATCCTTTGCTTCCAAGAAATGAAACATAATTTGCTTTACCATGTTGGCTTCCTTGACAAAACATACAATTGCTATACTGCAACAAGTATTCATGGCCTATTAACATGCTGCAGCAAAATAGTTTCAGTGTAAAACTTAAAAAAAAAATCAACAAAATATCTAGAATTAATAACCATTGAACTATTGCATATGCATACTACTGTGCACATTATAAATTTGTAGTTGAGACCAAACACATCCATTCATCATGTTTTAAATTTTATACAAATTGTTCTTACCTCTTTGCCAAATAATTTAAAATTGATTATTGTTGGAGACTTTAGCATTAACATGTTAGAATCAACAAAACCACAAGCACTTTTTCTTGAATTTATGGAGCAATGCAAATTGTCACTAGTTGTTAACAAGCCAACAACACATGCAGATAGTTTGTTAGATCACTTTTGGATACATAATATTGAAATTTCTATTGTCAAAATCAGAGTACTCGATACATATTGTTCAGACCATTTTGCAATATCCCTTCAGCTCTAGTCGCTAGGAAATACTATACAGTTTTTCAATTGCAACTGTTTAGTGTCGACTTCCTTTTTATGCAGTGTGCTATTGTGGTTGTTGCTCACCAATGCATAAAACTAGCATACTATTTATGTGAGTACAAAATAAATGTTGAATCAACTACTATTTCTAATTTTCATACTTCTAATCAGGAAACTTACTCCTTCTTAGCTCTGCTTATGCAAATTTTGACTTTTCCAGTGTTTGTGGCTAGGACCACTAGGCATGTTCTTGTAAACATGTGCCATATGTATGCAATTGAAATTCACTATATACCTATTCTGAAATAGATTTGGTATCACACACAATATTGGTAAGCCTTTGCACACTATATGATTTTTTAATAGAAACAAATTTCAAAGACAAGTTTGTTATCGATTGCACAACTACTTTCAGGCACATCCAGATAGTATTTACTTCATGGATATGAATGTTTTAAATTGATTGTAGAGTTGTTGATTGTTGCTATTGGGTTCGCCATTTACAATATCCAGTCTAGTTTCTATGAGCTTCTTATGTGACTACTTTTTGTTTCTTTACTGATGTAAATTTCCGATCTGGCTATTATCTGAAAATAATAGTATCAATTATATTGTTCTAAATATCTTCCATGGTTATGGTATTGAAAATTAATAGACAACTATTTTGAAATAGGTATGCTACTATGAAACATATTGATTAAGCATTGCGCATAATAGATTTCTTTATTACAAACAAATTGGTAAATCAAAATTGCATGCATCGCACAACTAGGTTGTAACAAGACCATGAAATACATTTTTTATACATATCAAGTTTCTAAATTGCCAACTGCACGCTACAAATATTTGGTCATTTCATACAACAAATATATCACCATTGGCAAATGTCCAATATAGTGTCTAGAGCATCTACAAATAGGTGAGTACTTGACATTTGACGCCGACAATTTTTGATGGCATATCAAACCTCATTAATATATTTTCCACAATTTGTTTTGATACATGCCTCACATAAATATCTCATTGCATTTGTTTGTAGAACCATTTGGAAAACACAGATCTGATTTTTCTACAAAATAGGAGATGGACGAGCTAGTTAAAAAATAAGATGAAAAGAGGAAAGTCCTTATTTTGTTTCTGTGACATGCCTTAATTGTTTATATGTTTAATTATCAATTTACTTTACACCATTGCTCAAATCGCACTATACAAATTGAAAGCAGCGATTGCAGAACCATCAAGCATCTTCGACATATGCACAAAGCAGTGAACTCTAGCATTTGAAGATGATGTTTTGGCTATTTATGGCCTTACTATAACCAAAAATCTTGGAACACTGCCAAAAGAAGCAATTGTGCATGTTGATTTAGTTGATATTCATGTTCAAATGACAATCACTGCAAATATCAACAACAAATTAATTGACACATTCCTGCCATTGTTATCACTTTATACAAGTGTCTGCCTCACAAAATTTGTCATTAGGAAAAAAACTCAATATGAAAGAGGGGATATTGATTATTCCCTTGTTTTAACTACTAGAAGCACCATTGAACCCATTGAAAAAGTCTGTAAATAATGTAGATTGATTCCCAATACAACCATCTCGCAGTCGTCCAATCAAATGACAATTTCTCTATGGAACAATTGGTGTTGTTGTTACTAGTCATTACTAGGTGCCAATGCAATATGAACTGCAAGTCAAAGATGGGGAGAGCCAAGATGATTTCGCCATTGTAAGATATTCTGCAAGATTCATATCGACATCATAGATTTCTAGCGCTTTATTTTTTGGAACCTACTAAATCATTTTTACAATATTTTTTCCATGAATTTTTTTTGCATATAACATGCTTTCTCTATTCACAACAGTTGCATTTGAATAGTCTATACTTGATTGGATTAGTTTTCCTATTTTTGAACTTTAAGTTTTTATTCTAATTCAGTGCCATTGAATTCTTAAATTGACTTCCCACGGGATTTTTCATCTTGGCAATTTTGTACCTTGCAGCTTATAGTCTCGATCAGTCACACAAAGTTGTATGGAAGACTTCAATTGATCCTAGAATTGGCTAAAATGACTTTCATATTGTTCAGTATGGGCCAAAAGGCACAAATTTGATGAAAACAACATAGTCCAACTTCATTGATGTACTCAATGATGCATCCACAAAGGCTTGCCTAGAACCACTGAAGACGTCAAACATGGAAGTAAACACCTGAACCATTTGGCTTGTATGCACTACCATAGATTTTGGATAGAAAGTGCTTGGCATATGTCCTTTTCCATAGTGAATTTCCAAAAAATTACATTCTTTTGATTTGTCACTAATTGCATATGCACTATCATTGTAGGTGATAGGAACACTAAGATCTAATAATGTCCACTTGCCCCCATACAAACCAATTTGCACTTCATGTAGACAAAGAGTTTTCTTTACGCAAATATCAAAGAATGATCTTGCACGTTGCACATCATGTGGCATTCACAAAAAAATTGAATATATCCCTTTTCTGCAATGTACTGTCCATACAGTAGATGGAGCAGTGGACTACTATATGCACAAGCAACAACTACGAAATTGCTTTCCACAACTAGCTGCAATTCCATTCCAAGATTACAAGAAAGACATGTCTAGAGTAATCTTCCTGTTGCAGAAATTTCAGCTGCAAGGAACCTTCACACTTGCAATGGATAATTGTATCATACAAATTGTGAGTGATGCAAGCAACATAGCATCTCCACCAACTTGAAAAGACATATGTAGTTTGGCCTAGGTGCTTACATTGCACTATTCCAAATTATATTTATATTTGTTGATAGCATGTTATACACATTGCATTGTCATGAGTATAACACTTATTGAATATGAAACAAGATCCAAGAAGTGCAACATCCCAGCATAGACCAATATCAAAAATAAAAATGTTTAGATGCCATCATAGACAAACTGTTCTTTAGAATGTCAATGAGAAGACAATAGCGTTAATGCTTTTATGAAAACTAGTTTGATAGCTTTTTTCAACTCTTATATGCACTACATAACTTAACAATTGTATTTTGAACTCTTTGAAATGTACATGGTATATATGTGAACAAATTTGCTTGCCATTTCATAAGCAATTATAAGTTATGTATTCAAATTTTTTTAACTTTTTATATGCAACACAAAACCCAAAACTTGTTTATTCATCTGTTTTGAAACATATACACTATAGTTGTAAACAATTTTTTTCAGTTAAAGACCTAACTTATTTTATCTAATATAGAAAATATATGTTGAAATGCTTGATGCTTTAACATATAGCACTAAATTTGGTCAAAAAAAAAAAAAGTAAACGAAAATGATAGTGAACTTGTTTGTTATGTTGCTCCAAACAATCTACATTCTACTTTCCAAAATGCACCAACATTATATGTTCCTCCCAAGTATTGTGTTTCTACAAGAAACTTTGTAAAGTTCTTTGCAATGCGATTTTGAAGAGATTGATTTTTGTTTGAAGATATCTTCATAAGAAAATCACTAGGACGATGGGGACATGTACATTGTAGTTTCAATCTGTTAATTTCATTCTGAAATAGATTATACCTTGTGATCGAAAATAATATGTCTTTTGTGTCGAAGGACACTGCACTTTTACTTATGTCTAGTTTATACTGTCAAGTCTTTAATCACCCACACCAAAAATTATTTTGCTTTCTTGTTCATTTCCTCGCATTCTTTCGTGCAAATGAAATCAGTGTGCATTAGAAATATTCATAGCTATTATGTTCAACCCAAAGGTCAAGGAATATGTAAGTTCCAATATCTATTGCACTGTCATTTTCTTGCCATGCATGTTCATTACTACACATTGTTTCATGGCAATAAAATATCAGTTTGCTCACATGTATTATGTCTATCGTATTGCAAGCGAACCATGAGGCATATGTAAGTTCCTAGACCGTTTGCAGTCTCATTTGATAGTTTTTCCTCTATCTACAATTGTAATGAATGTTCTTGTTCATGCATTTTGTTCTAACAAAACCGTTGTGCTTATATAGTGCCTAACTTGCATTATATGTACAACACAATGGAAAAAAATATAGGCCTTAGCAAGTTTCCATATCTTCTATACTCTCATATTTTCCATTGTTATTCAATCTGCTCAGTTTGTCTCAGAAAAGTGGAATCTTTATCTATCGACTTCTATTTGTATTGTTTTTGCAAGGGGAATTCAATGTTCATGTAAGTTCCTCTACCTTCAACACTGACACTTTATAGGTTTTTACATTTGTGCACCTACAATGGGCCCTCTTATATTGCAAACTATTTATGTGCATCAGGAATGGAAAAATTTAGACAATGCCTAATGCCTCATTGCTATTGCAAAGCTTACATAACCTTTCAAATGTTCTTTGATATTGTGATGTCCTTGTGTCCTACTTTTTTTCCCTTGCATTGCACTTTTACCAAGTCAATATAAATAAACACTCTACTTTTCATTTGCATTGATTACCCACTTTCTTTGATTGTTTCATGAAGGTGAAGGCCCAGCCTATTGGGACAATGTATTTTGATTGTGTACACAGGAAGAAAAGGAGCCATTTGTAAAACTCCTATGCCTTTTGCACCTACATTTTTTGGACTGTTTATTTGCTTCATCGCACTCTTTCATAAGACCCCAATCTGTCTTTGTCAACAGGTTTTTTGTGTATCATACTAGCAATGAAAAACAAAGCAGGTGTAAGTTACTATATCATTTACAATGCCCATTTACAGTGTATGTTATTTTTTGCATTCACTACGCTCCAACATTCAGTGATTACAAACACCCTCGGTTGTAGGCATTATTGATGGATTATCGTACCAATTTTCAAGTTTGACGAGCAAAGGATGAATTTCAATTACTAGTAATTTTCTTTGACTCTTTCAAGGAGGCAACAAAACAAGAATTTGTAAGTCACTATATCTTACACACTCTTGTTTTTTGTGTTTTTACCTTATCTATTTAGATTATTTCATGGAAATGGAATTTGTGTCTATTGACAAGATTTTTGTCTTTGCTGCTTGAGATAAACAAGAAGGTGCTTGTAAGTTGCTCTGTCCTTTAGATTATTGTTTTACACTTTTTTGCATCTCTACATTTTATGCGTTAGTGTCTATTTCTCCCTCTTTTTTAATGTTTCTACGAGTCACAATCTATTGTTGAATTAAAGGCTTAACACCATTATTCATTAATCTCAAATTATTTCTCTTAACACATACATGGCAACTGCATTTAAATCTATCAAACTCGTTTCACCAATTCATAATGCTTTGTTGTTGATACAAGAATATTTAGGAACGTATATATATTTCCATATATATATGTACATATGGATATGCATATATAAAACTATTTATCCATATATATGTATATTTGTTTATTTGTATGTACATATACATATATACATAAATATGGAAATATATATTTATATATGTGTATTTATGTACATATGTATATGTGATTGTAAATATTTCTATACATCTCTACATTTTATGACTCCCTGCCTATTGTTTCTTGCTCTCTACATTTAATGTCGTAATTTCTATTCCCCCTATTCTTGAATGTTGCTACGAGTCACACCCTGTTGTTGAATTAAAGGCTTAACACCAATATTCATTAAGGTCAATTTTTCTCCTGCCCACTATTTCAAATGCAACAATTTTTTCTCTTCATGCATGCATGCCACTTGCATTTGAATGTATCAAACTCATTTCATCAACTCATAATTCTTTGTTGTTGCTTGTTTTTGTCGATGCCTATTGTTCTTGCAAGGACATTCACTATTTTTTTCTTCCTTGTCTTGATTTATTATCAATGGGATCAAGCACATCTTGCATTATTAAATTCTAGTGAGACTTCAACCCCATGAAATATTTGAAATACAAACAATTCTTATTTTCATAAAATATATTGAAATGCAACTAGCTAGTTCCATTCTTAATCATGCATGCCACAAAAATTGACTTTCATAAGTTATGGTTTTAAGCCTCTAACTCAACAACGAACACTAATAGAGATTAACACAAAATATGGAGACAAGTCTTTAACTCAACAAGAGAGGGTAACCCATAAATGCACTCAAAAATAGGAAACACTAGGCATTAATTCATAAAAAGAAAAGATGCAAACACCCATGAAATGACACTGTAAAAGGTATAGCAACTTACAAATGCTTCATTTTTCCAATTCCAAAATGCTACACATGAACTCTCCAGAAATGAAATTGATCGCATTCTCATCAAACAATTTGAGTTAGACAATACACAACTCAAAAAGTGAAAGTGTAAAAGATACAAGAACTTACAAACACCATATTTGTCGCTCCTAACGTGGTAGATCTAAACACTCTCGATAGACACATATTTCAGCCTCGCCAAACAATGTTAGCAAATGAACAAACAAGGCAAGTAATAATTTTCTCGGTAGACTTATAAATTCATACCATAAGCCACAAATGAAATCTGTAGCTCAATCTACTCATAATAAATGAAAACTCTTCAATAGTAAGTACAATGTATTGCTTAATAATAGAAATTTTTCATGGCTTTTTAATGTTCTTAGCTATAGAATACCATTTCCATAATGGGATTATGTATATGTAGTTTTCCATTCCTGTTTAATATCAATAGAGTGTAATGCAAATGTCATTAATTGCTTATGGTGTAAAGTTCAATGATTTGCAATGTTTTTTCATTTTCTTAGATTTCCTACCAAGGATGGAATCTATGTCTACTCACATAGTCTATATCTATCATAGTTGAGAGTAGGGGGAATTGGAAAGAATTCGATCTGCTTTGCACGCCTAGATAAGTGATTTTACTATCATTGCAACACACTAGCAACCACCCTCTTGCATGTCATAACTCAAGCCTTGTGCATAAAATCAGTTGTTATCACTCAATTGTGAATATCTCTTCTATATTGTAGTATGTTCTTCCAATTTAGTCAAGACCATTGCTTCCACATATACTAACTGCATTCTCCATTTCACTTCCCATTTCTCTTTTCCCGTACATGCGGATTAAATGATCTAGCTTTCACATTCTTTACGTTCTCATTTGCCCAGCCACTTTGCATCTTTCATATTCAAAGCAAAAAGAAAGAGGTTTGTAAGTTCCTATATCTTTTACACTGTCATTTTTGTGTTGTTCACTCATTGCCTCAAATTGTTTGATGAGAGAGAGATTTGTATCTATTGACAAGATCTACGTCTCTCATATTGGAAACAAAGAAATAGTTGGTTCCAACTCACTATTTCTATCAAATCTATGTTTGTTCAAAAGGTTTGTATCTATGGTACTATAACCCAAAATGCAACCATTTGTAAGTTCCTATATCTCGCTTTTGTTTCATATTAATGAATTTATCTTTCTAATGTTTAAATGCATTTTTTCTTTTAACTATTTCTTGCATGAACTAATCAGTTCTTTTAATCTCTGCATGTAGTTACCTAAATCAATAAAATTTGAAAAGACAACTCAATTGATGGCCAATGATATTCATGCCACTATGATCACAATGAAACTATCAGTTCCACATGCATCAAATTGATTGCTTCTATGTATATAGAACTATTTGTATTCCTATAAATTATACATTTCATAATTCATTGTAATGTATCAAATACCATATTTTTAATTTGAACAATCCAGTCGAGGATATTTTCCCTGCTTTAGATAACACTTATTGATCAAAACTCTTTTCATTACATTTAAAAAAAAAATATAGTCGTTCAAGAAAAAATTATTTGGCTTCATCTTGCTCTTGTATAGCATCGCATTCTCTTACATGTATTTATTATCTCTCCTATTCCTTTACTTAAGCATTTTTCATTGTCTTGACAAAGAATTAACACAATGATTTGTTGCTTGTGATTAACAATGGAAGTAATATTCTCTCTCCACGCATTCATTGCAACTGCACTTGGATTTCTTACATGGAAATAAAAACTAGATCTAAGTAATTGGAAAATGTCTGTGTATGAAATCATTGAATCCATGTCTACTGTATTGGGAGCAAAAAATGAGGCATTCGTAACTTACCAGGTCTTCTACAATGTCATTTTATAGAATTTTAAAACTATATTTTATGGATTAATGCCTATTGTTTGTTGTTCGATGCATTTTCCATACGCATGCATTCCAACCACGGCTAAATTTATTCAATGAAAAATCCAATTAACTCTAACTAATTGGAAAATGTCTAGGTATAGAGACCATTTAATTTGTGTTTGCTGAATTTTTTTACCTTTGTAAGTTTGTATACCTCTTACTGTCTTCTTTTATAGTTTTTTAAAATGTTAGCACTTCATGGGTTAATGTTTATTTTTTGTGACTAAACAATTAAAACCCACAAAATGAATTCTTTTAACAAACTTGTAGTAATGTATACATCTATTTGTTATTTATATATACACATGTGCATGTATATTATGAACAATATACATAGATACAAATAAAACACATATAGATATACATATCTATTATCTATAAATGTACTTTGATGCGAACCTCACAAATGGTGGGCTATTTCAATAAATTATCATTGTTTGTTAGCATTTATTTGTTCATAATTATCATTGTTGTGTTTCATCATTCCTCGGTTAATTTCTACTATATTTTTAATCAGTTGATTTAATGATTATATGTTCCAAATTATTAAGTTCCTAGACTTGTGCGAAGCTACACTATCTATACATGACCATATTTGTTCTCAAAAAGATCACTCTTGAACTTCATGTCACTGATTTGGGAAGATTTGCTTTTACAAAGGAAGTTTTTACCAACACAAAATGATCAAATGTGTTTCAATTTTATCTCCCACTACTTTCTGCCATTGCCACCGCCCTCCTTTTCATTATTTGAAGAGTTACCACCATTAGTCTTGGGTCCACAAGCTATTCAAGACAAATAAATCATACCCAAGATCTACACTAACAAAACTTGATTATGATCACTAATTTATGTTATGGACAAAGTGATAATGAGCATCTCATTTCCACAATAATACTAGAATAAGGATTGTGTCTTTTCCTGCTCCTTGCTTTCGCATTCTAATTTACAATCTAATATTGACAATATTTCCTTCCGTCGATGATATGCCCAACTATCCCTCATTTGATTTGCCTACTGCACCTAGTTCGCTCATGTCTATTTGTAGATATATTTATGTACATATTATCATTTCAAACTTACAAGATGAATCATATATCCATCCCAAATATTTTTCTACTCAATATTCATATTCCAAAGACAAATTCAAAAATGATCAATCAAGCTAACAAAAAAGAATTTTCGAGATCTATACTAACAACACTTGATTCTGATCACTCACTTATGTTATGAACAAAGTGATAATGAGCATTTTATTTCCATGTTAATACTAAAATAGGTAATGTGTCTTTTCTTGCTCCTTGATTTCGCATTCAAATTTTCAATTTAATATTGACAATATTATTTTTTTGCCATTGATATGCCCAACTATCCCTCATTCAATTTGTCTACTATAACCAGTTTTCTCATGCCTATTTCTATGTACATATGTATGTCTGATTCTATATACATTTACATATGTGTATATACATATATGTTTATGTATATATATGTATATATATAAACTTGTACACATATCTATGCAATTAGACATGCATACTATATACATATATATACATTTATATGCATATATATACACACATTCAAAATCTTGTGCTAAAATTATTAATTTAGAAAACCCCCCAAAAAACAAAATTTTCCTTTGATATTATGTATATATCTGTATATCATGTATACATGCACCTATACACATTTGTACTATGGATAATATAGATACATATATAGTGCATATAGATAAATACATCTATTATCTATAAATGCACTAAAAATGTATATGTATGTATATATCTGTGCATTCACATATATATATATATATATATATATAAATACATGTGCTCATCATCAACATTCTACATTAAAAAGGACAAATTAAAAATGTTCAATTATGCTCTACAATTACAATTCAATAATTGTTCATTACATTTAAATATCACTATTACATAAATATATAGACACTCAGTCATAACGAGCATCTCATTCCTGCCACTACACTGCATTGTATTATACATTATTATCTTTTGCCAATAATATGCCAAATTATCTACCACCTAGTTTATCCATTTTAATCTGTTTGTTTCAAATCCACCAATGTCTTCCCTTTATATCATGCAAACATCTATCTATGTATTTATATATCTATATATATGTTTATATATCTATGCACATACATATGTATTCACATAGATATCCATGTATGTAAACATGTATGTTTGGATATGTATATATGTGTATATATATGTACGTATGTATATATCTAAATATATATATTTTTACATCTATGTATGCCATTACACATACATACGATACACATATAACTATGCATATATACAAATAAACATACAAAAAATATAAATATTCTACCAATTCACTAATCAATATAAATTTCACACCATGATTTCTAATTGATAACTTTGT
The DNA here is from genome assembly GCA_007115665.2 of Sequoiadendron giganteum. Taxonomy (NCBI): domain Eukaryota; kingdom Viridiplantae; phylum Streptophyta; class Pinopsida; order Cupressales; family Cupressaceae; genus Sequoiadendron; species Sequoiadendron giganteum. Next base: position 621,583,908 of record CM021102.1, on the reverse strand, counting down.
TTTCCAATCTCTAGGGGACAAGACCCTTACTTGGTAGGTCCACTATGTATAACTTTCATTTCGGGGCCACATTAACAACTATCATGCCACACTGGCATCGTTCTTCTCAACATGTTCAAAAACGCTGAAATAAAATATGGGACTAATACTTCCGCATTCACATCATTGACAGTTGGACATTGCAGTGGCATCACATGATTGGTTTCTTTTTACATGAAAGGAATATATTTTCTTGAATTATGGATATTCAACTCACAAATATTGGGTATTGTATAAACAATTACTATCACAACCATTCAATCATGCTCACCTACTGCAAATATCAAAACTCAATCTACTTCTCCCGACGGGGACTCTAGCTCCTTCAGAGCTCTTGTTATATCATTTATTTAAAAATGACAATAATTTATTTATATCAATTGATAAAAAGTGATATTTAACATCAAATTTAATTGAATTTGTATTAATTTTTCTTTCAAATTTAATAACAACTTTAAATTAATATATAATTTAAAAAATTATATATTAAAATGTAAAATTAATTTATCTAGATAATCACTCTTAAGTTCTCAAATGCTTATTTAAATATATGTAAGATCACATCACACATGCACTCAAAATACATGAAGTGCATCAAATATAGAATATAACTTGTCTATTAAACATCATAGGTAAATGAAAAACATATAAAGTAACCTATAAAATATGTGTAAATGAACATGTATAGAATCATTATATATATATAGTCTATGAAGTATAAAATATTTATGAGAAATCTAACATAAAACCTATGATGAATCATAGGTGGAACATTTTTCAATAGAATGAACCTTATTGTCTACGCAATGATTAAATGAATGATGTGTATTTCAATCCTACGTTTATAAAACACAGACGAACTCATCAAAATATAAATATAAATAAATGTAAATTTAATTTTTTAAACTAATTAATTTTTTTTAATGAAAATTACATGTATAAGAATATAGTTAAATATATTATTTCACCTAATGTCTCACATTATTATATTCAAAACCTTGAGGACGTGAATTGCCACTCTAAACAAATAGATGTCATGATAATGTAGGATATACATATAAAATAGTTTCATTAGAAAATTAGTAGGCATATAAACAACACACAAATAAAAAAATATTTTTTATACGAGTAGTCAATAAACTATCTCAAGCATAACCTCCCTATCTGAAAAATCTATAAACCATCTATATAATTTAGGTCCAAGAGCAACATCAACAACATGCTCTAGAGTAGTCAATCGTCCATGAGGATTTTTAGGGAGTTCAAATTATGTCACTTAACTATGTTGCATATGTGGTTCATGAGGTACATGTGGCTCAAACTAAGCTCTAGATGCCTCATTCAGTGCATGTGGAAATTTTCATTCCTATGCTATTTATGCTACCTCCCATGATTGAATGTGGGTAGTTACTAATATGAGAGATGATAGAGGAGCATGTTTGGTTAACTCAATATTTTTTAGCAACCAAAAATTAAGGTATAAATTTCTAGGTTCTTATAGCCGAGGCACTAAGAAGGTGTGTAAATAGGGAGATTAGCACAAATGATGAGAGTGCATACACATATATTGGAGTTCAAGCCACAAGGATGGACACTTGTAGCAGGTAAAAAGGAGAAAAAAAATAAGGATGCTCAAAAGTGATGGTAATTTAATGTACGAAGACTTACACATAGGGAGGAGATTGCATGGTGAGAATGATAGATGAAAAAATGCACAAGATAAAACCTAACATAGTGATGTAGGAGCATCCATGGCAAATTGGCAATCCTGTGCCAATTAAAAAGAGGTTAATTTGTGGAAGTATTATTGAATTTTGAAATAAGTTAATTTCGTTTGAATTTCATGTTGAGGGGTGTAAAATTATTTATCTTCAAATATTTAAACTTGTCAATTAAATTCCTTTGCAATTTTGACAAGTTGACATAGTGGGTAAAAAAAGAAAAAACAGTTTTAAATATTTTCATTGTAAATTTCCTGAAAAGCTTTGTGAGGCATTGGATTTTAAAATTATGGAGTTTTAAAGCACTCCACCATGATCCCTAAAAATGAGGAACAGAGGAAGTGGACACCCAAACTTGCTTTTTTATTTTTGTTTTTTTAGGAGTCAAAAAGAGAAGAATTTAAAACTATTTTTTTTCAAAACCCACTATTCATTGAATATTTTTCAAGAAGAATTTCGGAGGCAGAGTGAAGGAGGGCATAGCATTTCTCTGGAGGATGTTTTTGTGATGTTATTTTGTAGGTTGGTCTGATAAACAACAACCAGTGGAGTTTTCAGAATGACATGGATGAAGATTCAGAAGTTGTAAGTGTTAACTGAACATATGAATGCATTTCCTTGAATATTTGATACCTATAAGAAGCTTAATTGTTGCATATCAGTCCATTGATGAATAAAACCTTTTTTAATTATATTTCTTTTAATAGTGGAAATCAATGGTTTCATGTGCAAGATATTTTTTTGTATGTTAGTTTGTAATTTCTCTATTCCAATTGGGTATTTGTTGTAAGAATTTGGAGAGGATTTGTGAATTTATAATCCTCCATACATTAGTGGTATCAGATCAGCAAGATCTTGAGTTTGTAATAGACCATCGAAAAGAGGCAGTTGCACCAGGATTGAACTTGTGGTATTGAATAAAATGGATGGGAGAGGAGCCCATCGTGGTAGAGGCAGAGGAAGAGGAAGAGTGGACAGTTTTGTCCATGAGAATGATTTTAGAGCTTTGAGAAGACAAGTAGAGGCACTTCAAGAAGATATAAGAAGAGGGTTTACACAAAGAAGGGAAATTGATAGTGATGAAGAAGAAGCTTCGGAGAATGCTAGCCTAAACACTAAATAGAGAGAGGAAGTTGCAACAGTTGCAAGGGATCCATTGTTGAGAGTTTTATCAAAAATGGGAAAAAATATAAGATTGATGTCCCCACCTTTCATGGAAGTTTGAATACAAGAGAACTAATAGAGTGGATAAATGATATGGAGGAGTACTTTGAATTTGAATTAGCTGAAGAGTAAGATTTGCTAAGACAATATTGAAGGGACATGCTTCAATCTGGTGGAGAGAAATTTGGTTAGAAAGAGGTACAAAAAGGAATGAAAAAATCACAAGGTGGGATAGAATGGTAGAGAAAATGAAAATATAATTTATACTAGTAGATTATGTGTTAGACTTACTCAAGAAAATGCAAGGGTTGAAGCAAGGAAAAAAAACAGTGAAAGAATATATAGAGGAGTTTCAGAGGATCTTGATTAGAACGGGACATGTTGAAGCAACTAAGGAAAAGGTTTCAAGGTACCTTAATGGTTTGAGATCAAGCATACAAGAGGAGATAGAATTGCTAAGAGTTATAACTATGGAAGATGCATACCAAGTTGCCTTGAAAATTGAGGAAATAATGAATAAAAGGTATGATAGTAAGCAAAGAGGAAGAGGCCATGAAAAGGAGATTGAAGGAAGATCATATGGGGCAGATAATAATAATAAAAAATAGGAAAAAGAAGACCAAGGAAACAAAAAAAATTAGAGGTATGATGGTTCATATGGTCCTAGGGATCAAGATTCAAGAGGTAGAGGAAAATCGGGTAGAGGTTTTGGAAAAGAAACTTTTTGAGGAACTTGTTTTAAGTGTGGAGAAGAAGGTCATAGGGCATATGATTGTCCTCATAAAGAGGAAAGACCATGAAGAAGGACAGGAAATCGGAATAGAGCAGAAAATTTGAATAAAGAAGATGCAGAGTCATCACATTTCGAAGAAGCAAAAGATGGTAAAACTTTAATGACTAGGAGTACACTGTTGAATGAAGATAATAAGTCAATTCAAAGAAAAAATTTGTTTCGAACAAGATGCAAGTGTCAGAACAAGGTATGTCATGTCATTATAGATGGAGGTAGCACATACAATCTTGTTTCTAAAGAGATGGTGAGAAAATTGCAACTAGAGAGAAGAAAGCATCCACATCCATATAGGATATCATGGCTACAAGATGATAGGAAAGTTTTGATCAACAAACAAAGCTTGGTAAATATTGATATAGGAGGTTATAGAGATGAAATTTTATGTGATGTTATTCCTATGAATGTGTGCCATATTTTGTTAGGAAGGCCTTGGCAATTTGATAGGAAGATGATGCACAATGGTTATGCCAACACATACACGTTGATGAAGGATGGAGTGAAACACAAATTGAATCCATTGAAAGAAGAAATGGACAAGGTTTTCAGAATGCTAGGTATTTTTTGGTTGATGAAATTAGACTTTTAGATGGTATGAATCATGAATATGTTAGCTTTGTTGACACTAACCATGAAGAAGATGAGAAAGGTGAATTATTGACTCAAATAGAAATAGAGATCTCAAGTGGAAAGAAGGTAGCTACATAGGGAAAGGTAAAATATGGTTTTATTGTTTCTCTTGATGAGAAAGAGAGTGAAGGAGTAGATAAGTTTGTTGCAGTAGAATTTGATTTTGATAAATTTGAATTGGAAGAGTTGAGTGTGAAGGTTAATGAATATTTTTTTGAAGAATATTTGTTTGAGAACAATGGAGGTGAAAATGTTTTGATTAGTGGTCATGATTCCTTATCATCTAATGATAAAATTAAGTCTTTTGATGATAGTACTAACGCTATTCAGAGTGATGGAAAACAAGTTGCAACAATATCATGCCTTTCAGAAAACATCTAAACAATGGAATTTCATGAAGGAGACATAATGGAAGGAGGTGGAAAAGGTGGAACAGCAAATGAGGAAAACAAATACATTTTTTTTTATGAAGGAGAAGGTATAAAATTTAATTTTTTAGTTTTTATTTTGATGAAGTATATTGGTGGGACAATAGATTTGATGCTTTGAATTACATGATGGGTAGTAGAAGAAAGATGAAGCATGGTAATGGTTTAAGTTTGCAGAAAGTGGTGCATATAAATATTTCAGTGGATAAGGCAATGAGATGGATCCAAGATAGACATAAGGTCTACAAATATTTTTGAATGCAAATCATGAAACATTTATTTCTACTTTGGGTGTCTGATGCAAAAGCATCCATGACAAATTAGCAATCCTGTGTCAGTTAAAAAGAGGTTAATTTTGTGGAAGTATTTTTGAATTTTGGAATAAGTTAATTTGGTTTGAATTTCATGTTGAGGGGTGTAAAATTATTTATCTTCAAATATTTAAACTTGTCAATTAAATTCCCTTGCAACTTTGACAAGTTGACATAGTGTGTAATACCCCTTCGTTTTGTCCTTTTGATCGAACAGTGTTTTGCTATTTTATGTTGTACTTTCTGTTAGCACCTTGGTTGTGGTACTCGATTGTTATTTGATCGCTATCTATTAAGCGACGTTAATGTTATCTTTTGATGTGATGGTATTTTAATATGATGTTATCTTTATGTCACATTTTGAACTAACATAAATGGATATTTGAATTAATGATGTTTGTGCTTTGGATTATATTAATATGTTAGAATTGTCAATTAGCTATATTGTATTGGTGAAGGGGACGGTATCACATCACTCGCTTGTGAGCACGCCTCGTGATTTCCTCTTCACAGTGTGTTTTAAGTATGACATGTTTATGTATGAGGATATATTCTTTGTTCGCAGGTTGACAGGTACAGGGCACTGACTCCACCTGGTTCCATAGGTTTGAGCATGTCCAATGCCCAATGGTATTCGATTAGGAGATAGTAGCTAAGATTTTGTGCCAAGTCATCACCCTAGTCATAGTGTGTCGTCAGTCTTAGTTTGGTCCAGTTGCTTTAATATTGTTCAATTTGCTTTGTCTCAGTTTAATTCCAAGTTAGAAAATGGTAATTAATTGCTTTATGTATTTAAAGTTATTGATCAATTAATTGGGTTATAACGTTAGAAACGTTGTTTAATTTACTAATTAATTTAACTTGATTAATAAAATGATTTAATCTTGGATTGAGATTTATTTTATTAATTAATTAAATTAGATTGTGTTAAATTAAACTATTTGTGTTGAAAGGAATTAGATCATTTAATTTGGAAATGCATATTTGATTTGAAAATAGAAATAAAAGAAATGCATTAAAATTTCAATTTAGCAATTTTTAAATTCAAAAATTTGAAAAGAAAGACTTTTGCTATTCTGTTTTCAGAAATTTATGAGGGTGGTTGTAGGATTTTTTGAAAAAAAATTCATTATATTTGAAATTTCTTCACAAGTTTGGAGGATGGAGTTTTGGAGAAAAAAAAATAAAAAGAGAGGAGGAAATTGTTCAAGTTGTGGGTTTTTGGATTAAAGCTTGAAGAATCTGGGGATCTAAAGAGGGGATCTAGGCATTAACAGGGTCTTCACTCAACTTCAAAGAAAACAGGTTCATGTTCTTTAAATGAGTTTCTTTTGAAATTTTAATTGGGTGTGTTGTTGAAAAACTTTAAATCTGTTGTTGGATTGCAAAATAAACCAGTTGGGTTTGTTTACCAATTTGGAAGGAAACCTGGGTAGGATTAAATTGTTTCCAAAATTTAAAATGGTTACTTGAAGGTAATTAATTATTCTAAGTTTTTTGTGTTCTTCACCTTGTTTAGTTTTCAATTTGGATTTATGGGAATATGAGTATGTATATATATATACATCTATTGTATTTATATTATTTTCATATATTTTTTCCGGTAAAGTTATGCTAGCAATTTTTTATTTTTTTAAAATCGAAATTAAAAAAAAAATGTGTATTTTAGCTTCTGGTTTTTTTTATTTCAAAAAACAACCATTAAAAAAAAAGAAAAAAAAGACAGTCATATAAAAAGATAATAATAATAAATAAATGAATGAGTGGGGGGTTGGGGGCTCACCCTACCGCTGCCCCCATGGGAAGCGGTGGTGGGGGAGCCGCACCCAGCAACCCCCGCGATCGCATGGGCTGTGCAACCGCGACCACTAACGGTGGTGGTCGGCTATGCAATGCACAACCGCGCCACCACTATTGGTGGCCGGCTACGCCAGCACCCGCGCCTGCCTCCTCCACTTCCGTCGCCCCCTACAAACGCCGCCTCCACCTCTCTAAACCGCAACTTGAGATAAGAAACGCGACCGCGGCCTGTGCTCGGCTAGCCCTAAGTTCAACGCGCGTGGCCCGAGGATGACACGCGACCAAGAAAATAAAAACGCGTGGGTTTTCATTTTTTATTTTTTTATTTTAAAAAAAAAGGGGGGGGTTTAATATTTAATATAATATTTGAACGTTAATATATATATATATATAAATGGTTAAATATATATATATTTAATATTTCTTATTATATTTGTATAATATAAAAATATTAAATTATATATATAAATATATATTTATAGTTGGGTTTATTAATTTATATATATATATATATACATGAGATATATATATTAAAATGACGTTTTATTGAAGGCATGATTTAAGGTTAGTTGAAGAAATTAAAACATTGTGTTTTAATTAAATTATTGACTTTATTTTAAAGATGTTATAGTTAGATGGAATAATATACTTGTTTTAAATAACATAGATATTAAGTTATGTTAAATTGTTTTGGAAATGATTATATCTAGTAGAGGAAACTGTTATTTATTCTAAATCGTTATTTTCTAAATGGTTGAAATTAACGTCTAATTTATATTTGCTTTAAAGAAATTAGTGAAATTAAACATTTGATTAGAAATTTTATCCTTCGTTTTAAAGAGATGATATTTAATTTAGTTGTCTTAAGGCTATTAAGTATTGAATGTAAATGAAAGATGTGGATTTAGGAAATCCGAAGTAGAGTTAATTCTGATTAAACTAGTTGTTTAAAAAGTAATCTCTTATGTTATCGCCTTGGGGAAAAATGGTAAGAAGGGTTGTTAAGTCTTCCAGATAGGGATCTTATGTTATGTGGGTTGTCGCTTTATGTTTGTCAACCTATTGTAAGTTCCTTGGGTAGTGCATGGGAAGTTATCAGTTACCTACCCGGTTTCCACAAACGGGGATGGTTTGTTTCTCCTTGGATTAGGAGTGGGTTACGTGAGTTGTGCCTCCTTATCAGAAGTGACTTTGTTACCTTGTTACCTCCAGTGTTTGGAGAGGGTTTGACTTATACTACCTCCTGAGAAAGGAGTGGTCGTGTTATCTGATTGTTAGCACTTTGTACCCTTGATGTTTGGATGTTATGTGTGTTGTCAAGTAGAAGAGTGGCTTCCGTTTGGGGCCAGAGCCCAGAAGAGGTAAGATTGGGTAACCTTCGGAAGTGGTGTAACTAAGTGATAACTAAATCAATGTACTTAGAAGTTTGGGTAGTACTTCACACTAAAAAGATAATTATGCCTCACTCATAGACCCAAGTGCTCGGTTAGGCTTGGGATGGGTGGGAAGGCCTGGAATGGCAAGGTCATCTATCTTGTTTGTACGAAAGGTATTTGATTCCACATTAGTGAGTATGAGAGTCGGGGATCGGTTTGAGGCCACCATCTTGATGATCCGCATTGGATAACTCATGACGAACTATGTGATGACACTCTGTCTAGGACAACAGTTGGTACTTGTTTATTGTGGGTATGGTTTTCGTAACATACCTGATGTGACCATGGTTGGTGTTTGATTCTATGTGTATGGTTCTCGTAACATACTTGATTTGCTTTATATCTGGAAGCAATGTAAACATGAGTTGTACTTGTGATGTGCGTATGTTATACTTGTGTTGTACTTGTGAGGTTCATGTGATTGGTTGTTTCAGTTTGGTACAGTTATGATTTAGCCTGTGTCTAGAGGTGTTGGTCTTGGTTAGGATTCCTTGTTACTATCTCTTAGCACGGGGGGTGGACCTTTGGGTTCCACTTGGTTGGGTGGCGTGCACCTAAATCCGTTGGGCCTTCTTCATGTTCATGTGGACGAGACTTCTAGTTGGAGAGATTGTGGGTTTCAATATCAGTTCTTGCTTTATTTCATTTCAGTTGATCTTGTATTATTTTACCCCTCAATTGTTATTGAGGTGGAAGTTGTATTTATAAACTTATTTATTGGACTTGCCTCATTCGGGAAATGAGAGATGTAATTGTAATATTTAATTATGAATTAATGAAATGGAAAGTTATCTTTATGCTTGATGTAAACTATCTTAATTGGAATGTTTGAGTTTAAATTATTAAGTAAATGAATGTCATGGTTTAATTCATGTTTTTTGTTAAGGTTCTATATAACCTTTGTCTCATAACCTTAGAGGTTGTTGGTTTTAGTTAGTGAACTTGCATGTTAATTGTACTTAAACAAAACAAAACAAAAAAAATTAGCCTGTTTAAGTAGTTGGTTGCAACTTCCTCTAGGGTTGCGTGGCGGGGCGTTACATAGTGGATAAAAAAGAAAAAAAAGCAATTTTAAATATTTTAATTGTAAATTTCCTGAAAAGCTTTGTGAAGCATTGGATTTTGAAATTATAGAATTTTAAAGCACTCCACCATGATCTCTAAAAAGTAGGGACAAAGGAAGTGGGCACCCAGGCTTGCTTTTTTGTTTTTGTTTTTTCACAAGTCAAAAAGAGAAGAATTTAAAATTATTTTTTTTCTTATTTTTAGAGGGCTGTTGGAAATGGATATTTATTTATTTTGAATTTTTTTTAGGGGATTTAATGAGCACCAACACCATGGGCCATGTTGTATTGGATAAGGCAAAATAAAGATGCATAAATTAATTTTTGGAGAGGTGGTGTTGAGAAATAGAAAACCCACTATTCATTGAATAGTTTTCAAGAAGGAGTGAGGGAGGGCGTAGCATTTCTCTGGAGGATGTTTTTGTGATGTTATTTTGCAGGTTGGAATGATAAAAAATAACCAATGGATTTTTTAGAATGACAGGGATGAATATTTAGAAGTTGTAAGTGTTGTTTTAGTACTGGGAGATGAAATTTTGTTGCAAAAGCTCATATAACTGAGCATATGAATGTATTTGAATGTCTTTCCTTGAATTTTTTATACCTATAAGAAGCTTAATTGTTGCATATCATTCCATTGATGACTGAAACCATTTGTAATCAGATTTCTTTTAATGGTGAAAATCAATGGTGCAAGAAGTTTTTTTTGTATGTTAGTTTGTAATTTCTCTATTCTAGATGGGTATTTGTTGTGAGAATTTGGAGAGGATTTGTGAATTTATAATCCTCCATACATTACATAGAGGTAGAGGGGTGTATGATGTTACATATAAATCACCATTTGATGGTGCAATTATAAAACCTATTGAACCAACATGATTTAATGTGTGGTGATAGTGGAGAAGATGAAGATATGAATTTAAACAAACTATTAGTGGCCTTGAATTATAAGTCAAGTAGATGATTTGGTAGCTACCAAATATTGGATCGCTTTTTGAATTGTGATGTTAGGAGATGGACATTGAGAGAAATAGGGATGATATCCATGCCAAATAACATATATTTATAGTAAATTAATGTAATACATGAAAACATGATTTGATAATGAGGTGATTGGGTGTCAAATAGATAATAGGTAGGATTTTTAAAATTCAATCTAATATTTAACTTGAGAGAGGTAAAAAGGGGGGATATTTCAGAGTGAAATATTTTACATATATTGTTGTAGATGATAGATTTCAAGGCCATTGGGACCCATAGAGGGTATATATTAGAGAAAACAATGAGAGATAAATAGAATGGCCACTTGCATGTGAATCTATGTGTATTTTTAGAGCTAAATGTATCATTGTATAGAAGGGCATTGTTGGTAATATGATTATCATTGATGTCAATAGGCATCAAATTGATGTCAAAATGGAGATTGTTGGCAATCATGAAAGTCATTGATGTTAGAGGATCAACCACAAGTAGAATTGTGAATATTGATGGAGAGAAAATAATGTTTCAACATGTTTTACAAATTTGCAATATTGCATTAAAAGTTGCAATATTGTCATGCTATTACAAAGACTAGTTCCAGAGGATTGTGGAGAAAACATATAGCTAATTTGTTGTGGGTTTTTTAGTACATTCTAGATGTATGATCTGTAGGTTCAGATGATAAGTATTGAGCTCAGAATTGAATTATCTTTTCTCTTGATCTGTAGGTTTTAACAGAAACACCCTAAGAGTTTCAATCATGGTGTTTACAAGGATTTACTTTTTCTTATTGACTGCCAAAAGGTGGTTTATGGTCTCTTAAGTCATAACTTGAGCCTTGAGGGTCATTGTGCAACTGACCCCTTTCCTTAGTGACTACTGGCTTGGTGGAGTATTAAAGTTTCCTAAGTTCAGCGCTTAATATTTTTCTAGATCGATCAATAGTGGAGATTAGCAATTGTAGATTGGACGACTCTCATGTGCCCGTAAAGCTTCATGACTAATGTTAGCTCTTGTTTGCATAATCATAGAATCTTGCCACTTGTCCAGTGGGACTGAGCTCAAGACTCGTTGCTTTGGCAAGATCGATAGACAGTGCACAAGAAGAAAAAGATCAACGATTATCGGGAAATCATTGTTTTGATCCACTTTGACATGGATAAAACTATGATAGTGCAAAATGGTGACAAGTGTCAAAAGGTGATTATAGTACAAAGTTAATATGCATCACATTTTTCATTCTACAAGTGTAAAGCTAAAATATACCAAGCAAAAGGACCGTGATGAAGATCAACAGTATACATTGAAAGTGATGATTAGATGGTCTTTGCTATTTCATAGAAAGAATGGTGGGTCCTCGTGTTGGCTCTACGAGAACACAAAATGATGATGTGTGTTCATGATGATAGGTGGCAATTGATCATTGCATCACTAAGCTCCTATATAATACATTTATCAGTCTTTGAGCTTAAAGTGAGAACGTGCTAGGCAAACAATATGTAATAGAGATCTACGGTGTAGATTTAAAAGAGATCCGATCAAACGATCATGTTTTAAAGTTGAGGCGGTTGAATGATGATCATCAGATCATGGTGTGAAGTTGTATATATACAACCAACATTCAAAGATTTTATTCTCTCAATGGCTAGGTGGTAAAACATAGTGCAAACGGTGGAAAGTGGTGTAATTGACACAAAGCAAAATTAATTACTACAAAGCTAGATTTTTAATGGTGATTGAAAGGTATGGTCGAAAAAAGGTACAAACGGTTAGAAAATCAGATATAGTTCAAACATACAAGAATGAAATTAAACTCAAATCAAATCCTAGGTTTGATACATGCTAAAAATAACATAATTCAATAAATTATGACTGTGGTGTAAGGCTAGAGAAAAAGTAGACTTGTCGATGAAGAAAGTAGAGATAAGTCTAGCAAGATAGTGACAATGGTTACTGATCGAGAGTGAATGTGGTGAGAAGGAAGACCTAGAATGAATATTGATCACATCATCTAGGATGTGCATTCAGTATGCAGAAGTGTGAGATAACAAAAAGAGGGGAAGAAGAGAAGAGAAGAGATGTATGTAGATGTTGAGTTAGCAACAATAGATAAAGAGGAAATTCTTGCAGAGCATAACATAGAATGAGAAGTTGCAGAACAAGCCTATAACATTGAATTGGATTCAATTGAATCACTTGTAAACATGAGTTGTAGCTCCACAACTTTTATTGTAATTTGATTGGTTGGTGCAATTAGATAGCTGAGTTGGTGCTTCCTTAGAGTTGGTGCTCTTAAAACAAGGGATTGGTGTCTCCTTAGGGTTGGTTCCCTTAAACATTGTAACTAGTGAGGTTATTATTGTGAGGTTGGATTAGGATAGTAGATCCTAGCAACTATTATCACTGTGGTTTTTCCCATATTGGGTTTTCCACATATATCTAGTGTTTTGTTCACTTATGTGTGTGATCTCTACATGTCTTTCTAATTTACATTAAAGGTTTTAAAGAATAATTTTTAATTAATCTAATGATTTACCCCCCTCTCAGTAAGTATTTATGTTTCAACAATTGGTATTAGAGTCAGGGTTCCTTGGATAGTGAACACAAATGGCTAGTCAAGAAGGTTCTTCCTCTACACATGATTTTACTTGCCTGGAGATGGCTACAAAACTTTGTTTATTTGTCTTTCCTTCCTTAAACCGTTCTTTCTTAGGCTCGTATTGTTGTTTTTCATTGTTCCTCTTCTTCAAACAATTTTTTTCAATATGATTCTCACCTCCACAATACCTACAAATAATGGGTTTTCTTTCCAACTGTTTTTCTACATTTTCATTTCTAGAAAACTGGTTAGAACCATCATTATTTCAAAATTTATTATGTCTTTTCCAATTATTCTTTTTGTCAACATATATAGAAAATATTTTACCCTTAGCTGCATACGCATGATTCTTCTTAATATAACCTTCTTTAATAAGGTGAGCTTCTTCATCTAAAACTGACTTACAAAATAGATCAAAAGTTTGTTGGGGGGTATTAGGATTTAACTGAATAACCCTTTTCCTTGATTTTTTAAATACCTTGTAAGGTTGGGAAAGGTTACTTTCAACCATTGCAATCAACTGAAAATCATTTTTTGCATATTCAACACCTTTTTTTTCAATTGGGCATTTAAATATGTAACCTCATTAAAGTAATCAATTAGTTTTTCAAAATCAACTAGGTCTATGTTCACCAATTTCTCTTCTATGTTGAACACACTAGCAATATATGCATCTTTATAATCTTTTTCTAGATTCTCTCATAGTTCTATTGGATTATCAACATCAACAAACCTTCCATTGAGATTGGGACTCAAGGCCTTACCAATAATTCCTCTAACTTGCTCCAATTTGCATTTTCATAACTCATTTTCTTTCTTTTGTTGGGGCTCTCCAATCTCTTTATTAATTCACTATACTCCATAGAGCCTTTTCTCTCAAAGCATTTTTAACTGCAATCTTCCAATCTGTGAAACCACTTCCATCAAAGATTGACAAATTTTCATTTGTAGAGCCTATGAAAAAAAAAACCTCAAATAAATAGATCAAACCACTTCAAAGATTATCTTGCTAAACAAATATCAATCCAACAATATCTTAACCCTGTTAAAATATTTCTAGGTTTGATACCATGTAAGAACATACTCAAATAATAAAATAACAGTAGCAAACAAGGCAAAAATAGAGCATAAAACAATTGTGAAATGGCTGAAAGAAATTATATTGATCTAGCTTGCTTACATACAATCCAACAACTTACCTCAACAGTAGTGTTGTTCACAATGAACAACCTCATATTTATACTTGATGCCTCTTAAGATGTAGAAACTTCTAATATTCTAGAGAACTCTAAAATTGGAATATTTTTTTCCTTGAATAACTTCTAGTTGCTTCTAGCTTCTAAAAGATTCTAGCCTTTCTAGAAGATTCTAGTTCTTCTAGAAACATCTTGTAACTTTTCTAGACAATCTTATTCCTTAATAGGAAAAAGCTAGAACCAAAAAGTCTTAAAGTGTTTATTTATGGGCTATAGTGAAAAGCCAAAGGCTTACAGATTGTATGATTTGGCAACAAAAAATATCTTTATTATCAAAGATGTAAAGTTTGATGAACATTTGTAGCTTACAGTCATAAATGATTTTCACATTTCAGATATTTTACAAAGAAATGCAAACTCTATTAATGAAGATGATAAGAACACTACGACTAAAGAAGATGATATAACTAATAGTAGTGATGAAGAAGAAGAACTTTCACTTAGACAAAAGACAAAGAGTATTGAAGAGATATATAAACAAAGCCCAAAACTCCCAAGGAAGGAATGACAGTGCCCTCATGGCAAAAGTCTTACAAATAAATGACCCAATCTCATATGAGCAAACTAGAGGGAAGAAAGAATGGGAGCAAGCCATGAAAGAGGAATATGATGCATTACTAAAGAACAAAACTTGGGAACTTGTGTCCCTTCCCAAAAGTAAAAATGTTATTGGTTGCAAATGGGTTTACAAAACAAAATTTAAATCTAATGGAACTATAGAAAAATACAAAGCTAGATTGGTTGCTAAGGGATTCAATCAAAAGGAAGGTGTTGATTATGAAGAAACATTTGCTCCTGTCATCAAAATGAACATAGTTAGAATTATTCGTTATTTGGTAGCTAGTCTTTGGTGGCATGCTCATCAAATGGATGTGAAAAATGTTTTCTTAAACGAAGATTTAATTGAAAAAATATAAATGAATCAACCACCTGGTTTTGTAGATGAACAACATCCTCACCTTGCTTGTAGATTAAAGAAATCACTTTACAGTCTAAAACAAACACCAAGAACATGGAATGAAAAGATAAACAGATACTTTCAACATTGTGGTTTTAAAAGGTGTACATCTAATCCAAATCTTTATGTGAAGAAAGTCCAAGATGAGATTATTCTTATTGCAATTTATGCGATTACTCATTGCTGGACCGAATATTGGGATAATCAATGATTTAAAAACAAAACTTAAAAAAACATTTCATATGAGTGACTTGGGAGAATTAAACTATTTTCTTGGTTTACAAGTTTGCAAACTACATGATGGACTGTTCCTCTACCAATCAAAATACGCTTTGAATATTTTAGAAAAGTTTAACATGTTAGAATGCAAGCCAACTTCTACTTCCTTTCAGTTTGGTATCAAGCTTACTAAAGAATGTACTTCCAAGAGTGTAAATGCTACTTTATACAAGCAACTTGTGGGCAGCTTGGTTTATCTAACTCATTCTAGACTAGACATTTATTTTGCAATTAATCAAATATCAAGATTTATGCAGGAACTTAAAGAAAGTCATTGGTTGGCTGCAAAAAGAATAATGCGATATGTTCGTAGAACAATACACTATGGCATCCACTATGGTCACAAGCCCTCAATTTATTTGGTTCGATTTACGGAAGAAATTTCCCCCCTTTGATGCTAATCAAGGAAGAGCACAGAGGTGGATCAAAAGAAAATTGGGTACACGAAAGGACTGATGATGATACAAATACTCCAGGTCCCACAATGGTTATGAAAGCAGGTTATAATGGTGTTTTTTGCACATCTTGAATATGTAGGAATATCAGTCACCCAGTACAACAAAATAATCCAAATAGATATGATACTATCGAAGGAAGTATTCAAAAAGAAACTTTGCTGACAATTCAATTGAGAATCAGAAACGTCGACCTTGCATGATAATCTGAAACTTCCTACATATAAATTTACAAACCTCCAACCAAACTAAAAAAATTCATTATAACACACCCGCGAACATGCAGCCAGAGTATGAGAAGGGGCAAAATAACTCATGCCAAGATCCCATAGCTATGTGTACGTATTATATATGTGACCCCGCCAAATTCTTCCCCAAGATGTGGATCAAATACAATCTTCATGTCTCTCCGGTTTTGGTTTTTTCATGGTAGATTTAATGTTTCCGTTCATGGAGGATTGGGCAGCATTGGTAATCATTCTTGTCGCTCAATATATAGAATCAATATCATGTCTTTTGTTTTGGGTTTCTTTGATTGTTGTGGAAAGTTTATTGTGGCCTTTCAGCCTTAGGCACAGAAAAATACCTTATGGTCTCATAAGTAAAATACCTGTCCAACTGAAATTCATTACCGTGGTGATGTTAGAAACCGTGGTTAGTGTAGAGATTCTTTAATAAATGAATGGAAAACTTCTTTTATATTTTCCTTTATTTATGTTTTTAAAAGAAATTTGGAATTTTACCTTCCTCGAAACCAATGTGCCAACAATGGTGGTAGTGCCATGAAACTTCAGTTGGATCTAGTGCACTCATTCAGTAATTGGTCTGATGTACCATTGGAATGTTGTCAGGGAGCTTTATTGTTGGGTTAACGTGTCAGCACTAGCAGCAATAATGGTTTTTCTTTCCAATTTGGAAAGGGTGCTCTCGAAATTAACATTTTGGTGTAAGATTACTGTTTTCTTTTAACCATTTGGACAGTATGCTCTCAACATTAGCATCTGAAGATGCAGTCGATGGACAGTTTCCGACTAGCGAAAGGAGCTGAGGCAGTCCTGTAAGATGACAAGAAAAAGACATTCATCGTGGGTCATTGGGTTATATCCCCAGGTTTGTGTGCTTCAGTTTCATTCCGGTGTTCTCTATGTATCTATGCATTTACAAATAGTGCTTAGCTGCAGCAGCACCTACTGCAAGAGTCACAGCTTTAGGCATTTGCATCTATTTCAAGTCGAGCTCCATCCGATCTGAGCAAATGTTTCAAATGCAGAAAGTACTAATATTTCAAATGCAGAAATTTCATTGTTTTCAATTCTGCGCTAATCAAGATAGTTCTTTTTTGTAGGCGTCTGGCATATGCCTTAAGTTCTTTTTTGTAGGCGTCTGGCATATGCCTTTGGGCTTTAAATGGCCCTAGGTAGCAATGATCTGTCCCGTGGAAGAAACTTTTGACCCTATTGTTTTATCTAGTATTTATGAAGGATCCCATAAACGCGACCTCCTATAAATGTAAGATGCTAACTTGTAAATCCATTGGCAGTTTTGTTGATACACTTTTTCACCATCATCAAGAATAAAACAAATTATAATTTATAAAATATTGGATAAAAACCTAGCATATGAAATGTCAATATCTAAAACTAAATATGTTCTTTCTGTTTTCCTTTGAAACGAAACAGCATACTTTTTAAACCATCCTAACAGTCAGATGTGGAGTTTGACCTGTGCTATTACAGATGTCCAGTTTTTGTATTGTTTTATAAGAGTCGTACAAATTGATTTCAGGTTGCATTCGAATTCTTACTTATACAAATCCACAACAAAAGACTCCAGTAGGTAGGGTCTTCATAGAGGCAGATACGTTTTATCTAATTCACAACTACTTTTAGTAAATATGTTATGAATTGAATGTCAACGGTGCACAACTATCACTCATCCATGATTGTTTAGTAAATATGTTATGAATTGAATGTCAACGGTGCACAACTATCACTCATCCATGATTGTTTAAAGCAATAATAGAAAGTAGACATGCAAATCAATAGTGGAGTGTAGAAAGAAAGAACACAAAAATTGAAAAAGCCATTTCCAAACACAAAATATTGTAGACTACAATTGCATACTACAACTCAATAAAGTTTCATTTTTAAAGCACGCAGATTATAATCTCTAATCTAGCTTCCACCCTTCCTGATCAATATTGTTATTTTCCCTTCTTGGAGGGTAGTTTTGCCCCACCCTTCCTAGATCCAGATTAAGCCGACAAAGGATACCCATCTCAGGCAGTCCATTATTATTTTGCATACCAATGTAAAAACTAATTACTAATTATATACTTTACATGTTCTCTGAACCAGGTGAGTAGCGTCATTAGTGTAGATCATTACATTATGTTTTAAAGCAGCTTGTTTGCAAGTACTGCTCATGCAGAATGCTTTGATATAAAATACTGGCAATAAAATGAGAGCAGAGGCTATTTATGGGGATACAAACAACCTTGCAAACAATACTAGAGATCATCGGTCGATAATTACAAATGAGAATGCCATACCATATTAAATACAATTTGGCAAGACACAGTAAATAATCTAAAATAAAATAAAATAAATGACTGTAATTTTTTAGTTCTTAATCACTACGTCTGTTCTACGACATACATGACTCGTCTCAAAAACATTCCCAAATTCAGTCAAGAAATTGAAAAACTAAAATGCCAAATCCCAATATGCCGATCCATGCTTGCTGTAGCATTGTTCATTGACAGAAGAAATGAGTCAATTTATAAATATCCAGTCCTCCGCCTTAAATAAGAAAGGAATGCCACCACGTGACTACTGGTACAAGAAAACATTTATAAAGTAATATCAAAGCACAATGCCAGAAAGATATGTATGACAGTTCTTTATCTATTAATATCCAAACTCACTAATTCATATAGATTGATTACATGACTCTTTGACAACAAATTGGAAAAGAATAGAATGGCAAATGCAATCTGAATTTGATAAGGCTGGCCAACCAACTTCAGATGCTTCAGTGCAGATGCATGATGTATATTCTATCATCATGGCAAAGAACAAAAAAGATTGATTTGTGAACTTCACCATGGATGCAATCTTCAATTGTAAACAAAGCATGCCCATTTATTCTCAAAATATTGAATTTAGTTTTCCAAGTTGCCTATGCCATGTCAGATGACTTGGGAAACATGAAATTCTCAATAAATAACAGGATTGATTGGTGTAGTAGTTCATAGTCTGCACTGACAATTTGATCTCTTCTCCCTCCTAACACTGTTTACCCATTATCAGGTAGAAAACCCTGAAAGCCTTGATGCATTTCAACTTTATTGACTCATTAATGGGTGTAAAATTGTAAGACTTCCAAAAAATTCTGTTATATTCAAACAATCAGAAGGAAAGCATTTGGAAAAATAAACCATACGAATGCATGCTATGTCATTCAGCAAGCCATAGAGTACAGATCCAATTAGGTCCTTGGACAAAAAATAACTGATGTAATATACTTAAAATTAGGTTAAGAAAACAAATGAGACCAAATTTTCCAAACCTTGTGAAATTTATGCACATTTTCCAAAAACTCAAGCATTTGAGTGTTTTGCTTTTTGGCAACCTTTAAGTCAGACATGAGGCTTTCCCAAGCCATCTGTCTCAGCCCACTTTTGACATAAAGTAAGTTCCAACCATGTGAGTCAGGGCAAGTGAATACTGTCCAATATCACAATATCATAAAAAACTGTTAAATTTGGCAAACAAGTTGCCAATGCACATAGGATTTCGATGCTAGTCTTTACACATTCGGCGAAACAATGTATATTTTCAGTATGCCTTGCCATTAGTAACTGGTATGATTTTCTACAGGGACAGACATAAGATTTGGTTTACAATATGAAAAGTAACACAGGATATATCGGTCCTAAGATATGATCATCTTTTGATTGGGGTACTTCAGATATACATCACAAGTTTAAACCAAGGGTTCCTCTCGTTCTGTTAAATAGGCACCTTATACACGGAAGGATAATAGTGCATATTGTTATTATTGCAGTGGGTTAGCTTCATATTGCAACCAGAAAACTTGATAGTTGATATCACATGTTATTTTCAAAAATCAATTGACCTGCAGAAACGATTTTACCAACTGAAAGGCTGCAGGATCTAACCATCATTGTGATTAAGGTCACAAAATTTGTCTAGAAAAAGACAAAACTGTGAGTTGCTAGAAATTTACAAAAGGCTATGTGTTTCTAGGCATTAATGTCTTCATATAGCTATAGTGGTTGGGACTCGGATAGTTGGCCTTCGCTTGAAACTTTCTTGTCTGAATTTTTTGTAACAAGAATTGATAAGTGTTTCAGATAAAAAGCAAATGGTACTATTATTCTAATTTTCAAGCTCTTCATTCTCCAAGTGACTGGATGTTGGCTCTTCAGACTTCTGTAGGAAATCTGATGTCTCCTTCAATATTGAATCAGTTGAAACAGATGTTGGCACATCTTCCTCGTTAATCTCACCGGTGACTGGGTTTTTCCCCTTAAAATCTACAGAATCCATAGTGTCTCTAGAAAAATTCTGTTCAACCACAGCCTCAGTCTTCATATTAGAATCATCAGTCTTGAGCCCAGGAATTGAATCAAGAGAGTTCCTTGCTTGCAAAGCAGAATGTAGTTGTGAGACATTTTGAAGCTCCAGCTGCAATGCCTGCATAAAATAAGGAACAGCATCAATCGTCAAAGGCAAAATCAAATACTAAAGACAGACTAATTCATGATATACAAATTAAATATATATATATATATATAAAAAAAATAATAACTGATCACCTCTATCTTTTGTCTTAGTACTAACTGCTGAATGCTCAAAATTCCAGAGTAGCTACTGATAGCCTGATCAAGAGATTGTGAACTTGTGGAAGAGCTCTGTGAGTTGTCTTCAATGGCACCCATAGCAGGAGGTATCTGGTTAGAATGGTTTGTATTAAAAGGATTAAGACCATATAAAGGTACTGGAGGGTATAGTAGATTGCTTCCACTGATTGCTGAAGTCCTTTGGGCAGCCATAATCTGAGATTGAACTTCTAACCATCTTTGCAACTCTGGATGAATCGGAGAGGAACCCATTGCTGCATTACGCTCCTGATATTCACTATTACCCATACCTCCAGGAACATAATTTGCAGCAGCAAGTCCTGCCATGTATGGCTGGGGTACAAAAACAAACCCTGGGGACCTGCTCAGTAAAAACATGAAACTCAGATGCCTTCTCCTAGATATATTTGAAGTTTAAAAGCAACTTTTAAAATCTACACTTCCTATCAACATACAACAACCTATTTTCTAAAATATCCTAATACATTGAGCTTTCCAGGTGTAGCCCTGAAAATCATCAGAAAATTTATGTGGAGTCTGGAAAATTAGCCAAAAAAGAAAAAGCATTTACCAGTTCATTGTGACAGGTTGCGCTGTAGAATATACAAAAGAACTCCCATACAGGCGGGCAGCTGCAGCAGCAGCTTGAACTCTTGCTTGATGCTGCGCCAAAAAATGGTTTGCATCAGAGCCTTGACCTGATGCATTTGAGGAGCCAGCGTTTGCTTGTAGCCCTGTTAGTCCATAATTGAAACATGAGACTTCAAAAAGTGACAGTTAAAAAACAACCATCAATTCAACAATCATTGATTTCATGAAAGATGTCAACTCCCACCTTCTGTCCCAGCATTTTGCTGTTCAGGTTGCACACCACGCCCTGCTCCAGTTGTTGCTGTTCCACCTTCCGGTGCAATAACCGGAGACCTGCATGTAGGACATGTCTGTTGTCTCTCCAGCCAGGACCGCAGACAATGTACATGGAATAGATGGCCACAAGGTAACTTTTTTGCTGCAACCATCTCCTCCCGACATATAATGCACGTGGCATCACTTCTGCATGTTAAGGTATTTGTGGGTTTTTAGTTCCCTCCAAAATATGTAAGTCATCTTATGTTAAACAGATAATAACAATAACAGTTTCAATGAGAAAAAACAGAAAAAGTAACTCACAAGCCAAGTTCTTCAGCAGTTGCATCTGGAAAACGATCATTCATATTGGATGTAATTTTTCTGTATCTTATAAAGTCAGCAACCCTTGACTTGAAATTACGGAATGTTTCATAGAGCTCCCTGATCAAGTGTAATGGCAGGCCGTAGTTTCTACCAAAGGAAAAACAAAATCAATTTGGTCCCAACAGAACATAGCCAAATTACCACATTGCAGCCAAAAAATAAGACTAAAAATATCAAACAATGCCCTACTTACATAAATATGACAAGGAAGAAGAAAAGATACAAAGACAGATGAAGCAGATCTCTGACAAGCTCCAAATAAAAGGTAAAAACTGCTTTGTTCTCCCATTGTCCTTCCATAAGCACATCACTCACATAAAATACATATTTCAGGAAAGTCGATATTGTGGTTGTTGCCAAAATCATATACCTGAAATTTAAACCTCATATCAACTGGTGCATAAATTTAATGTTATCTAAAGTTACATGACACTATTAACTATAACAGCTGATATACCCACCATAAACAAACTCCAATTTTATACAGAGGATAAGGCGGTTCCATGACACACTTAACCATAACAGCTGAGATACCCACCATAAACAAATTCAAACTACATACAGAGGATAATTAAAGGAAAATTTATGGGCTGTCTTTTTTGCATTGTCCAATTGACAAAATAGACTTTGCTAATTATTAGAAATCTACAAAACACATTAGAAAATTTTTTGTATAGAACTTATCTAAGTTAACTATATTTCTCATAATCTACAAGCATTAATTGGAGTTCTAAAATATTTCTCATATATCAGCATACAGTACTTACATCTCTTATTGTGTAGACCAAAAAAGATCATCAGTTACTCTTTACTTAATAAATAATTACCAGTACTAAAAGATATCTCTGGTTCAAACAACTTACTCAAATGAAAAGAAGAGCTCCACCGATGGTTTCCGTGTTTTAAGGAGATAAGATGCAGAACTGTAGAGAAAAATGCAATCTAGGGCAAGCAAAAATGCCATAAAACTTAGGATCCGAAAATGTGACAAGCGGGATACGGCAGGAGTTGTTTCAATATACTCAACCCTCTTTTGTGCAAGCCAATGAAAGGCCTTAATTAATAGCAAAACTGACACCATTGCTAAAAATGTGACTGAAAATTCTTCACGAAATATAGTGATTGCAAAGAGAATTTCCATAACCTCTCTCCATGACTGTTCATTCAATCGCTCCACTTCAGCTTCCCGAAGAGTTCCAAGAAATATTGTCTTAATTAGTTGCCACAGACTGCACATTATCACCAATCCCATGTTTAGCAGGAGCACCAGGCTTATTTTTGATGTAGACAGATATAGCGTAGCAGGGTAGAATTGGCCCCGACTGTGGAAAGCATGGTATATCATTGCTAATGCCCCCGCTGCACTTGCTGCCGCATAAGTGCCGAATCTCACCATCTTGTCTAAAATGTTGCTCAAAGGGAGAATCTGTGATGAAACTTACACTCAGTATTAATCATAGCATGCTTCCCTCCAGTGTTTCTACACTGAAATCAATACACAAATATCAATTCTGTGTTTCCACAAACAAACTTCCAAGTCACAACTACTGAGTTCAACCCCTGCATATAAATTTACATCACTTCTTCAATTTCATTATCCATTTTGATTAAAAAAGACATAAAATTACATATGACATGCATATCTATGCATTGCAAAATATACAAATACTTTCTCTCAACAACAAAGTATCCTTGACTATTCCCAGGATCAAGCAATTTTTCACAAAAAGTAGAATTGCGTTACACAAAACTTCTAAGTAATTGTTTTCTGTAAAATTAATCAAGGGAAGAATCTGTAATAAAAATCAAAGCATGGATCCACGCAATGTTTCTAAATTGAAATTCAGTGAACAAATCATAAATGCCATTTGGTTACTAGTTTCTCGACATAAACACCCACGAATTGAATTCAAATCTACATATAAATTACAAGTGTTCAATTTTCTTGTCCATTTGGATCAGAAACCCATACAAATTTTGTCACACTGAAACAAAAAAAAATGCATATAAATCAATGCAGTGCTAGCTGGGAGGCACTTGATAGAGTTGCAGAAGAAAATAGTTTGAAAAATGGTGCCATTACAGCTGAGAGAGTTGCAAGAAGCAACTACCTTCAGGTTTGGAGAATTCTTTTTCGATGGATTTAGAAACAGGAGAAATAGAATCAAGCTCTTTTTTTCACTGTTTTACCCAAGGAAAATAAAGAGAGTGCTCAGTTTTGTTTTACCTTATCTTTGATTTGACCTGAAATGCTACATTTTCAAAACAAATTGAAAAAGAATCTACTTGAAGAGAGGATTTCATCTTATATTCTTTGACAGATCATTTCTAATTTCAATACCAATTCCAGTTTTGGGGGTATTTTATTCCTTTTTTTCAAGAAATTTAACTTACTGAAAATTTAACTCGCTTTATTAGATCTTTGCTGTTTTGGGAACCATAGTCTAAGAAATTAAGAAAAAATCTGTGAGGCAGGGTAATCTTGTGGCCCGTGACACGTTGCATATAATTCTAGTTCTGCTTTCCTTTTGTGGCATCAATATTACCCATGGGCATAATCTGATTATACTTACAATCAGTACTAGATTTAGCCTTGAACCCTTCTGTGCTTCTATGCTAAGTTCATGAATGATACGACTACATCAGTTCTTTGATTTCCCCATACATACACCAAACCACTGAGTTCAACCCACCATGTGCATTCACATCACTCTTTCAGTTTCAATTTAGGTCAAAAACAAATATATTGAAGTGTTGTGAAATCTACAGACTGTCGTGAACAAGGACATTTAAACAAGTATCCATAACCAGAATTTTCAGAGAGCGTAATTATTTCCTTCACAATTTTGCTATGATCTTGTCTATAAATTACCCAACGGTAGATTACCAATAAAAAAATCCTGTCCGCATTAATTCTAGCAAGGATCCCCGCTATATTTCTATATCCACTTCACAAATTATACACACGTATCAGTTCTTTGATTTGCACAGAAAAATGCCCAACGTTTGAATTCAACCCCTCGCGAATATTTGCCTCCCTCCTTCAATTTCCATATCCATTCCGTCGGAATACCCAAATAAGCTTACATTTTATACATGTTCCAATGGAACTGCACTATCCTGAAGGACCGTGTGTTGAAAACAAAGAACTTTGAAAAAAACATAATAAAAATAAAATCAATGTGATTATTTTAAAACCCAGCAAAAGACCCGAACACGAATATCGAAAAACAACAAAAAAAGAAATCACTGAAAAACCTATCCATTGAGATCGAAGTCCTAGATAAAAATGTAACACCCAGGTTTCTTTTTTCTCTCAGAATTTAAAAACACAGCCCCCATATTTAATCCATGTTTTAGATTGCCCTTCTGCATTTGAAAAACCTAACCCTTACCTGAATTCTTGAAACCCTAGATTTAGAAAAATCTATTTTCTAGGCAAAATCTTTATATCCAATTCGCTGTTCGGACTTGAAACGAAGATAGGCAGTTTGGGTATCTGACATTTCTTACCTGGTGATGTCGAATTTGTGCACTAGACTAGATAGATCCAGTTAAACACCGTTTATCTACAATAACACCAACGTTGGAGAAATCGAAGTGGACTTCGCGTTTTTCAGTCGCCTGTTTTGTCAAATTGATGAGGTGGTGGGTTACAGGTGGACCAATCTTCTCTTGGGGATGGATGCTTCGTCAGCTCCAATGCCATGTTGTCTTGCTTTGGGGATTTTTCATAGGCTATGTAGTGATTGATTAAATAAGAGATGAATTGGATCAGGATCTCCAAATCACCGTTAAATTCTTGGCAGGCTAGGATAGATGTGAACTGTGTAAGTATGAAAATTCCATACTCGTGCCCTTTTGGATCAGGAGCCCAATTTATATGATTCTTGTTGGTGAGATGCACAATATGTTACTTAAATTAAAGTAATATTATTAGAATAATGAATTTGTCAATTCTAATGTTTTAATAAAATTTTATGAAATCATTTGATAGATTGAAATGAAGAAGTGAATTATTTTTAAAATTTTACTTCAAAATGATGTTAAAAATTAACATAAAATAATTTAATTTAATAAATGTTAAAATTATATTGTAGATGTTATTTAAAAAGAGACTTTTTCATATGAGAATTAAAACTTTATATGAGATAAATTTAACAATTATATTTGAGCATGAGTGTATTTAACTTTAAATTGAAAAAAGATATTGAAATTTGTACAAATATAACATTTCTTTAGTAATCTATAAAGTAAATGTTTATATAATATATTATGATATGTAATATAATAATTAGAGAGTTGTTAGACCATGTAACATATTTTCTTATTCTATATATTGCTAATCAAAATGGTTCTTTGGTCGAGAGACATTATCACTCTTAATAAATAATTATATAATTAAAGTTTGCATTTAGTTATGTGACATAAATTAAATGCAATTTTTAATTTTGAATCATTGATCATAACCTTTGTTGTAGTTTATAATTTGACAAGACAAGTCTAAAACACTAACAAATAAGTGGCATTCATTTTATATTTGTTTGACATGAAAATTTAGGCACACTCCTAAATAACAAAGATCTTTTAATATCTAAATTTGTTTTTGCATCTAATATCCACAATTCATTGCTCCCTACAAAATTTGTATGAAGG
The DNA here is from genome assembly GCA_007115665.2 of Sequoiadendron giganteum. NCBI lineage: Eukaryota > Viridiplantae > Streptophyta > Pinopsida > Cupressales > Cupressaceae > Sequoiadendron > Sequoiadendron giganteum. Next base: position 621,557,220 of record CM021102.1, on the reverse strand, counting down.
TGGCTATGACAATTTTATTGTTGTGCATAACTAGTTTTAACAAGTAGTAAACTTTAAATAAAGCAATTCATTACAAAAATTGTTATGTTGTAGCATTGTAAATTGTCACCCTTGACAATTTCCACTATGTTTTGCTCCTTTTTAAGTTATTGGACCTAATTAAGCACTTAATATTATGCATTCCACAACTTAATTTAAATATTTTGACAATTTACAAGCATAAAGCAAATGCTCTCATTTAATACTTTGTCCCTGACACTTTAATTTTTGAAAAATAAGGTCGAGAAATTGGTGCCTAGGGTGCCTATGTCCCCCTATTTTGGCTCCAAATTCAAATATGTTGGTGTCAACATTTTATTATTTAAAATTCAAATGTTTGAAGTCGGTTGTCGAGATTTATTTTTTGAGAAATTAGAAGAATAGCATATAAATACCTAGTTATTACATCATTTGAACATAGAAGTGAAATTATCTAGCCACAAGTGACCATTAAGAGCAAGTATTATTATCAAAATTATTATTCAACAAGTCGAGAGCAGCCATTAAAAGATTTATTGCAGCGATTCAAGATCCTAACATCATGTCAAAGTGTATGTGAGTTCGAATTGTCATGTTACCATTGTTCTGTAAAGGCTAACCCTTGTTGTAGGTCTCTAAAGCATTCAAGCAAGATCAAGCAAGCAAGATCCAAGACCTTGAGGTGATGTGTATGACTTAAGTCCTTCAATGAAGCCATTGAAGGGTGATGAGTTGCAGAACTTTGTGATTTCATCATTACTTCCTATCAGTTATCCATTTATCATTGACATCGCCATTGTGGAAGTGGAAACACTTACACGGGGTTTGATTGAGGTAAGCCCCTAAATATCACAACATTTCTTCTCTTTGTGAATGTGCAGACTTCCGGTATTTTGAAGATTGAAGGGAGCTTGAAGATGATTTATTCGTTATTTCATTCAAGACCCTAGGCCTTAACAACTCATGGAAACATAATTACAGAAATATCTGACAATGATTCAACAAGTTTGCAAATGGGTAATGAAAGTTTAGAACCGACATCAAAGGACTACGAAAATAGATTTGAAAAAGAACTACTAAGACAATGGTGCCCCCGAAGGAAACATCCTCAAAAATCAAGCTCAAATTTATACCACAAGTGCACAGTATCCTTCTTAATCTATTCTTGTAGTCTGATTTTTCCTGTGGCATTTCAAATCTATTATTTTTGTGTTATAGTGGTTATTTACATCATTGCATTTCATCCTTAGGACGTTTCTAGACTTGGTTAAGGGTTGATTGACTCACCTATCAGGTTATAAGTCAATCATGTACCTTGTCCAAATCCATCAAACCCCACTACCCTCAAATCTATAATGAAACATTTAGGAAAAGCACCAAACCCTGGGGTCAAACTTCGGGTTTCACTTTTTCTATATTTCATATGTATAATAAAATGATAAAAGACAATGTAAGAAGGTAAAGTGAAATTTGATTACCTTTCAAAAAGAGAGTTTCTAGCATTTTTTATTGTTAATATTCAATTGAAAGTTAGAAATTCATAACGTAGTAATATCATTTTTAGTTGTATACTATAAAAATCTATTAGAAGAAAGGCCATATTATTCATGACCAATTCAATTTCTTTTTCATAGTTTCTTAATATGTTAATTGATAGTTGAGTATGAATTTACTTGACCATTAAATATGTTGATCATTATTTGATACAAGTTACATTGATTATAAGTTTATTTTGATTGAATGTGAACTGCTCTTTTACATAGAAGTCTCGCAAGATGAAAATAATTATTAATTCATCATCAATGAATTCTTCATATGCAATATTTTCTAACTAAGAAAGTAAGACTTGAATGATATATTAGTTCAAAGAACAATGTGGTATTTGTTTAATGTTAGATATTATAATGCCTCTAAGGTAGTGAGAGAAAATGTATGTCAAATGTCCATTACATTTACTATAATGAGCAGTTTGGTCTTATGATTCTTCATAGGTATCAAACTTATAGTTACATTTAGGATAGAAAGCATGAAATAGAACCAAAAATAGATTAATTTTAATTTTAATGTTCCACGAATTTGCAACAAATGATGAAGTATTATTTTGTTTGTCAGATATTTTTAGTAATTTTAGAATTTCAATAGTTTAAAGTTGCTTACCTCGAATGTTGATTGAAGTAAATTGTATAAATAATCCAAGGTCCTTTTATTGTTCACATTTTAATGTATGTTGATTGACATGTATGGAGTATCTTTTCTCTTGATTTAGTTCACTCTGTAATGTTTCTAAATAGCACTATTGCATATTTTTTGTCTTGAATTTTTCTTCTTGTTGTCACGAGGATAACACCCTTAGTTAAGTGTAAACTCGACTATTTGTGAAACGTGGAATCATCTTCAAGTTGTGGGTTACCTATGGTGAAGATGAACCTCTATAGAGGATTGGTTCCCTTGATTAACCTCCTAAAAACTATTGCCTTGATCAAGAAAAGGGATAGAAGAACTAAAATAAAAATATTATTAACCCTAAGAGGTGATGCACACAAAAATCCAAGACTTATATCTATTCGTTCAACTCACAACTTCTCTTGAAAAATTAGCTTTACCCTATGCACAACTTAGTTTTCACAAGCTCACACAATAGTGTTTCATAAAAAGGTTATATTCCAAGTTCTCGAAAGAAAACTAAAGGTTTTAACTACAACTACTAAAAGAAATAACACAACCTATAACATTTATAAGTTTTTCTTATTCTAGTATTAAAAAATTTGTAATGAGACATAATTTAAGGATCTTGCATTCATAATCATAAAAAATCATATCAAATCATCCACAAAACACTTAACAAAAGAATTTAGAGAAGGAAAATATGTTGCTTTTATTGAAATAATAGAAGCTTATGTGTAGCATCCTGCTACGCAACCCGAAGGTTAAGAGCCAAAAGAGGACGAGATTTTTTTTAATTTTATTTTATTTTAAATAAGGAATAACATACACATAAATTTAATTACCGATTCGATAAAATGACAACAAACAAGGTCAAATATATCCTAAAGGACATCCCAAAGGAGAGAACTAATCCACTCTCCAGAGAAAATCCAAACAAGAGCAAAAAGGATAGCTCTAGAGATTTGCTCTGGGACTTGCTGCTTTGCTCCAGAACTTGCAGTTCAGGAGCCCAATACTACGGAACTTGCAGTTCAGGAGCCTGATACTACAGAACTATTGTTCCTGGCAGTTCAGGAGTTTGATGCTCCAGAACTACTATTCCTAGAGCCCGATGCTCCAGAACCTATTTTTGTCCATAGGACAACAAATAGAGGGCGTCAATGCTCTGGAACTTGCAATTCCGGAGCTCCCTGCGCCAGAGCCTATTTCTGCCCACTGGGCAGCAAACAGAGAGTGCCAATACTACGAAACTTGCAGTTCCAGAGCTCCCAGCTCCAGAACCTGTTTCTGTCCATTGGACAGTAAACAAAGAGCGCCGATGCTACGGAACCTGGGCAGATTGCCCAAATGGAGAGACGCACAACCAAGAATCTAACTTAACCATGAAAATTAATGACATAAAAATAACTTAAGGATGATCAAGAACATTCGAGTCCGATACCAACGTCGGAGCCCGTAAACTAAAACAAACATCACATATCTTCTCATTAAACTTATGATTAATTTTCTCTCTCAAGAGAGTACAATATGCATAAGAAACAAGTATGGATACAATTACATTTTCAAGGAAAAGATAAACCTCATAAAAGATAAATATACAAAGGCATGTACATGAGAGCGATATGATAAATCAAATACACAAGAATATAATGGAATAGCCATGATTAAGATACATCAACTGATAGAATAAGTACAAAGGAGAGAGAGAGAGAGAGAGAGAGAGAGTGAGAGAGAGTGAAGGTCTCCAACTGGTGCTCCCATAACCTGTACACCGGTCCCCAATGGGGTGGCAACGCCTCCCTACCATGTGGACTCCAAAGAGACCACCCCACCGTGCTCGGAGGTAGTCACAAGGCCCAAATAGAAACATCAAGGCAAGGGTGACATGTGGCCAACACACACACCAGACACAAAGCAAAACAAGGTACAATGCATAAGGCGAATGCCACAACATGAAGATGCTCATACCATACATGATGGGAACTACTCATGACTACTAAATACAAGGTCCAGAGAACGAAATGGATGGGAAGACTCAACCATGCCCAAATCAATGCCTCGTAGATGGATAACTCTACATCCTTTAGGCGAATAGGCCTTCTCGAGTGCATCCTTAGCCTTTTCAAACGCTCAAGGCCATGCACGAGGAATCATTTTCTTACGTTGTTTTACTCCATCTCATTGAACCAGCGAGGGACCCAAAGCAAATATGAAACAATGAAAAAATCCATTTAAACCATCATTGAAAACCATTTAAACATCCAAGCTAATATTGTTGTAAAAGAAGCCATTGAACAGCTGAAAACCATAAGGAAATGGAGGCATAGAATTTTCATGAAAAATAGAAAGTTATCGAATTAAAATTCTAACTTTGACCCAGATCAAATTTCGGTGTTTCAAGTTGAAATGCACCTTCAATTTTTGATTTTAGAGCAGAAACGAGGTCTTGTTCTGGAAAATGCCATTTGGCCAAGTTGGGCAAGAAATGCATGCAAAATCAAAAGTGCCCGGAGTTCGAATCGAACAAAGACCCAGTTCATATTTTGTTGTTTCAAATTGAAAAGCACCTTCAAATTCTTGATTTTAACTTAGAAAGGGCTGTTGTTTCAGAAAATGCCATTATGGCCATTTGGGCAAGAAAAATCATGAAAAAATAAAAGTGCCCAAAAATCAAATTCACAAAAACCCAATTGAGATATGGGCATGAGGAGTTAGAATCCACTTCAAATCACATTTTTTATCAGGCGGTTCATGAACAACAATAAAAAAAATGTTTAAATGGATGGCAAGAAAAACATGGAGAAATAAAGATGCTCCGATTAAAAATCTGCCAAAGACCCAGTTGAGATCTTGACAATTCTACATGCAATCCACTCTTAAAATTCATTTACAGCAAGAGGATAATGAGCAGCAATTTAAATTCTAAAACAACAATCATTCAACCTCAAGCATACAAAAATGAAAGGAAGAGTTCATCCAATTTTTGTAAATAAAATACATTTCCAATCAGAGATATACCAGCATACAAGAAACAAGAGAGAGTGACAAAATTTTCCAACCACATAAGATGGAAAAACAACAGTAAAATACCTCCAGTAGCTCCAAAATAAAAATGGTGAAATGCTGGAGGAAGAGAACATAGCCAAACTCCAAATCCGGACAGCATGAAGAAGATGGCGTGCTGGTTCCAACAGTCCACTACCCACGAAATTCTTCTCAAGAAATCTTCCCAAAATCAGTTGCCCCAAATCATGGGGTTTTCTTCTTCATGCAAGAAAAAACAGCCATTTTCTTCTCTCCCCACAAGCTAAAAATAAAAATCCCCCTCAAAACAAAACTTTCTTTTCTTTTTATATTTTTCCCAAAACCCAAGCAAGGGTGGGAAATAAGGAATTGAATAAAATTATTTATCAAAACTCCCCCAAGGAACAATTAGTAAATGTTGCTAAATAAACAAAATTAGAATTGCATAAGGCTGCCCCAAAAGATTAATAATTCATTTAAATAAAATATTTAAATCCCTCAAGAGAATAACAAATTCAAATCCAGTCATTAAAATACACGAGCTCCCCAAAATGATTAAATGAAATTATGAGGGCTCACAAAATGGATTAATAAAATCGTTTAAAATTTCCAAATGAAATGTGTCATTCTCTTGAATGATCAACAAAAATAATCTAAAATAATGTATTTAAAATATCATGGATAAAACCATTGCAAATCTCCCATCAATAATACACTGTAAAATACCATTTATGAAACCACGAAAAGATGCCAATGAAAACACATCATAACACTGACTTCCAAAATATAGCCACATAAAGATTAACGGAAACCAAGACAAAATACCTCAAGCAAACAAACTGGCAAATCACCTATGACAGAAAGGTGCTCCAGACGTTACCATTAGGTAACCGGATGGTAAGACAACGCGAAAACACTGCACTAATGAGGTACAGTGGGCTAGGGTAGGGGACATTTGGCCTGTATGACTACCTCCAGTTACCACCATTGGGGAATAAGAGTATGCTCAGGCCTGTGAATCTAGGCGGAGTCAATACTCAGTACCTGCATCACTCCAATTACACGTCAAAGTACATGTACATATATCATATAGCTGAAAACATGTCAATCATCAGGAAGAGGATCATGATATCGTAAGCCTCTCGGATATGAGTGTTACGAAATCATCCCTTCCTATCCATAATCATACAAAATAAATGATATCTAAGCATGTGATCTAGCATATTAATTGATCATGATAATCATCAATGTCTAATCTCAATATGATAACATTTATAATTCTAAATCAAAATTAAAATGTCATCTTACCCATGCTAGAGTTGGAGAGATGTTACATTATGTTGATACAAATCGAAAAATACTCTGAGAATATATAAAATACTACTCTATATCTCAAAATGAGTTACAATCCTTCTCTTTTGCATAAGACAAAAAGAGGAATGAAAGAACTAACTCTAAAAGAGTTAAAAGCTTTGTCTTATAGAAGACCTCTTTAGATAATTGAAGTTGAACCTCGTGGAAGACGTTGAGCTTGCATGATGAGTTGAATTGGATGTGAAATAGAAGCAAAATCATGCAATTTTTTGTGATGAGAGTTGACTTGAACCTCTTTGAATTCACACCCCTTGCATGTTCCTTGAATTGCGCCCCCAACTGAACTTGAACTAGCCTTCTAAAAAAAGCATGAAATTGATTGGAATTGATCTCTTCAATCAATTTGCATGAAGTCTTCAACTTGTTGAGCGTACAAGGTTAAAAATCCTCTATTTTAGGACTCTAAACTACCCCAAATTACATGATTTTAGCCTCAAACTCCTCCCAACTCCAGTTGTAACTATGAGGGCTCCTAAAATAGGCTTAAACTTCCTCTAAGTACACCAAAATTAAGCATGAATAAGTCACTTAACTGGTAATCATCTTATAAAATTCCTTGCATGATAATCTATATGTGAGTTGTCTTTTGAAAAAGCTATGCCTTCAAGGGTTGCATAGGTTAACTCATAGGTTTACCATTTGATGCATGTTTTTCAAATCTCATTTTATTGCTTGGATAACTTATTGTCTCGTTTGATCATCATATGCTACATAATTTAGACCTATGCCCAAATTGGGCATAGGTCACATTAATAACTTTATACTCAATGTTGCCCCTTTAATTATCCATGTAAACTCCTTGGATTTGTCCTTATTGCATGCATGGTGGATTGTTTACAAGGTGATTATCCTTATCTTAATTTGTCCATGAAGTCTTCCCTTGGCATGGTCCTTTGGCTATCTATATATCTAATTGGTGTGTCATGGAATTTTGTTGATCATCTTTTTGACTCATGGCACTATCCATGTCAATTGTGTAAGGTCATTCATAGATATACACCTCTCTCTTGGAAAAATTTAATTATCCTTTATCATTATCCTTGGCTATCATTTAAAGTTTTGTTATTTTTTCATTAAAAACACCTCCCTTTATAGTATCAAGATTTATTTTTCCTTTTTGTACTTCTGCCCTTGCAAGGTGTCTTGAATTACTCTTTCCATTTTTGTCCATAAATATCTTATACTTGACCATGTTAACAATGTTTGTATCAAGCTTCATTTAATCTTGCTACCCTTAACAATCAAATATTATCCTTTCCAAGGCATGACTATCATGATTTTATCTAAAGATCTACCCATGGTTGTCCCTTGTTATGATTACTCACAAACATGAGGATTGTCTTCACTGCATCCACGTTATTGCTCTTAATGAGCACTTGTAACACCCTTATGAAGCTTCATACTTCCTTTCATTTTGTGAAGACCCCTAATAGTTGACAGACACTAATCCATAGCATTATGATTCACAGTTTCAAAGCCAATTGAACCCTACCTATCACAGTTTATGATTATCAATCTTAATTGATGCTCCTCTTCATATTTATAATTGTCCTTCCCTTTTCCTTGTAGTAGACCACTGACACCTTAGCTATTTCACCACAAATCTTTTGATTGTTCAATCTATAATAAAACTATAGTTATATTACATCAGACCAAAAGAACTATTATCATGGTTCATGAATACAAACTATGTTTTGGGTTTCTAATCACAGATTCAATTTTAGCACATGCATTCTTCATACCAATTCCAAAATTTTGTCCCTTGAGCTTGATCTTAGTGTCTTTTAAGAATCCTTATGACTTTATATTTATCAAGCCTATTTGAAATTGATTGTCCTAACTTATGTCATGTACCGATTTATCATTTATAAAATTTGAAATTATTAAATCATGAGATTTGCCTGTTTATGTTAGATGATTATTGAAATTTAAATGAAAGTGAAATGATTTGAAATTCATTATTATGAAATTCGAGGATTGTCATTACTAATGAGAATTTGAGTGCAAGTGAATGCAGAAACAGGTGAACGAGAATGAAGGCGAGAACATTGATCAAATAGAATCATATTAGCCATTAGACGTTAATAAGGATGATGGTGTAATACCCCTCCGTTTTGCTTCCTATTCTGATAATTTTTTATGATTTGTTTTGGTTTCAGCTACCGTGATACTTTGCATACTTTATCATGTGTATTATTTGATCAATATTTATAGAGCGATGAACTATTGTGTGATGTGATGTGGTTTATCTGATGTTTGATTTGTTATGTTGTAATTGGTGTTAAATTACTTGTTGTAATAACATGTTTTGTTCATGGGATACTTGAAGCATTATGGAAGAGTCGGTTATGATGAGTGTATTGGTGAAGGGGACGGGATCACATCACTCGCTTGCGAGCGCCCTGCGATTCTGTGATTTCCTCTTCACGGTGTGTATTTTATGTTTCTTATATATATATGATGTTGGTTACTTTTTTTTCAGGTTTGCAAGTACATGACATTGACTCCACCTGGTTTCACAGGTGTGAGCGTATCGATCCAACGGTTAAGTTGAACGAGAGATAGTAGCTAGGTAACTTGTGTCAAGTCGACACCCTAGCCACAGTGTGTCGTTAGTCATGTTTGTTGAGTCGTTGATTGCCATGTTTTAATGTTATTTTATTCTGAGGGGTTCTTGATTAAGGAAATAAATATTTAGAATTATTGTGTTGTTTAATGTTGTTATTTATTTAATTTAAGTTGATATTGTTGATAGAAGTTTATATTTAAATTAATTAATTTAATTTAATTTATTTAATTAATAAAATTTAATCCAATGGGTTGAATTTATTTATTAAATAATTAAAACTAATTAATTAAATTTTATGTTGAGAAAATTAAAAGAAAAATTATATTATATTTGGTGGTAATCAATTTCAATTTAGAATTATTAAATTAAATGGAAATTAGATTTGGTTGTTAGAAGATATTTTAATTTTGCCAGCATGTTAGAGTTATATTAATTAAGAGTTTTTTGAAAGATTATTCACGGAGAGAATTTTGAATTGGAGAAAAAAGAGGAAAGCTTCTTCACGGGTGTGAGGATATTTTTTTTGGAAGGATATTTTTGGGGAAATAGGAAGAAATTGGAAATACACAGAGGATTGTAGAATTCTTGGTTGTAGGATTGGATTGGAATTATTCTTGTGTTCTTGTTGTGATTATTGGATACTTATTTGGTTGGATTTACTGGATTGTTGGGTAGAAGCTATGGAAGCTTTGGAGAAGGCTCAACATCAAATATTCATTTTGTCTGAAGCTTCTTGATTCAGGTTCTCTTCTTGTGTTATTTTATTGTTTAAAATATTTATTAGGAATTGCATGGTTCAATGAATTATTTTGTTAAATCCATTTAGGAAAATGATTTGATTTTAGAGAAAGGAAAATTTTAAAGCTTGTATTATTGTCGTGAAATTTTTTTTTAGAACAAAAAAATTTTAAACCTCTGATTAGGATTTAATTCATTTGAGAAATTCAATAGATCCAACTGTAAATCAAACTTAGAGGCAAAATAACAACTAGATTTCTTTTTAGAAAATTTAAACCTCTGTAGAAAAACATATTTTTCTTTAAATCCTCTGTGTATTTTGCGGTGGAAAAACCTAGAGGATATGTTATTGAATGCTTTTGGAAAGAAATCTAGATCTTCTTGTAGTTACCTTGTTCTTTTCTTTGTGTATGAATTTGAGAAAGTTAGTTGAAGATTTAATTTTAAACCCTCTATAAATTTGGAATGTTCTCTAGAAAATTTTATATTTTCTTCCTGTAGATGGATGTTTTGTAAATTTGCCCAATTTATCCAGTGATTGAAATTTTGTTTAAATATATATACATTATATGTATTATACATTGATATATATACATATAATATATATATATATATATTCATTATGATATTGAATATTTAATTTATTTTTAAAAAAAATCGTCGTTCATACGACGTGCTGGGAAAATGAAATTTGGAATTTCGTTTATGTTTAAAAAAATGTATTTAAAAAAAATATATTGTTGGGTGGTTGGTGGGGGTGGATATACCCCCACCACCCACCGTACCGTAGCATGGGGGAGAGCGCTACTCCCATGGCAGCAGCAGCAGCGCTACCCCCAACAGTGGCACCGGCTATACTATGTACAATTCGGCGCCCAAAGTAATGGGTGGCCGGTTGTATACGTACAGTCCAACGCCCAAGCGCAAAGGCATGTTGTACATGGGGATAGTTCGGCGCGCTTATTGTTGATTGTTTGGAATTTTTATTTTTATTTATTTATTTTATATAAAACAAAGATTTAGAATTAATTTTGTATGTTTATTTCTGTTTTCAAAAATTGCGAATAATTTGTGGGTTCATAAATTGTTAAAGGAATTAATATATAGATGTATATATATTATGTATATATTATTATATATATAATGCGTATGTTTACATATATATTATTTTAATATGAGTTTCTATGATTTGAATAAACAACAGTATTTAGAGATATATATTTAATGAATATATATATCATAAGTATATATACATAATTATATATTAAAATATCATTATGTATGTATATTTTATGAATGTATATTAAATATATATGTTGTTATTTTAAATAGTTTTTATTTCAAAATTATTATATCATATTTTTATGTAAGATTGGAAAATTGGAAGGAATTAATTATAGAAGGAAATATGTTGTTTTTAAAAGTATTTGAAAAATGATTTTACAGTAGAGGCAATTTAATTGTGGTAATTAAATATTTTGTTAAGGCAATTGGTTATTTACTGTGAAATGTATTAGAAAGGGAAATGGATTTAATATATCCAAAAATAGATTATTTCCTTGTCATTGCTTGTTGTAATTATTTCCCTTGTGTTCATGATTGGGGAAAAAGGGTTATTTGAGTTTTAATTTGTAAGTCTTCCAGGGGTTGAGGGTTGTCGATTTGTTATGTCAACCATTTTTATTTCCCTTGGGTAGTGCATTATGTGATTGGTTTCGTCCAAGTGTTTGGAGTGAGTTTCATCATACGTTGTCTCCTAGAGTTGGAGCGATTGCATTGTCTAATTTGTATGCACTTGAGTTACCCTTGGAGTTTAGTTTTGTATAGTAGGTTGTCAATTAGAAGAATGGCTTTTGTTAGGTGCCAGAGCCCAAAGAGGTAAACTAGGTAACCTTTAGAGGTGATTTAATCAAGTGATAACTAAATTAATATACTTAGATGATTAGGAAGTATTACACACTAATCAAGATAATTTAGCCTCACTCATAGACACAAGGGTTCGTTTAGACTTGGGATGAGTGAGAAGGCTTGGAATGGCAAGGTCAACTATCTTGTCCTTACGAGAGGTAGTCGATTCCGCATGAGTAACTATGAGGGTTGGGATTCGATTAAGGTCACCAGGATTACTGGAGCCTATGAAGAATGCCCAGAGGAGATCTCATGACAAACTGTGCGATGAGACTCTGTCTAGGACAACATTGGTATTTGTTTTATGTGTATGGATTTCTCATCATAATTGATCAAATTATATGTCTGGAAGCAATGTGACCATGTTAGAGTTGGAATTTTATTGTACATGTGTTTAGTTGAGTTAGTATGAGTTTTCCTATGGTTAGAGGTTGTAGTGTTTATCCATCTTACTATCTCCTAGCATGGGGGTGGGCCTTCGGGTACCACTTGGTTGGGTGGAACATGCACCATACACCGTTGGGTCCCCCTTTATCTTCAATACTTGGTGGCGAGACATCCAGTTGGACAGCTCGCAGTTCTTGTTTTAATTTAAGCATTGTAATATTTCAATTTGTAATAAGTTATTTTACCCCTCTTATGTTTACGAGGTGGAATTATGTAATTGTAACACATTTGTACTACTGCCTCATTCTAGGAATGAGAGATGTAACCTTTTGTTTAAAGTTAATAAATTTATATCTTGGATGTTTATCTCTTTAAGATATGTTGTATCTTTATGTTGTTCAATTCTTATTTCATAAGGTAATTAAATGTTATGGCTTATGTTGATGTATGTTTGGGTTTAAATAATCTCGGTTACGTAGCCTTAGGGGATGTTATCAATTGTAGATGAACATGTATGTTTAATTCACTTTAATATAAAAAAAAAATTATTTGTTTTTATTGTGAATTGAAACTTCCTCTAGGGTTGCGTGGCGGGGCACTACACATGGTATCAGAGCCAGGTTTAAACACTAGGTGCTCTAGGATTATGATGTACCCATTAAGCTTAGTTGCATAGGTTTCCAAGTGTACCTTGTCTAATACATTTTTGTGTCTATGTAGGAGTATTCCTCCCATACACAAACGAGGCAGAGGATGAGGACATGGTTGGGTAGTCGGTCGCGAAGGGAGTCAACATGACTCTCTGCCTCATGTTACGCTTATACCAGATCAGGAGAAACAACAAGCCTCACAGAATGACCCAGGGGGCGGTGGTGGACAGTTGGATCCTCCAGGGATTGAAGCTGCACGTAGAGCTTTTGAGGAGGCTTTGACACTCCTAGGTCCGAGACGGGCAGATGCAGAGGTTAATCCTGGTGTGAGGATAGTTACAACACAATCAGAGATGTTAGCATCTTCTTATATGAGAGATTTCATTCGGTCACAACTACCACGGTTTGACGGAGTACGCAATGGTTTAGAGGCTAAGACTTGGCTGATAGGTCTCGATCAATGTTTTTCTATGCATCCATTTGACAGTAGTATTAAAGCGCGGTGCGCTGTTATGCACCTGCGAGGGTTTGTGTCCACTTGGTGGAGACTGGAGGAGTAGAGGCCATCGTGTGTTCGCAGCGGTTGATAACTGTCAGGTAGAGCACCAAGGTACCATGATTGAGACTTATGGTATGTTATTGGGTAACTCTGTTACCATTCTATTTGATTCTGGAGCATTAGACTCCTTCATTTCTTCATTCGTAGTGTCACATTGCAGACTGGGGGTCGTAAGGCAAGCTGATAGGTGACAAGTCGAGTTAGCTTCTGGTGTGAAAGTCGCATTGCATTCTATAGTACCTGTGATCCTAATAAAATGCTACTCCTAATGTGAGATGTTAGACAAAACTACTAATGCAATGAGAAGAAGTAACAAGATAAAAGGGCACCTCAACGATTAGCCTAAGAAAATGGACAATATGAAAGCAAGATAAAAATAAATGGAATGCTTCTTATACCTTCATGTTGTTGTTTCCTTGGTTGGCCCTTGATTTTTGAAGTCTTGTGTGCTCCTTGGATGGCAATGGAGTTGAATGGATGCAAGATGAATTGATGATGCTAAATGCTATGATAGATGAGAGCTTGAATGGCAATTTTGTAAGAGTTTTGTTGCAAAAGACTTGATCCTTAAAATGAGGGAAATGGGGGGATATTTATAGGCTAATTTGAATTCTCTAGAGAATTCAATGGTTGGGATTGATCCAAAAAAATCAAGATGAAGGGCTATGGTGAGTTGAGGACTCACAAGCCCTCACATCTTGACATGTGGAAGGTGAGATGTCTTAGGGTGGAGTGATGTGGAAAAGAGGTGGAGGAGAAGGACAAGAGGTGGAAGAGAAGGACATGAGGTGGATGAAGGACAAGTACCTTTGAGGTACCTTGGGGGATGAGAAGATTTCCTCAAAAAGGAAATTCTTGTCCCCAAATGAGGATGAAAGAGACTTTTGAGGAATTTTAGAATTCCTCAAAAATCTCCATGGGAAAAAGGGAAGTGTGTGGGAGAAATAAATGTAAATTAAATTAAAAATTTACATTCATTGGAGATTTTATTGGATAAAAGGAGGTCTCCAAAAAGCTGGAGATTTGTCACATGTGGGTGATGTGACAAGTCCAAGGTTCTAGAAGCCTTGGGCACATGTAAAATGACATGTCACATTTGCATGGGGGATGAGGAAGACCTTGGAAAGACAAAAGTGAATTAAAAATTCACATGGGGAAGAGAGGAACCTTGGTTAAATAAATGTGAATTAACAATTCACATGGGGAAGGGAGTCCAGGCTAAAAAAGGTAAGTGGGAAGGTTGACCAGAAAAGGTAAGCCAAATGTGGCTAATGATTCTGATTAAGGTTGTGTAAACACAGGATTAGGATAATTAATGAGAGATTAGGGACAAGTGGGAGATTATGGAGGACGTGACACTTAATCTTGATTAAGTGGTGCACATCCTAATCACAAATTAATTAATTTAATCTAGATTAAAAGAGGGTTATGGAGAATGTGACAAGGAGAGAGAAAAAGAGGAATTAAAAAATTGATTATTAATCCAAATGGGTTAAATGACTAAATTAAATAATTTGTCATGTTTATTTAATTTAGAGAAGAAAATGGGGTAAGGTAAAGTATTTAATTTATTTAATTACATACTTTAGGAACCTTAGGCAAAGAATGAAATAATGATTAAATAAATTATTTAATCACTCTTAATGAAATAGATGAATATAAAGTAGATGATTTTGATCATATGGAAGTGATCAAATTTGGATGTCTACAGTACCTGAGTGTAGGTTGAATATTGAACCTCTCCTTACTACATTAGATCTTTGGGTTATACCATTGGGATCCTATGATGTTGTCATAGGTATGGATTGGCTAGAGGCTCACCGAGCAGTTATTGATTGTCAGCATAAGTCGATTCGATGCATTAATGCATCTGGTAGTGAGGTGGATATAGTAGGAGTACAAAGACTGATATCCTTGAGGATTATCTCAGCTATGTAGTTGAGAAAATGTGTTTGACTTGGATGTCAGTTGTTTGCTGTTACAGTTGAGGATTTGGGATTAAGAGATGGAGATGGAGAGGAGAAAATATCTCTCGATAGTCACCCTCTTCTTCAGGAGTTCTCAGATGTATTTTCAGATGACATTCCAGGGATGCCATCGCGGAGAGATATAGACTTCAAGATAGACCTAGTACCTAGATCAAAGCCCATTTCATGAGCTCCTTACCATATGACCACACATCAGCTGAAAGAGCTCCGCTTGCAGCTGGAGGAGTTGTTAGAAAATGGCTTCATTCGCCCTAGTGTTTCTCCATGGGGAGCACCGGTTATCTTCGTGAAGAAGAAGGACGGTTCACTTCGGTTATGTATTGATTACCGACAGTTGAAGAAAGTGACGATCAAGAATCGTTATCCGCTTCCTAGAATTGATGACTTGTTTGACCAAGTCAAGGGTGCTACAATATTTTTGAAGATTGAACTTAAGTTGGGATACCATCAGCTCCATATTTTTGACTCAGATATCTATAAGACGGCGTTTCGGATGTGATATGGTCACTACGAGTTCACTGTGGTACCATTCGGGTTGACGAATGCGCCTTTTGTGTTCATGAGTCTAATGAATGGATTATTCTGCACTTACTTAGACAGGTTTGTCCTTGTGTTCCTAGATGATATTTTGATATATTCTAGGATAGTGGAGGAACATGAGGAGCATTTGCGACAGGTATTACAGTGTTTACAAGATAACCAACTTTATGCTAACTTATCAAAATGTGAATTCTTCAAGACTGAGATCAAGTATCTTGGTTATGTGATCTCAGGGGAAGGTATATTAGTGGATCCTTCAAAGATCCAAGCTATCCTAGATTGTTTTGTGCCCACGAATGTGGCAAAGATCTGTAGCTTTATGGGGCTTGTAGGATATTACAGGAGGTTTGTTCAAAGCTTTTCCAGGATAGGGCATCCTATCACCTCTCTTCAAAGGAAAGGGAAGAGGTTTGGATAGTCAGAGTAGTGTGAGACGACATTTCAGGTTCTTAAGGAGAAGCTGACTAGTACACCAATACTAGCGATACCTGATCCTACAGGGGAATTTGTAGTATGTATAGACGCATCCTTGGAGGGTAAGGAGTAGTGTTGATGCAGGAGGGTCAAGTTATAGCTTACGAGTCATGGAAGCTTAAGGATCATGAACTGAATTATCGTACACATGATCTTGAGTTAGCGGCAGTAGTCCATGCATTGACTAGAAGGAGACACTTTCTTCTTGGTCACAGATTTGAGCTACATAGTGATCACAGGAGCCTTCAGTACATTTTCACGCAGCCGAACCTTAACGCTAAGCAGAGGCGTTGGATGGAGTTTCTCTATGAATATGACTTTGAAGTGAAGTATATTCAAGGAAAGGAGAATGTCGTAGCTTATGCACTCAGTAGACGTAGGCACGTGATATCTGAGTTGACTCTTAAGATGGATTTGCGGAGTCAGATTCTTACTGCTCTTCCAATAGACAGTTGGTATAAGGATGTTAGGGCAGAGATTGAGGTAGGCAGACCTCTAGAGGGCAGGTTCACAGGTCATGCACCTGATGTAGATGGTTTACTGAGATATTCAGAACGCATTTACGTTCCTTCAGCTAGTGATCTTCGCACTTTGGTTTTGACCGAGGCACATCGTGCACCCTATTCAGCCCATCCAAGGGTGAAGAAGATTCATGCAGATTTACGTCAATTGTATTTCTAGCCAGGGATGAAGCGGGATATTGCAGATTTTGTAGTGCGATGTTTGGAGTGTCAGCGAGTGAAGGTTGAACACCAACATCTAGCAAGGCTTCTACAGCCACATCTAGTGTCAGAATGGAAATGGGATATGATCTTGTTGGACTTCATTGTTGGTTTACCCAACTCCTCGTGACGACATGATGCGATTATGGTGACAGTCAATAGGTTGATGAAGGTAGCACACTTCTCACCTATGCACTCTTCCTATAATGCATCATCTGTTGTTAGAGTGTTCATGGAGGACATAGCGAGGTTGCATGGTATTTTGTGTCGGATCATTTCTGACAGGGATCCAGTGTTTATCTCAGCTCTTTGGACATCATTACAGCATGTGATGGGGACATAGTTGAACTTCGATTTAGCGTATCACCCAGAGACAGATGGACAGACTAAGAGGGTCAATCATATCCTTGAAGACATGTTGTGTATGTATGTTATGGACCAACATACACAATGGGAAGACTATCTCTATTTGGTCGAGTTTGCTTACAATAACACTTTCCAGAGTTCTATTGGCATGCCTCCTTTTCAAGCTTTGTATGGGCATCCTTTTCGTACCCCCTTGAGTTGGGATCGACTAGAGGATAGAGTATTGTTGGGTCCGGAGATGTTGCAGGACATGGAGCAGCAGGTGGTTTGGATTAGAGAGCACTTGGTAGCAGCACAGGATAGGCAGAAGAAGTATGTGGATGCGCATAGAGTGGATCGGAAATTTTTTGTCAGTGACAGAGTGTTCTTGTGGGTGCATCCGCGAAAGAGTCCAATCCGATATGGAAAGGGGTCTAAGTTGGCACCTCGCTTTGTTGAACCTTTTGAGATACTAAAGAAGATTGGTCTAGTTGCTTACCGGCTTACTTTGCCATCTAGTCTTGCATGTATTCATGACATTTTTCATGTTTTTGTTCTTCGGCCATACCATCCAAATATTTCTCACGTCCTTGATTGGAATTATTTATAGGTAGAGGATGGGCAGCTGGCTTTGGAGCCCATGGCCGTAACAGAGCACAGAACACTCGCTCTACGGGGGCGAGATATTGTTCAGGTTCGAGTTCAGTGGGATCCCAAGGATGATGCTTCATCCACCTGGGAAGATGCAACTAGGATGAGGGAATTATATCCCTACTTGTTTTTAGGCTTCCAGGAGTAAGCCTGGTCCTTTGGGGGGAGAATGTAATACCTCTCCATTTTGTTTCCTGTTCTGATAACTTTTTATGCTTTGTTTTGGTTTCAACTACCGTGATACTTTGCATACTTCATCATGTGTGTTATTTGATCACTGGTTTATCTGATGTTTGATTTGATATGTTGTAATTGGTGTTAAATTACTTGTTGTAATAACATGTTTTGTTCATGGGATACTTGAAGCATTATGGAAGAGTCAGTTATGATGAGTGTATTGGTGAAGGGGACAGGATCGCATCACTCGCTTGCGAGTGCCCTACAATTCTGTGATTTCCTCTTCATGGTGTGTATTTTATGCTACTTACATGTATATGATGTTGGTTACTTTATTTTCAGGTTTGCGGGTACATGACATCGGCTCCACCTGATTTCATAGGTTTGAGCATGTCAATCCAACGGTTAAGTTAAACGGGAGATAGTAGCTAATAGTTAGGTAACTTGTGTCAAGTCTACACCCTAGCCATAGTGTGTTGTTAGTCATGTTTGTTGAGTCGTTGATTGCCATGTTTTAATGTTATTTTATTATGGGGGGTTCTTGATTAAGGAAATAAATATTTAGAATTATTGCATTGTTTAATGTTGTTATTTATTTAATTTAAGTTGATATTATTGATAGAAGTTTATATTTAAATTAATTAATTAAATTTAATCCAATGGGTTGAATTTATTTATGAAATAATTAAAATTAATTAATTAAATTTTATGTTGAGAAAATTAAAAGAAAGAAAAGAATTTAATTTCATTTTGGAATTTAAATTTTATTTGGTGGTAATTAATTTCAATTTGGTATTAAATTATTATTTAGAATTATTAAATTAAATGGAAATTAGATTTGGTTGTTAGAAGATATTTTAATTTTTCTAGCATGTTAGAGTTAAATTAATTAAAAGTTTGTTGAAAGATTATTCACGTAGAGAATTTTGGATTGGAAAAAAAAGAGGAAAGCTTTTTCACGAGTGTGAGGATTTTTTTTTTGGAAGGATATTTTGGGGGAAAGAGGAAGAAATTGGAAATACATAGGATTGTAGAATTCTTGGTTGTAGGATTGGATTGGAATTATTCTTGTGTTCTTGTTGTGATTATTGGATACTACTTTGATTGGATTTACTGGATTGCTGGGTAGAAGTTGTGGAAGCTTTGGAGGAGGCTCGACATCAAATATTCATTTTGTTTGAAGCTTCTTGATTCAGGTTCTCTTCTTGTGTTATTTTATTGTTTATAATCTTTATTAGGAATTGTATGGTTCAATGAATTGGTTTGTTAGATCCATTTAGGAAAAGGATTTGATTTTAGAGAAAGGAAAATTTTAAAGCTTTTGTTATTGCCGTGAAGTTTTTTTATAGGAAAAAAAAAATTAAACCTCTGATTAGGATTTAATTCATTTGAGAAATTCAAAACTTAGAGGCAAAACAACAATTAGATTTGTTTTTAGAAAATTTAAACCTTTGTAGAAAAACATATTTTTCTTTAAAGCCTCTGTGTATTTTGCAGTGGAAAAACCTAGAGGATATGTTATTAAATGCTTTTGGAAAGAAATCTAGATCTTCCTGTAGTTACCTTGTTCTTTTCTTTGTGTATGAATTTGAGAAGTTAGTTGAAAGATTTAATTTTAAACCCTCTATAAATTTGGAATGTTCTCCGAAAAAATTTATATTTTCTTCCTGTAGATGGATGTTTTATAAATTTTCCCAATTTATCCAGTAATTGAAATTCTGTTTAAATATATATATACATTATATGTATTATACATTGATATATATACATATAATATATATATATATATATATTCATTATGATATTGAAGATTTAATTTATTTTTATTTTAAAAAATCGTCATTCGTACGGCGTGCTAGGAAAACAAAATTTGGAATTTCGTTTATGTTTAAAAAAATGTATTTAAAAAAAATATATTGTTGGGTGGTTGGTGGGGACGGATGTACCCCCATCGCCCACCGTACCGTAGCATGGGGGAGAGCGTTGCTCCCATGGTAGCGTCCTCCACTAAAGTGGAGGGAGCGTTGCCATGGCAACAGCGCTGCCCCCAACAGTGGGACCGGTTGCACTATGTACAGTTCGGTGCCCAAAGTAATGGGTGGCCGATTGTACACGTACAGTCCAGCGTCCAAGCGCAGAGGTCGGCTGTACATGGGGACAGTCTGACGCGCTTATTGTTGATTGTTTGGAATTTTTATATTATATAAAACAAAGATTCATAAATAAATTCCATATGTTTAATTTTTGTTTTCGTAAATTGCGAGTAATTCGTGGGTTCGTAAATTGTTAAAGGAATTATTATATAAATGTATATATATTATGTATATATTTATATATATATATGTATATATTTATATATATATAATGTGTATATGTTTACATATATATTATTTTAATATGAGTTTCTATGATTTGAATAAACAATAATATTTAAAGATATATATTTAATGAATATATATATCATAAGTATATATACATAATTATATATTAAAATATAATTATGAATGTATATTAAATATATATGTTGTTTTTAAAAGTATTTGAAAAATGATTTTACGGTAGAGGCAATTTAATTGTGGTAATTAAATATTTTGTTAAGGCAATTGGTTATTTACTGTGAAATGTATTAGAAGGAGGGAAATGGATTTAATAATATCCAAAAATAGATTATTTCCTTGCCATTGCTTGTTGTAATTATTCCCCTTGTGTTCATGATTGGGGAAAAAGGGTTATTTGAGTTTTAATTTGTAAGTCTTCCAAGGGTTGAGGGTTGTCGATTTGTTATGTCAACCATTTGTATTTCCCTTGGGTAGTGTGTTATGTGATTGGTTTCCTCCAAATGTTTGGAGTGAGTTTCATCATACTTTGTCTCCTAGAGTTGGAGTGATTGCATTGTCTAGTTTGTATGCACTTGAGTTACCCTTGGAGTTTAGTTTTGTATAGTAGGTTGTCAATTAGAAGAGTGGCTTCTGTTAGGTGCCAGAGCCCAAAGAGGTAAATTGGGTAACCTTCAGAGGTGATTTAATCAAGTGATAACTAAATTAATATACTTAGATGATTAGGAAGTATTACACACTAATCAAGATAATTTAGCTGCACTCATAAACACAAGAGCTTGTTTAGACTTGGGATGAATGGGAAGGCCTGGAATTGCAAGGTCAACTATCTTGTCCTTACGAGAGGTAGTCGATTCCGCATGAGTAAGTATGAGGTCCGAGATTCGGTTGAGGTCACCAGGATTACCGGAGCCTATGAAGAATGCCCAAAGGAGATCTCATGACAAACTGTGCGATGACACTCTGTCTAGGACAACATTGGTATTTATTTTATGTGTATGGATTTCTCATCATAATTGATCAAATTATATGTCTGGAAGCAATGTGACCATGTTAGAGTTGGACTTTTATTGTACATGTGTCTAGTTGAGTTAGTATGAGTCTGCCTATGGTTAGAGGTTGTAGTGTTTGTCCATGTTACGTTGTTACTATCTCCTAGCATGGGGGGTGGGCCTTCGGTAACACTTGGTTGGGTGGAACATGCACCATACACCATTGGGTTCCCCTTTATCTTTAGTACTTGGTGGCGAGACATCCAGTTGGACAGCTCGCAATTCTTGTTTTAATTTAAGCATTGTAATATTTCAATTTGTAATAAGTTATTTTACCCCTCTTATGTTTACGAGGTGGAATTATGTAATTGTAACACATTTTTACTACTGCCTCATTCTAGGAATGAGAGATGTAACCTTTTGTTTAAAGTTAATGAATTTATATCTTGGATGTTTATCTCTTTAAGATATGTTGTATCTTTATGTTGTTTAATGCTTATTTCATAAGGTAATTAAATGTTATGGCTTATGTTGATGTATGTTTGGGTTTAAGTAATCTTGGTTGCGTAGCCTTAGGGGATGTTATCAATTGTAGATGAACATGTATGTTTAATTCACTTTAATAAAAAAAAAAATTGTATGTTTTTATTGTGAATTGAAACTTCCTCTAGGGTTGTGTGGCGGGGCACTACAGATTGGATCTACACACACCATTTAGTGTATTAGAACATAATTTGCATGATTAAATGGTTTAATTAATTGTTATTATGGCTATGCATTTGTTTGAATGTAATTGTAAAAAGGGAATTTTCTTTTTGAAATGGCAATTTGATTATTGTGAAAAAAAATTCCCAATTGAAGTATGTTATATTGTTGTGAGAAAATTGTTTATTTATATATAATGTAAAATTTGTGTTTATTAGTCTAATTGTTTATTTTAGCAAATAATAAAGGAAATCTTTATGAAATATAAATTATAGGTATTCATATAAGAATCATAAGGAATTTAAGTCAAGGGCCTTTTTAAAATAAGAGAAATACTAAGTTTTCTTTAGAAAAGCAAGGCATGCAAAGAAATCGAATTAGATAGTATGGTTGAACTGAAATTCAAAACTCAACTCTATCAATCTTTACACGTCCATGCAACAAACCTGATAACTATTAGTCATGTTTAATAGAGAATTGAATAGGCAGTAAGTTATGAAGATAAAGAGGGATTGAACTTCCCTTCCTATCGGCATGCAAGCAGAGAATGGAAGAGGAGAATAAAACGACAGTGACCTAGGAGTTAGGGAGAGGGAATTTATGAAAGATTGGCTTATTCCTCATGCGCGAGTGGAAGGAGAAGGGACGCATGGCAAAAAGAAAGGAAGGAGAGACCAAATAAAAAAAGAGAAGAAAAGAGGGAATTTAGGAGAAGATTATCCCTCATGCGCGAGTGGAAGGAGAGAGGACATGAGCAAAAAAGAGGAGGAGACTAGGTGTTGGGAATCAAAAGTTGTTGCATATGATGCATGCACTAGCAAATAAAAAAAAAAGACCACTGGACGCGCAGGAGAGGACTGCTAGGTGCAGGAGAAAGTAGACAGAGGGAGAGAGTCTACGCTGTAGGAAGAGAAAGAGAATGACGACCTAAGCACAAAGAGCATTGAATATAATATTCTCATGGGAAGTAACGAAAACATAGATTCATCGCCAGATTCAGGAAACACACGGCTACTGCAAGTTAACAAGTAAGATCGTTGATATAGAATATAAAAATATTTACCAATCTTAGAAACAATGAATGCCTGAGATATTGATTTCTTTCTTACACAAATACAACAGAAAAATGAGAACGTAGGAATTATAAAATTCTTAAATTCATATACCTGGCCGAATAAAGAAAATCTGAAAATAATGATATTTATACATATATCACTAGTTAGAAATAATAAGATGATTAGAAGATCCAAAGCGATAAATAAAGAGAACTGATAATCAAACACAGGGGAATAAATGGTATAGTTTTCCTTATACAATTATAGAACTATTAAACATAGGAGGATCGAGAAACTAGTTGTAACATAGATCTAACTTTGCTTGAAAGGATTAAAAATTTGGACAAACAAAATATCAAGAGGCAGTAGATTTCATTGTTTAGGGAACTATGCTTGTTCAATTGAAGAGGCTAGCCCATAAATCGTTATTTTTCTTGATTTATTTCAGTATTTAGTAAAGATTCACCCAAAAAACTTATGGGTTTTCATATGTAGGAAACTCCTAGAATAAAATCTAAGCCGCGCTAAACTGTGTCAATCAAGAATTGGAATTTTGGAGAAAGAACCTAAAAGTCATTAAAATATCACAGAATAATAATATTTTAGGGAAAATAAATAATAAATAGAAAAGAAAAGTAAGTAAACTAAAAATATAATTACTTCGAAATAAATGAATTTAGAAGAGGATTATATTGAGGTGTAGTTGAATTTTATGAGTAAATGAACCAAAAGAATGTGTGCTCATTTTATTTTATTTTTTGTTTTATATGTACTTAGCTACATACATGTGTTACACATTCTTTTATCTATTTTTAATATGAACATAATGTTACTTACGATTTGAATCTACGATTTTACTACATTTGAACCATGATTGCTTGAAAATGAAAGTGCAGTTCATGTGGATGGGAAAGATAATTTTAATTTTGAATGGAACCATACATGCTTGGTAATTGAATGCGCATGACATTTGTTTGGAAAGTTACCTTCCGGGACGGGTGCCGAATATGGGTTTTTAGAGAATCTAGTTTTGCTTTTCCAAAACTACTATTATTTGTTGTGCATGACATTTTACTTGGCCAAGTAAGTTATGGACCATTAAAATAGATGGAATATATATAACTTTCTACCATATCCTAGTATCAAACTTGCTTGTTTCTTAAATGAATTAGAAAACTGAAAATGCTTGTGGTTATAGTAGTTATACTAGGCACGCATCAAATTCCATCTTGCTTGTCAATTTATTTTTGCTAAGCGATTCGTGCAGGGTCAAGTATTCTTAGAATGATTAAGGAATTCTGGGGAAGTGTAAGCTTCGAGGTTGGGCGGAAAAAGTGCCTGAACCTTGTTCTCGTCTTCATGTTTAAAGATAAGCAATTGGATTGAAGATCAGATGAATATTTCTTTATATATCTATTATATTTCATCATTGTATGATCATTGTAGAGCTTAAGGCGACAGAATGCCTAAGTCTTGAATTGTAAATTTCTTTTACAGTGCTTTTGTATTATAAATGTCATGTAAGAAGACACGTTTTTGAAATTAATTGGAATTGATATGAATTTTATTGTAGACTTTAAGTTGATATTTAGAATCCTTTGGATTAAACAAATTTAAATGAATGGAGTTACGATATTTTATGGAATGGAAATTGAACTTATTTAAGGAATTATAGATTATTTGGAATTATGAGTTTTGCTCTTTACATTTGGTATCAGAGCCCTAGGTTTGAACACTAGGGCCTTTGTACATTATGCTAAAGAAAAATTCCTTGATGCAAGAATTGTTGATACATAATGGGTTCAAGAGGAAAAGGAGTTGTTGCAAGTAATGACAATGACAGGTTGGATCAGATTCTCAATCTTTTGAATTGGCAAGGTACCAGAATGGATAATCTCGAACAAGAGTGAGAGAGGACAAAACCCTCATAATGAAGTTCCCAAAATCAAGAGCAACCCACCAATGAAAAATCTAAGGGTTGAAGAACCACCAAGCTAGGATTGAAGGGGAGTTGGCAAAAGACTTGAAAAGGGTAGCCCCGCCCAAGTTTGATGGTAAGACCATCAGTGATGGAGCTGAAGCCTGGGTAATTCAAATGGAAATTTTTTTTGAGCTCAAGAATATTTCTAATGAGACCAAGGCAATTGGGCTGCATATTAGCTTACTAGAGAAGCTGCTACTTGGTGGGATAATGAGAAAACTGAGAAGCTACGACCAGGTGGGACTACATGGGAAGTATTTTTGCAACTTTTTAGGAAGAGATGGCTTCCACAACTGTTCTTTGATAGAAAAATGATAGAGTTTCAAAATCTAACACAGGGTGGTTTGACAATTACTCAGTACTGGGAAAGATTCACTAATCTCCTGAAGTACATACCACAATATCAGATGGATGAACGATTTCGTATTCGAAAATTCATCCTAGGACTAAGGCCACAAATAGGAGTTGATGTGGATATTCATAATCCATTGACTATGGATGAGGTCTTTGAGAAGGCCATAAAACAGGAACAAAAGTTGCAACAAGTAGCAAACTATAGAAAGAATGTGAATTCTACATCTGGATTTGGAAACAGGAAGTTCCAAAATAGTAATAACCAGAAGGGTAACAACAATCAGCAGATAAGGAACCTAAAGAGAGGAACAAACTCTCAAGGAAAATGAGAAGGAAACTATGGTGGAAATAAGAAAGTGAATAATATTAACACCAACTTCTCTAATACCAGGAACAAGGCAGGTGGTCACCCAGGGCCACGAGGTGGATGTTACAATTGTGGCGAAGATCACTATGCCTCCAATTTCCCACAACGTGCAGGAGGTCAGGAAGGAGGAAATGATCGGCGAGCACCGCAACACCAGATTCATGCAACGGTTGACAACCGTCAAAAAGATTTTTAGGCTTTACCTATTTAGATGATGGGTAAGCTTTTTGGTCAATTAGTTTCCATTTTGATAGTTACATGATCTACTAAATGCTTTATTGATCCTAAAATAGTTGCTAACTTACCTATTAGATCCGGTTACATGTCACATGCATGGATGGTTCAATATGGAAACCGAGCAGAGAAGAGGGTAGATTCATGTCTATTTTGCAGCGATTTAGAGCTATCTGATTTCCAAACCCAAGTTAACCTATATGTAGCACCATTGGGGTCATATGATGTGATCCTAGGGATTAATTGGTTAACTGAGCACAAAGCTATAGTGAACTATGAGGATAAGATTGTGAGTTATCTTGATGATTTTGGACATCCAGTTGAGATTTTTGGATCTTAAGAGCCTCTTGAGTTGAGACATATCTCAACCATGCAGCTAAAGAAAGCACATCGAAAAGGATGTTCCATATTTTCTATATTGGTGAGTGACTTGGATAATGTCCAACAAAGTCCAGAGGACTATCCAGTTCTCAAGGAGTTCTTGGATATCTTTCCTAAAGAACTTACTGAGTTACCATCGAAGAGAGAATTTGACTTCTCGATTGAACTTTTACCTGGAACTAAGTCTCAATCCAAGGCTCCATACAAAATGACTACTATAGAGTTATATGAATTGAAGGCTCAATTGTAGAAGTTACTGAAGTATGGATTTATTATACCAAGTGTATCTCCATGGGGTGCACCAATAATATTCGTGAAGAAATAGGATGGGACCTTGAGATTGTGTATTGATTACAGAATGTTGAACAAGGTTACCATTAAGAATAGGT
Organism: Sequoiadendron giganteum; assembly: GCA_007115665.2. Classification (NCBI taxonomy): domain Eukaryota; kingdom Viridiplantae; phylum Streptophyta; class Pinopsida; order Cupressales; family Cupressaceae; genus Sequoiadendron; species Sequoiadendron giganteum. Next base: position 621,530,136 of record CM021102.1, on the reverse strand, counting down.
ATCCTTTACCTAGGATAGATGAGTTATTTGATCAAATGAAAGGGGCCACAGTGTTTTCTAAGATTGATCTTAGATCAGGTTACCACCAACTAAGGATTAAGGAGGAGGATATTCCAAAGACATCCTTCCGAACTTGGTATGGACATTACGAGTTCACAGCGGTACCTTTTGGTCTAATGAATGCCCCAACGACATTCATGAATCTTATGAACAACATCTTTAGAGATTTTTTAGATGAGTTTGTGCTTATATTCATAGATGATATTTTGATTTACTCCAAGAAATAAGAGGAGCATGAGAAGCACTTGAGGATAGTCTTGTAGCGACTAAGAGATCGAAAGCTTTTTGGTAAGTTTTTGAAGTGTAATTTCTTTCAGAAGAAGGTTCACTACTTGGGCCATGTCATATCTGTTGAGGGAATCTCAGTTGATCCTACAAAGATAGAAGCAATAGTGGAATGGCCAACACCACAGAGTGTTACAGAGGTTCGTAGTTTCATGGGGCTTGCAAGGTATTACAAGAAATATGTGGAAGGATTTTCCAGGATAGCAACACCTATTACTTCTCTTCAAAAGAAGGGAAAGAAATTTGAGTGGACTGAGAAGTATGAGGAGGCATTTCAACTTCTATTTTCAACTTCTAAAATAGAAGTTGACATCAACACCAGTTTTGACTATACCAAATCCTAATGGGAATTTCATAGTGATTACAAATGCTTCAGGTGAAGGTGTAGGAGCTATGTTGATGCAGGAAGGGAAAGTGGTTGCATATGAGTCCAGAAAACTGAAATAATATGAATTGAATTATGCACCACATGATCTTGAGCTTGCAGCTATTGTTCATGCATTACATATGTGGAGACATTATCTCTTAGGGAAACCTTTTGAACTAAAGACAAATCATTTAGGACTTAAGTACATCTTTACACAGCCTAACCTCAATACGAGATAGAGAAGGTGGCTTGAGTTCCTAAGTGAGTATGATTTTGGTATTGAGTATATCAAGGGAAAGAAAAATAGAGTTGCATATGCTCTTAGTAGGAGAAGACATCTCTCTGCTATGTTGAACACAAGGTCAAATTTGAGACAACAAGTGTTACAACATCTTCCAGCAAATGAGCATTATGAGAGGGTCAAGCAATCCTCAGAGGCAGATCCTTTAGATCATAGATTTGATGGATATGTGATGGATTATGATGGTATTTTGAGATATCAAGGAAGGATGTATATCCCTGAGGGTGGAGACTTGAGGAGGTTGATTATAGAGGAAGTACATGATGCATCTTACTCAGTGCATCTAGGAGTTACGAAGATGGTAGTAGATTTAAAGACTTTGTATTTTTGGCATAAGCTCAAGAAAGATGTTATGGAGTATGTAGCAAGATGTTTGGAATGCCAACGAGTGAAGGTTGAGCATGTGCATCCAACAGGACTTTTGTATCCCCACGATATACCTGAGTATAAGTGGCAAGTAATCAGTATGGATTTTATCCAAGGATTACAAGAATAGGCATGATACCATCTTAGTAGTCATTGATAAGCTAACAAAGGTTGCACATTCATACCTGGGAATCTAAAAGACGGATCATTGACACTTGCGAAATTTTTTTTGCAAGAGATATTCTGATTGCATGGTGTACTAGAGACCATTATATCATATAAGGATGCCAAGATGACATCTAGGTTTTGGATAACACTGAATGCAGCTTTAAGAACTAAATTGAATTTTAGTTCTGCATATCACCCACAAACAAATGGCCAAACAGAAAGGGTCAATCAGGTTTCTGAGGATCTACTAAGGATGTACTACATGGATCAACAGTACAAGTGGGAGGAATATTTTCCATTGGTTGAGTTTGCTTACAACAACTCATTCCATGCATAATTGGGTATGGCACCTTTTGAAGCACTTTATGGATGGAAGCGTCGCACACCCATTAGTTGGGATATGATGGAAGATAGGATCATCATTGGTCTAGACATGCTCAAGGAAATGGATGAGAAAATGAAGTTGATCAAGAGTAGGTTGAATGAGGTAGCTGATAGACAGAAGAGCTATGCTGATAGAAACAGGACTTTCAGACAGTTTTATGTGGGAGATAAAGTCTTTTTGAGGGTTAAGCCTCATAAGAGCTCTATCTCATTTGGGAGGTCATCAAAGTTGGCTCTGAGATTGTGGGACCCTTTGATGTACTAGAATTCATTAACCCAGTTGCTTATAGACTAGCGTTACCACCTGCTCTAGCTCGACTCCATAATGTATTCCATGTTTCTTTATTGAAACCATACCATCTCGATGCATCTCATATACTTGATTGGCGTTCATTACATGTATAGGATCCAGGGGTGGTCCTAGTGGAGCCCATCTGAATCCTAGACAGACGTAGCATTAAGCTGCGTAACAGGGATAATACTCAGTACAAGGTCCAGTGGGACCAATATACTAAGGATAGTGCTACATGGGAGGATTCTGAGATGATTGACCATCATTTTCCTTATTTTCTTTCTTAGATTAGTACTTGCTTAATGCATGAGATACTTGATACTCTGGTTTTTGATTCACATGTTGTGAACTTGGATAGCATGGATGCTACTATGAATTTCTTATGCTTATTTTTTGAGAACTATGATGTTAGTTATTATTTCATTATGATTGAGATACTATGCTTTACTGATTGAGATACTAGGCTTATTGATTGATTGATAAGATATCGGGATGATGTCTCTTCCAAGTGGGGAAGGATGTCATGTACCGATTTATCATTTATAAAATTTGAAATTATTAAATCATGAGATTTGCCTGTTTATGTTAAATGATTATTGAAATTGAAATTGAAATTTAAATGCAACTGAAATGATTTGAAATTCATGATTAGGAAATTTCGGGATTGTCATTGTTGATGAGAATTTGAGTGCAAGTGAATGCAGGAACAAGTGAACGAGAATGAAGGCGAGAACATTGATCAGGTAGAGTCGTTTTAGCCATTAGACGTTAATAAGGATGATGGGATCTACACACACCATTTAGTGTATTAGAACGTAATTTGCATGATTAAGTGGTTTAATTAATTGTTATTATGGCTATGCATTTGTTTGAATGTAATTGTAAAAAGGGAATTTTCTTTTTGAAATGGTAATTTGATTATTGTGAAAAAAAAATCCCAATTGAAGTATGTTATATTGTTGTGAGAAAATTGTTTATTTATATATAATGTAAAATTTGTGTTTATTAGTCTAATTGTTTATTTTAGCAAATAATAAAGGAAATCTTTATGAAATATAAATTATAGGTATTCATATAAGAATCATAAGGAATTTAAGTCAAGGGCCTTTTTAAAATAAGAGAAATACTAAGTTTTCTTTAGAAAAGCAAGGCATGCAAATAAATCGAATTAGATAGTATGGTTGAATTGAAATTCAAAACTCAACTCTATCAATCTTTACACGTCTGTGCAACAAACTTGATAACTGTTAGTCATGTTTAATAGAGAATTGAATAGGCAGTAAGTTATGAAGATAAAGAGGGATCGAATTTCCCTTCCTATCGGCATGCAAGCAAAGAATGGAAAAGGAGAATAAAACGTCAGTGAACTAGGAGTTAGGGAGAGGGAATTTATGAAAGACTGGCTTATTCCTCATGCGCAAGTGGAAGGAGAAGGGACACGCGATAGAAAGAAAGGAAGGAGAGACCAAATAAAAAAAGAGAAGAAAAGAGGGAATTTAGGAGAAGATTATCCCTCATGCGTGAGTGGAAGGAGAGAGGACGGTAGAAAAGAGGAGCAGGAGACTAGGTGTTGGGAATCAAAATTTGCTGCATATGATGCATGCGCAATCAAATAAAAAAAAGAAGAAGAAGACCACAGGACGCGTAGGAGAGGATTGTTAGGCGCAGGAGAAAGTAGACAAAGGGAGAGAGTCTACGTTGCAGGGAGAGAAAGAGAACGATGACGTAAGCACAAAGAGCATTGAATATAAGATTCTCATGGGAGTTAACGAAAACATAGATTCATCACCAAATTCAGGAAACACATGACTACTGCAGGTTAACAGGTAAGATCATTAATATAGAATATAAAAATATTTACCAATCTTAGAAACAATGAATGCCTGAGATATTGATTTCTTTCTTACACAAATACAACAGAAAAATGAGAATGTAGGAATTATAGAATTCTTAAATTCATATACCTGGCCGAATAAAGAAAATCTAAAAATAACGATATTTATACATATATCACTGGTTAGAAAAAGTAATATGATTAGAAGATCCAAAGTGATAAATAAAGAGAACTGATAATCAAACACAGGGGAATAAATGGTATAGTTTTCCTTATACAATTATAGAATTGTTAAACATAGGAGGTTCGAGAAACCAGTGGTAACGTAGATCTAACTCTGCTTGAAAGGATTAAAAGTTTGGACAAACAAAAGATCAAGAGGCAGTAGATTTCATTATTTAGGGAACTACGTTTATTCGATTGAAGAGGCTAGCACATAAATCATTATTTTTCTTGATTTATTTCAATATTTAGTAAAGATTCACCCAGAAAACTTATGGGTTTTCATATGTAGGAAACTCCCAAAAGAAAATCTAAATTGCGCTAAACTGTGTCAGTCAAGAATTGAAATTTTGGAGAAAGAACCTGAAAGTCATTAAAATATCACAAAATAATAATATTTTAGGGAAAAGAAATGATAAATAGAAAAGAAAAGTAAGTAAACTAAAAATATAATTACTTCGAAATAAATGAATTTAGAAGAGGATTATATTGAGGTGTAGTTGAATTTTATGAGTAAATGAACCAAAAGAATGTGTGCTCATTTATTTATTTATTTTGTTTTATATGTACTTAGCTACATACATGTGTTACACATTCTTTTATCTATTTTGAATATGAACATAATGTTACTTACGATTTGAATCTGCGAGTTTACCACATTTGAACCATGATTGCTTGAAAATAAAAGTGTAGTTCATGTGGATGGGAAAGATAATTTTAATTTTGAATGGAACCATACATCCTTGGTAATTGAATGCGTATGACATTTGTTTGGAAAGTTACCTTCTGGGACAGGTGCCGAATATGGGCTTTTAGAGAATGTAGTTTTTCTTTTCCAAAACTACTATTATTTGTTGTGCATTACATTTTACTTGGCCAAGTAACTTATGGACTATTGAAATAAATGGAATATATATAACTCTCTACCATATCCTAGTATCAAACTTTCTTGTTTCTTAAATGAATTAGAAAAATGAAAATGCTTGAGGTTATACTAGTTATACTAGACACGCATCAGATTCCATCTTGCTTGTCGACTTCTTTTTGCTAAGTGATTCGTGTAGGGTCGGGTATTCTTTGAATGATTAAGGAATTTTGAGGAAGCGTAAGCTTCAAGGTTGGGCGGAAAAAGCACCTGAACCTTGTTCTCGTCTTCATATTTAAAGATAAGCAATTGGATTGAAGATCAGATGAAGATTTCTTTATATATCTATTATATTTCATCCTTGTATGATCATTGTAGAGCTTAAGGCGACACAATGCCTAAGTCTTGAATTGTAAATTTCTTTTACAATGCTTTTGTATTATAAATTTCTTGTAAGAAGACACGTTTCTAAAATTAATTGGAATTGATATGAATCTTAATGTAGACTTTAAGTCAGTATTTGGAATCCTTTGGATTAAACAAATTTAAATGAATGGAGTTACGATATTTTATGGAATGGAAATTGTACTTATTTAAGGAATTATAGATTATTTGGAATTATGAGTTTCACTCTTTACAACTTATGACCAAAAGACTATTTCTCTTTGTGTCATAATGACTATCCTTTATGCATATATCACTATCCTTTACATTCTATGAGATCACACTGCTTGAGGTATCATTCAAACAATCCACATGCTCAACTGTGACTTTTTAATTCATTGTCCTTCATTTCTTTACACTCCTATGTCCTAATTTCAAGATAACTCGATTGTCAACTTTCATGATTCATTGTGATCTTTGCTCCTTTAGGACTATCACTTGTGTGTGTAGAGAATCATCTAGAATCAAAGGGGTGGTTTCTAAAACACTATCATGAGAAATTTTTGTGAAGTGTCCCTTGACTAGAAATATTCTCCTTTCATGAAATCATTGCCCTTCATACCTTCATTTGCTATGAAAATTGCCCTTGACTATTCTCTTTTGTAGTTATATCACTCTCCTATTATGTTTGCATAAGATTTAGATTTCCCTCTTCTACTTTATTCCTTTTTCACTTATAGGACCATCCCTCATGTAATGACCTTATTGTCAATGGTGTCTTTATAGCTTCATCATTGTTGTCTCTCATCCTTTGCACAACCCATACCAAAAACCCTACCTTAGGTTTTGATCATAGTCATGATTTTCCTTCATTGAACAAGACCGTTTTCTATTGTTTAGCATGACTCATTAAACCTTACTCCATGGTCTTCTCATTTTTAAAAGATACTCAAATTAGCATATGCTTCATGCTCTTCTCTAACAAAGAATCACACTACCCCTGTCTTTAATGTTGTCATCCTTCATTGATGATGTTACTAGCCATATTCCATTTTTCAAAGCCTTGATTTTTGTGTGATTGTCATGGCATCCTTTGAAAAAATGACTATAACAAATTAACATGATTTCCCCTTGTGTCATAACTATAGATTGTTCCTTACAAACTTCATATGACAGTCCTCTTTAAATAACTTTCTTGCATGAATTGATATTTTAAGGTTTTAAACTATCTCATGCTCTTGTGCCTTATTCATAAGGTGATTGTTCTTGTATCTACATACTCATGGTGGTTTTATCTCTTTTGATTTAGATCTTTTATCTGTTCCTAATGTTGTGTGACCTCCCAGATATGTAGAATAAAGCATTGATGTAAATTGAGGATTCAATATTGAATGATTTTCTTCATGTTTTGAAAATCTCATATAAATTTCATAAGCTTCTTTCCCATTAAAACTAAAACCCTCTACAAGTTATGGCAAGCTTAAAGGCATACCTGGTAGTTGACACACAAAACTCATGCAAAGTCCTCAATCTCTTCATCTTCTTGTCTTTATGGTGAAATATCTGCAACCACTCCTCAAAAATCCATGCAAGCTCCTCTAATATTTAGTTCTAGAAAAAGAGAGAACCCTAGCTCCTCCATGTGATGCTTCTTTCAAATTTTCCTTTTTCTCTTAACTTTAGCACCCAAACATGAAGCATTGCTCATTAATATTTCATGCAACGTGAGTTTTATTTGCCTTTCTTTTTGCTTTGATGCCTTCTTCCATAAATTTGGGCATGAAAAACTCCTTTCTTTATCTTTGGCATGGAAAACTTAGATTTGAGGAAAAAGGCTCTTTTGAAAATGAAATATTTAATAAGACTTTAAATTAAAAGATCAAAATCCTTCATTTTTTTTCTTTTTTGACTTAAGACCAAAATAAGATTATTTAAATGAAACATTTAAATAATGTCAAGTATTACAAAAAATGGACTCCATTCTTAGTGACTTTTGAGGGTGTTTTGCCTGCTAAAACTGATAAGACCAGTAGTATTGCATATCCATTGGGCATAGAGTCAAGAGAGTGTGAGAAAAATTGAAAATCAAACTTTGGCAACAACAAACTTCTTAAGAACAACAAACTAATTATGCATCAACACTTGGAGAAAAATAAAATACCTAAAACATTGTGCATCAACACTTATTAACCTGAAAGAAAACATATCCTCACCTACACTAACCAACAATGGTAGTTTTCAAACAAATCCATTGACTGGTTTTTTGAAGTAGCTTCTTTTTCTCAATAATTTTCAATATTTTACATGCTTATGAATGACCAAAAAGATATGGATAAATGACCAAAAAAATGATCAACTATTGCAAAAACTCTTGGAGAATGAAACAAGTCCACCTACCTCATCATATAGACCATACATGTTTTGAGGTATATAGGTAAGATGAATCTGTTGTTCCTCGGTTGCAACTTCATGCTTGGGTGCAAGCATGACTTGTAATGCTTTGTTAGCTTCTCTCTTGGATAGATACCTGATAGGACAACCTTTTAAAAGGATAAAAGTTGATCTCTCCTTGTTGGTTTCATGCTTGTGCACTATTGTCTCATCATCTTGTTGACTTGTGAAGAACACTTCTTGTCACTGATTTGGCAGAAACAAAGAGTTTTCTACACTATGCTCCTATTTCTATTGATTTCCCTCTTCTAAAGTTGTTGGCTTATCATCCAATTTTAAAACAAAACTTCAAGATCATCCTAAAAGAGGTCCTCCTTAACCTCTTCTTTGCTTTTTTTGTATGAGAGGACTGATTTGGACTTCATGGACCAACCTTTCCTCATGATTTTTCTCTTCTTTCAACTACTCCAAAACTTGTGATGATATTGAAGTAGAAATACTTTCTTCATCTTGCTCAATGAAATATGGAAGTTCATCAAATGAGACTACAAAATCATGGTTTTCATTACCTTTTTCAAACTATTGAACCTATTGCCATGGTTGATCATGCTCATCAACTTCCTATTGCAAGTCTGATTTATCATCTTGTTTATCATGTGCAAGCATATCAATAGCAAAAAAAAATGCTTCTCCATAAATACCTCTTTTTTCTGCTCACTAAACTGTTTGCTTTGATAAACAATGGGTCCACCTTTCTAAAGGAAAATGGTGTTGGTACAAGAAGGCTAATCATACAAGTCTTATTGATCTTCTTGAGATTGTATAAGCTTTGGAGAAGGTTTCCCTTGGTTAGGTTCAAGATCTTGCAAAAGATGAAGACTCGTAAATCTTGGAATTTTGAGCTTATGAGATTAATTTGAAGACTTAAAAGGTTTACCTTGCCTGAAACTTGGAATTTCATAACTAGAAAGCTCTTCCTTTATAGGTTGGTCTAGAATATAAGAAACTGATTGATCCTCCAACCTTTGTAATCGATCAAGCAATAACCTCATTTTCTCTTCTTTGCAACCTCTCTTGCAAGATACTCTTCATATTAATTTATCTGTATCTCCTCCTCTTGTTGGTATTAGTAAGCTAATTAAGCCAACTCTTCTTGTTGTAAGTTATACTCTTGATCTACTTTAATCTCATCCAACTGCTTATCAAAGTCTAGAAATATGCTTTTGATGTCACTAATCCATATACTATCAACATTTTGGGGCTAGCTATGGGAGTAGCTATGTTGGTTTGAAATGAAATAATCTTCTTAGGGTTAAAATTTGAGCAAATTTGGGCTCCTACGAAGATTGAGAAGGGGTGGATGGGTGGAAAACATATTGAGAATGTTGGTTTGTTTTTGTAGCAAAGGAATTTGGGGTAAGACTAGTTGCATGCTCAGTTTCATATTATTGATAAGGAGGTATATGAGTAATACTTCCATGAAATGGAGGTGGAAAGATATTTTCCCATGAATTTATACTTAGAATTGCTTTGAAATGAAATGAAATCATCTTCTTTTCTTCATACCAACACTTAGTCCACATGAAACTAGTAGATTGAATCTCTGAGTTGCTAGGTGTGTGAAGTTTTTTCCTCCAAAGGAATAAATTACTGATGTACACACTAAATATTAGTAATGGAAGGACAAGCTTTAAACTATGAAAGTTCAAACAAGTCCCACTAAATGCGCCAAAAAATATTGTCACAAGGATAGTACCCTTAGTTAAATGCAAACTTAGTTATCATGTGAAATATGGGATCACCTTCAAGTTGTGGGTTGCCTATGGTGAAGACAAACCTCCAAAGAAGGTTGGTTCCCTTGATGAACCTCCTAAAGACTATTGCCTTGATCAAGAAAAGGGATAGAACTAAAATAAAAAAATTTACTAACCTTAGGACGTGATGCACCAAAAATCCAAGACTTATACTTGTTGGTTCAACTCACAACTTCTCTCAAACAATTAGCTTTACCCCATGCACAATTAAGTTTTCACAAGCTCACACAATAATATTTCATAAAAGGTTATGTTTTAGGTTCTTGAAGGAAAACTAAAAGTTTTCACAACTACAACTACTAAAAGAAATAACACAACCTATGACTTGTATAAGTTTTGCTTATTCTGGTATAAAAAAATTGCAACGAGACATAATTTAAGGATCTTGCATTCATAATCACAAAAATTAGATCAAATCATCCACAAAACACTTAACAAAATTAAATATTGAGGGAGGCTAAAAAATGTTAGAGAATCTATTCAGAAGGTTTTGGAAATGAGCCATAAAATTCTTAAATCCACTACCAGTAACATGAACATGATGGTCAAAAATTTGGAAAGGGCTCATCAGGTAAAATTTGTGGTGGATGTGGAGGAGGTCAAAGATCTAGGTCAGGCGGAAGGGGGCCAAGCAAATGCACTAGAGCCAATCTGAAAAGGAAGTTGGACAAGCCCCCTGTGGACATACAAGACATGAAGCAAGCTGCTATCAACATGGACAACCTGGAAAAGGAGGTCGTTGATATCTTGAGAAATCTAGCCTAGTGGCTAGTTTCCTGCAGGTTTTTTGCTGGTTTTTTGTTTTGTGTTGTCTCTAAGCTGGTCTCTGGTTTTTCTAAGTGCAGCAAAACTAAGCATGAACAAGTCACTTAATTGGTAATCATCTTGTAAAACTCCTTGCATGATAATTTCTATGTGAGTTGTTTTTTGAAAAAGCTAGGCCTTCAAGGGTGGCATAGGTTAATTCGCATGTTTACCATTTGATGTATATTTTTCAAAGCTCATTTTATTGCTTGGATAGCTTATTGTCTCCTTTGATAATCATATGCTACAAAATTTAGACCTATGCCCAAATTTGGACCGTCCTTTGTCATGTTAGGTCTACCTTTTTTCATGTATTTCCTATCCATTCTTATATGACTATCATTTTATCCTGTAACCATGGCTATCAATTGCACTTTATCATAATCCTTGACAATTTTTTCGATCTATTTTGTCGATTTGTCTTCCTTGTTGGCCGACTTTTCTTTATTGGTGTCCTAAACCCTACCCCTACATATCTCATTACTCCCTAATCAACCAAGTTTATTTCTTTGGTGAAGATTTATTTTATTTCCCAGTGAGAATTTTTCACATGTCAATAGCACATGGTATTATGGTCCCCAATGTTGCATGTTTCCTTTGCTAGCAACCTCCATTTTTACACATGCTTGGTGATCATGTGGTTCCCTATGCTTTTGAAGGTGTGCTATGTATTTTCATGGACATGTGTTTCCTACGATTTTAGGTGACCTCTCCCAACCCTCGATGGCAATGAAGGTGACTTTTTTTATTTTAAGTGTCGATCTTCTATAAACGAGGAGATTTTTAGTTGATTGGTATAGTTTATTTCAAACTTGGTGAGACTCATATTCATCAATCGCTTCTTGCATGTATGCAGGTCCTTTTTTCCTACAGAGTCTACACTCTTTAGAATAGATGACCTTTATCTTTTTAGGGGATGTGGACATAATGTAGACATTGAAAAATATCCTAGGTTTGCTAACACCATTTTTCCGTTGTCTAGGGTCATACTTCTGCTATTAATTAAATAATTCTTAATTTTTTAATTAATTCATTTAATTTATTTTTCCATTAATCTTGATTAATTAAATAAATTATATTTATTTAATTATGTCACTAATGTCTTTCCTCTATAATTAAATAAACTTTATTTATTTAATTATTTCCGCTTTCCACTATAAGTATATAATTATATTAATTATTTAATTATTCACTGTTAGCTTTTCTGTCACAAATTAATTAAATCTTATTTAATTAATGACTTGCCTTTTCACTCACCTTTTTGAATTAAATTTTTATTTAATCAAAATGATAACTTGATTTTTCCTTTTGCATTTAAATAATGTTTCCATTATTTGAAAATGCATTTTCCTCTTTGAACTAATTGATTTCGTCAAAAAATCATTCAATTTCCTCGTTCTCCTTCACTTTTAACCTTATCTTATCCCGTCTAGTCGAATCTCATCCATTGATCAAAATAAAAATCAATTGATCTCATTCATCAATTTTCTATCTGGCTCTCTATAAATAGCATTGTCACTATCATTTTGATCCATCTAGGATATATATGCTACTGTGTTGTTGAGAAAACTATGATATTTTGTTGGGCATAGACATAGACTTTTAATTGCACTTATAATTTGAGGGAAATAGTTACTTAGAAGTGAAATGGAGGAGGATAATAGAGGCGATTCAATGGAAGCATGAAGACTTGCGTAACGATGTTTCAGTATTTTATGTTTTATGCTTTCTTTTGTGCTCTATTATTTGATTGGGATATTTAGGATTTAATTTTAATGATTTGCAATCTCTAATCCTGGTTTGATTTCTTGATCACATCTGGTGAACCTGACATGAACATGGGAGATGAATAAAATGGTAATATGGGAAATGAATACTATTTTTGCATGATGAATATTGTTGATTTCTAACACTTTTTGAATGTTGTGTAGGATGATATATGTTTGCATGTACTCTAACCAAATCTCTCTGACATTTGGTGAATCTTTTATGGAATTGGGTGTTTTTGAATCTTAATTTGTGAACCTATTTTTTTTTAGCTTCCAACCCTTTAATGCTCACTCCAAAATCTCACCACTTGATGTGATGCTTATTGTAATAATCGAGTAGCATGAGTTAAGTTTGTTCAATAGCCTAGGCGGTATCTTGGGTTACTCTTCATTTTCGAGTTCAATGATTCAATGTCCCAACAATGCTCCTCTCAATTCTATTCAAGGTATGACTTGATTTTGGAATTTGTGAAGCAAATCCAACATTTGTTATGAATTCCTCATACTGTTGTTGCAAAGTGAAATAAGAACTATGCTCGAGTCAAGCACTAGACTTGAATTGTCACCATTCATTGCATTGCCCTGCCCTAAATCAACCTCACTCCCACAATATAGAATACCCTTTAAAAGACAACATCTCAAGTCACTATTATCAATTTGTGTTTCTCTTCCTCGTATTCAAAATGTGATTGATAATGACAAAAAAATAGTTTCCATAGCCTTTGCCTACATTTCAAGGTGAAATTTATTTGATACAAACATCAAAATGGAGGCCATGAGCAGTTCTTACCATAAGGTTTCTTCCAACACTCCTTCCATCCACAATATAAACCGTCCTTCCAACATGAATAAACCTACCATTTGGAACCAACAAAAAGAAAAATATTACAAATCCAAAGTTCAAAATCAAATTTCAAAGGCCATTTAATCAAACAAAAATCCAAATGGACAAATAAATTTAAAATGGATCAAGCAAAGAAAATATTCCAAATCCAAAAGCCAATCAAAATATGGAACCACAAGAAAAGAGGACTCCCACATATAATAAATGTCTACCTCCTTCAAAATGGTCATCAAGCAAGGCATATAAAATTGTTGGTTCCTGATGCTGTCCCAATCAAAATTCCAAACTCAGTCATCCACCATCCCAAGTTTGGAAAATAAAAAGTGATTCATTCAAACGTCCAAAAAATCCTTCCACATCTGCCATCATCCATCATTCTAAAAGACATACCTCATGAATTTGTCACATCTTGGCAACAACTCTTTATTGTAAGAACTCTCATGGAATTCTATAGTGATATGCATATTCTGATAATGCCAACTCCGGTGTCAACAAGGATCACAATGACATTGATCAGTTATATGCTATGATCCTAACAAGGTAGTTACTCCATCAAGGTCATTATTGGCATATCATGGCACCAGTCTCTACATCAACACCATCAATGGATTTAGAACATTCAGTGATCAACTAAAGTAGCAAGGCCATCTAGAAATACCAAAAAATAAAAAATAAACCACCTTGATGAAAACCTAGAAACATGCATCTTGGTGACAACAATTTTTTTTTTTTAAAAGGTAAAGAGAAAAATTTCGTCTGATAGTGAAAATTGGGTAAAAGCACAAAGTTGTGTCACACTTTCAGCCAACATATTAGCACAACTGAATTTAAGT
>CM021102.1:621069271-621506013 GCA_007115665.2 Sequoiadendron giganteum | reverse complement strand
CTCTTTAGAGTGTTTTAAATTCTCAAAAATCAAGCATAGTTCTTGAATTTATTAAATCATTTTCTTGGACTACTAACAGGTCAATTGCTTGAGTAATTTATTCTTCATTTTTTCTCTTTTCTTGCATCTAGATCCCAAAATAAATAATACAATTAAAATAGGTTCCTTGCATAAAAGGTTACATGATTTAGAATTGATGTACACAAAATCTGTGAATACATTAATTATCTCTCATTGACATAACAACCATATGATAATTATAATCATTTTTTCTATTTTATCAAAGGTTCCAATAAATTGGTATTTATTCAACTTGGGATCCCTAATTTCTCAAGCATAACGACCCCATGGGAATTTCCTAACACCTCTACATAAATTCTCCATAGGCTATTTTACTTTTCTAGACTAAAATTGTAACTTTGTTAAAATATTTTTTCCTCTCATATTATTCAAATTTAAATTTCTCATAAATTGTCATTACAAATTGTTAATTCATATTTCACAAGAAAAATGGAGTTGATAGTGGGATGGTTGCAATTAGTAGTTCAAGTATCTATAATTTTTTGGAAGCTACTAAAATAAATTATGGTATGTTAGGACAAAACTTAATTTTTTTACAATAAAACCATACATTCTTTTAGAATATTAACATATTATATTTAAAATTAATTCATCAACACAAAAAATATTTTTCAAGATTACTTGTAATTATTATTTTTTCCTATTGTTGCCAAAACAACTTTCAAACTTCATTAAACTTAAATCAAATATTAAAGAAGATTACATCAGCTTTTGAAACTACACATTAAAATGACATCCTTATGGTTTTTTCACAAAAATTAAAAAAACATAGAAAACTTCAATTCTACATGTACTAAATTGATATGGTTGGATGCAAAGAAATTTGATCAACATTCAAACTCCCTTAACATATGGGGTATTTGAAATAAATATTATTATTAAAAATAATTTTACATGTCAACATTAATTGCCCTTCAATATTAGTTTTGACACAATGTAATGTTTGTTGGCATCTTCAATATAGGAGCAATCATATTCATTATCCACATTTATGTGATGCTCACTCACACCACCAACATGAAATTTATTCAACTTGGATCTAGATTTTATGTTCATGTGAAAAGTTACTTTGTCTTTTATTGTGCATTGAATTTATTCTCGCAAATGTTATTAAGCCATTTATTGTTTGGTATTGTAGATAGATAAACCAAAAAAATCGATAATTCAATTTTACATGTACTATTCATAGGGTTTGGTATAAAAATATAATAAGCATTCAAAGTCCTTTGACATGTGAGACATTTGTAATAAAGTTCTATTACAATAATTTTATGCGTTAGCGTTAATTAGGCGCCAATATTAGTATCAACACAATGTAATATTCAATGGAATCTATAATATATTAACAACCATATTCATCATCCATATTGACATCAACACCATCAACACCATCAACATAGATTTTACTCAAGTTGGATTCAAATTTTATGTTCACTTTATAAGCTCCTTTGTCTTTAATTATGTGTCAAATCTATGCTTGCAAATAGTTGTAAATTTTATTAAATCATTTATTACTTGTTATTGTAAGTAGAGAAAGTTACAGTTGTTGGCCTCAAGAAAGGTTTAGATGAAATCAATTGACAAATTGCTAAAAACATGTATCTTGTTGGGCATTTCATAGCCCTAGTAGAGATTGTTATGGCTTGCAACATGTACTTGGGCTTTAGTAGTTATATCAACAAGTACCTCACTAAATACTTTCCTCATGTTGAAATGGATTTTTGGAGCATGCTCAATAAACCAAATATCAAAATGATTTTGGGGTAAGTGCACAAAGATGGGGGCCAAAAAGTGGCCACTCCACTTTTTGGTCTCCAAATAAAAAAAATGCGAGCACATTATAACAAAATGTGCTCGCATTATGGGTTGGTATTGATCATCACCAAGCTAAAACATGAGTGTGTTATAATGCGCTTGCATTTTATTCTACATCTGAAAAAAATTCTTTTTCTTTTTTTGTTTCTTCTCCTTATCTTTCAATGAAACTATAGACAGGAAATAAACATTCAAGTATAAGTTGAAATTTACATATGGACATTTAATTTCTTATACTTTAAGTTATATTTCATGTATATAGTTTTAGGATGTTTAAGAGTGGTTTCATACCTCTAGGAGTTATAATAAAAATTCTAGTTTTTGGGAAATTTTATAATTTTTCAGACAAATTTTAGTAATCAGGACATCAAATTTCAACAATCAACAAGTTGTATCATCTCTCTCTATCTCACTCATTGTTTGTGCCTTATACTCTAGACCTCTCTCACACACCCTCTCTTTACCTCTCTACTTCTCTTTACCTTTCCTCTCTCTCTCTCCTAGTCTCTCCACCTCTCTCTCTCTCTCCACCTTCCTCCTTCCCCCTCTCTCTCATTCTCTTTATATCACTTATATCTCCCTATGTCCCTTTGTCCCTCCCTCCTTCCCTCTCTACTTCTCTCTATCTCTCTCCCTCCCTCCTCTCTCCTCTTTCTCTCCCTCCCTACCTCTTCCTCTCTCTCTCCCTCCCTACCTCTTCCTCTCTCTCTACTTCTCCCTCCCTCCCCCTTCTCTCTCTCTCTACCTATCCCTCCCTCATTCATTTTATCTCTCCCTCCCTCTCTCCCTCTCTCCCTCCCTACCTCTCCCTCTCACTCTCTACTTCTCCCTCCCTCCCCCTCTCTATATATAATATTCTCTCTCTCTCTCTTTCCTTCCCTATATAATTCTCTATCTCCCTCTCCATCTCTCCCTCTCCCTCCCTCCTTCCCTCTCTCAATATCCCCACCTTCCTCCTCTCTCTCCCCTTCCATCTATACTTCTCTCTATCTCACTTCTCTCTCTCCCTCCCTCTCCAATTTTCTTTATCTTCACCCCTCTATCTCTCCATTCCTCCCACATACCTTTCCTCTCTACCTCTCTCTCTCTCAATATCTCCACCTTCTTCATTCCCTCTCTACTTCTCTTTATCTTTGTCTCAATCTCTTTATCTATATCTTTATCTCTGTCTCTTTATCTATATCTTTGTCTCTATCTCTTAATATATATCTTTGTCTTTGTCTCTTTATATATATTTGTATACTATCTCTCTATATTTGTCTTTGTCTCTATCTCTCTATCTTTCTATATCTTTGTCTTTGTCTTTGTCTTTGTTTCTATGCTTGTCTTTATCTCTATCTTTGTATATGTCTATGTTTCTATGTTTGTCTTTGTCTTTGTCTCTCCCTCTCTCTGTCTTTGTCTCTCTATCTCTGTCTCTATCTCTATCTCTCTTTGTCTCTATCTCAGTCTCAGTCTCAGTCTCAATCTCAATCTCAATCTCAATCTCAATCTTAGTCTCAGTCTCTCTCTCTCTCTCCTCTCTTTCTCTCTCTCTCTCTCTATATATATATATTCATGTTCCTCCTTTTCTCTGTCTCCCTCTATCTCAATCTCCCAAACCCTATACCCTATACCTTAAACCCTAAACCCTAAACCCTACACCCTCAATCCTCATCGATATACCTATACCATCAACCTTATACCCTATATTTAAACTCTAAACCCTACACTCTCAATCCTTAACCCTATACCTTATACCCTCGACCCTATATTGTAAACCCTATACCCAATATCGTAAACCCTAATCCCTATACCCTATACACTTAACCCTAAACCCTCATCCCTATACCCTATACCCTCAACCTTATACTCTAAAACTTGAACATTATCCCTCAACCCTAAACCCTAAACCTTACACTCTCAACCCTTAACCCTATACCCAATATCCTTAACCCTAATCCCTATACTCTCAATCCTATACATTAAACCCTAAACCCTCATCCCTAAATCCTAAACATTATCCCTCAACCCTTAATCATATACTTAAACCCTAAACCCTAAACCCTAATCATTGTACCCTATACACTTAACCTTATACCCTCAAACCTAAACACTATCCCTCCACCCTATACCTTAAACCCTAAACCCTACACCCTTAACCCTCATACCTATACCCTATACCCCCAACCTTATACCTTTAACCATGAATATTATCCCTCAACCCTATACTTAAACCCTAAACCCTACACTCTCAACTCTTAACCATATACTTTATACCCTAAACCCTAATCCCTATACCCTATACACTTAATCTTATACCCTCAACCCTGAACATTATCCCTCAACCCTCAACCCTATACTTAATATCATAAACCAAATTCTTATACTCTATAATCTATACCTTAAACCCTAAATCCTACACCCTCAACACTAATCCCTATACCTTATACCCTTAACCCTATACTTAAACCCTAAAACCTACATTCAACCTTGTACCCTAAAACTAATACCCTCAACCCTACACCTAATATCCTAAACCCTAATCCCTGTACCCTATACACTTGAACCTATACCCTCAACCCTATACATTAAACCCTAAACCCTACACCCTCTATCCTCATCCCTATACCCTTTACCTTAAACCCTAAACATTATCCCTCAACCTTCAACCCTCAACCATATACTTAAACCCTATACACTTAACCCTATACCTTCAACCCTGAACACTATCCCTCAAACCTATACCTTAAACCCTATACCATACACCCTAAACCCTCACCCATATACCTTATATTGTTACACCTACTGAACAAGACAACTGAGAGGGAGGGTGAATCAGTTGTAACAAATTTAAACCTTTAAATCATTCACCGAAACAAATCCTTAACATTGCTAAAATGATTAAACATTAAGTACAAGTGCAGAAACTAAAAAATTATCACATAAACACAACAATATCAGATTTACATGGAAAACCCAATAAGGGAAAAAACATGGTGAGGATTAACTCACACTATAGAGAATATAAAAACCGATTACAAAGGCTCACTGTCAAAACAAGGACTCACTATCTAGATCAGGACTCACTATCCAACAGGGCTAATGACCCGGAGGGCTCACTACCATAGAGATACAAAGAAGATAGAAGACATATGTTACAAAGGGAAGAAAATCTCAATACAATAGATATTTACACCACAATTTGCTCAACCACTTGCAGACATGCATGAATGATAGAGTACACCTTTAGCTCACTGCATCTAGAAACTCAACATTTAGACTTTGCAATGATTTTCCACACTCGCATCACACACATCCACTGATTTGCATCTATCTTCTCTATTTCTTTGTACTTATCTTTTGGCCTTCTTTCACCACTAACTCATCCTATATTTATACCATCTTCAATTTTGAAACATATCCAAAGTCATCCATCCATCAATAAAATCAAATTAGGTCGGTGCCAAAATGTCCTAGGGTGGAATTAGAATGAGGACAACCCAAACACATGCTTGATGAGGACCCAAATAGGTCCAACACACCTCATCAACTTCGAATATAATGTTCAACACAAGGTCGGCCAAACTAGTGTAAAACTAGTGTAAAACACATAGAATAATTAAGCATGATACTTACAAACACCAAAATTATCTTCAACATGATCATAACAACTTAACTCTAGAACTGAAAGTCATAAGACTTTACCAAAGAGAAATTCGAACCAACAACATTTCTCCCAGACCTCAGCTAGAAACAAAAAAACCACAGTTCACAATTGGTGAACATAAATCGCACTGTACAATGAATCAAAAGCTAAGAATCTGGATATAGTAGCTTCCAAAAAATATGATCAACATATCTAAACCACACAAACATAAGAGAAAAACCCAGAGCAACCATTGAACACCTGTATCCTTTCTTTCATAAAATTTTCTTAATATCCTCGACATGAACACCCAATAACCTGCATCCATGACATTAATGAAAACAACAACCAATTGATAACCAACTGACCAATTGACATCAATGATAATACCTTCATTCTTTCAACAATCTCCCCTTTTGTCATTGCTGGCAACACATGATGTGAAAAAATCATCAAAGAACACATACTAGCTCTAAATAAACTTCTCATGATTTTGCTTTATGTTTCTCCCACCTTAGTAGATAATATTTTTCACATTCTTCCTCTCCCCCTTTGACATCAATGGAAAAGGCAAAAGATATTTTACATTGATTTCCCCTTTGAAATAAAACAAAATACTCATACAATGACAACACATGACACTACCTACTCCCCCTGAGAGGTAGCCATCAAAACATCAGTCTAGAAGAAAGATAGATACATAAACGCACCAGAATGATGCACATCCATATGCATCTAGTTCAAGAGAGGAGGGGAAATGACTCCTAACTTCTCCCGGAGATACTCAAAATAATCTTTAGGAAGAGCCTTCATGAGTATATCAGCAACTTGATCCTTCATAGAGATATATTGAAGCTTCACCTCATTCTCCACAACCTTCTCTCTCAAGAAATGATACCTGATAGATATATGCTTTGTCCTCAAATGCATCACTAGATTATTTGAAATTTTAATTTCACTTGTGTTATCACAAAAGATAGAAATAGGATCATCATACACAACTTTGATATTTTTCAATGTTTGTTTCATCCATAAAACTTGTGTACAACAAGATGCAGCAACAACGTACTCAGCTTCAACAGTAGATAAAGAAATTGAATCTTTCTTTTTACTCAACCATGCCACCAATCTAAAACCAAGAAAGAATGCACCACCACTTGTATTTTTCCTGTCATCTACACATCCAGCCCAATCTACATCTATATAAGCACTTAGTCTAAATTCAATATCTCTAAGATACCATAAGCCATAATCCAGAGTGCCATTCAAATATCTGAACATTCTTTTCACAACAACATGTGTTTCCTTAGGATCTTCTTGAAATCTAGCCACAAGACAGAATGCATGCATGATATTAGGTCTAGTAGCAGTGAAATACAACAATCCACCAATCATAGATCTATACTTGCTCTGATCAGCCTTAGTTGAACCATCATCTTTTCCTAATTTGTAACCAATCACCACAGGAGTGCATACTGGATTGGAACCATCCATACCAAACTTCTTTAACATCTCTTTCACATACTTAGACTGTGAAATACAAATCCATTTCTTTGCTTGATTAATTTGTAGCCTAAGAAAGAAATTCATCTCACCAAACATAGACATCTGAAATTCTTTTTTCATTTCTTCTGCAAACATCTTACACGTAGTTTCATTTCCTCCAAAATTAATGTCATCAATACATACAACCATAATCAAGGTTTTGTCATTTTTAATTTTGAAATATAGATTACTATCTGTCGTACCTTTGTTGAAACCTTATTGAATCAAGTACCTGCCTAACCTTGCATACCAAGCTCTAGGAGCTTGCTTCAATCCATATAAAACTTTCTTCAATTTGCAAACCATATCTGGTTGATCTGACAATTGAAAATCCTTCTGGTTGTTCCATGTAGACCTCTTCTTCCAACTCACCATTCAAAAATGCAGACTTGACATCCATTTGATAGACCTTGAAATTTTTATAAGCAAAAAACACTAAAAATATTGGGATAGCTTCCATTCTTTCCACCAGAGCAAAAGTCTCCTGAAAATATATGCCTTCTACTTGTGAGTAACCCTTACACACAAGCCTTGCTTTGTTTCTAACCACTTCTCCATTCTCATTCAACTTATTTTGAATACCCAATTTGATCCAATAATGTTTTTATCTGTTGGTCTTGAGACCAATTCCCAAGTTTCAATCTTCTCAATCTACATAATTTCTTCTTTCATAGCTTCCATCCAATATTCATCCTTGCATGCTTCAGTTACAATCTTTGGTTCAATTTCATAAAGTAAACCCAAATTTATTTCACCAACAACTCTGCTTCTTGTCAATACTCCTTTTGTCTTATCTCCAATGATCTGATTCTTTGAATGATTCTTCTACACATATCTAGGTGTCTTAGGGGACACCACCGAAGCTTCTTCTTTTTCATTTTCTTCATTCTACGTCTCTGTCATTTTTTCTATTCTTCCACAATTTCTTCAATCCTTACGCAATCAGGTTCATCAGATACATATCCATCAACATCAATTGAATTCTTCATTGCTTCATCAACCTTGACATTTGCACTTTCTATAATATTCCTTAGTCTTTTATTGAAACGTCTGTAAGCTTTACTTCTAGTAGAATATCCAAGAAAAATACCTTCATCACTTCTTTCATCAAACTTTCCTAAATTTTCTTCATCCTGTTTGATATAACATTTGCTTCCAAATACCTTGAAATACTTAACAATAGGAATTCTTCCATACCATAGCTCATAGGGGGTATTTGTATTGTTTTATCTTGCTTGAACTCAATTGAATACATAAACAATACTGTGAATAGCTTCTGATAAACCAGCCTCAGTAATCATTGATCTAGCAGCCTCTTGAATTGTTATGTTCTTTCTTTCAACAACTCCATTTTGTTGAAGAGTTCTTAGATAAGATAATTGTATTTTTATTCCATGCACTTCATGATACTTATTAAACTCATGGGAGGTGAATTCTCCACCTCTATTAGACCTTAAGCAATTTATCCTCAAATTTACTTCATTTTCAACCATAGCTTTGAATGTCTTGAATCTATCTAATGCATCAGATTTCTCTCTAAGAAATGAAACACATGTATATACCTAGAGTAATCATCAATCAAAAGCATAAAGTACCTTTCACCTTGTAGAATTCTCACTCTTGTAGGACCACAAAGACTATATAAATTAAATCCAGTAGTCTAGTAGTAGATTGTTCCTTTGATCCGAAATGATTTCTTGCTTGCTTTCCAAACTGACAATGTATGCACATAGCATTAACAAGCTTTGTAATCCTTGGTAAATATCTCACGGCATAAACTGTACTAATCCTTGCCAAATTATCAAAAATCATATGACACATTCTCTTATGCCACAACCAACTATCATTGATCATAGTCATAAAGCATTTTCCATCAACACCCTTAAGTTGATAGATATTTCCTTTAGGTTTCTTTCCTACAATAATCATTGTTTCAGATTTTTTCCCGTTCTCACATCTTTCATCTTCAAATACAAGATTATATCCTTTACTACACATCTATCTAATACTCAATATATTATGCCTTAAATCCTTAACATAGTAGACATCATCAGTATTATGCTTGCCATCAAAACTTACTGAACCAATCCCACAAATCTTAGCACCAATATCATCTCCAAACATAACTAAGCCTCCATCATATTTCTCAAGTTTAACAAACTTACTCCTATCACCAGTCATGTGATGTGAAAAACCACTATCAACAACCCAATAGTTCTTTTCCTATTTAGCATGTAGGACAGAGATTACAATACCTTCATTTTTCTCCTTCTCTGGAGGGTATTCCTTCACATGTTTCTCAGAATTAGCATAAGTAGGTTCATCTTTTATAGCCAAGAACAAGCACTCATTGTCATCAGGATCTCCATAATCAAATTCCTCATCAGATATACTAGCATCCTCATTCACATAATATGCTTTGTTGATCTTCTTATCTTTCTTTTATTTCTCATATATTTGTTTATTCCTCTTAGCTCTTTTTGGACACCTTGCAGCATAATGACCTATTCCTCCACAACTAAAGCATTTAAAGGATAACTTACCTTCATACTTGTTGGAGCCTTTCCTTATCCTTCTCAAAAAGTTAGCTTCTACTTCATTAAGATTTTCTTCATCCGGATCTTCAGCTTTTGTAGCCTTAAAAGTAGACTCTGATTTGAATCCATTTCTCAAATTCGGCTTTCTCATCTCATAAGATGTCAGAGTTCCCAACAATTGGTCTTTAGTGTAAGTCTTATAATCCATATTTTCTTCAATAGCACATACCTTTTCATTGTAAGCATCAGGGAAAGTTCTAAGAGTCTTCTTTATAATTCTGGATTCATCTATTGTAGCACCAAGTCCTCTCATTCCAACTACTACCTCATCCAATCTCTATACATAAGCTTTAACATTCTCATCTTCAAACATATGTAGGAGCTTAAACCGTGTCTCCAAATTCTACAATTTTGCCTCTTTGACCCTTTCATCACCTTCATGCGCCTTTTACAAAGCATCCCAAACTTCCTTAGCAGTTTTCTTATTTTAAACTTTAATCAACTCATAATGTACCAGAATTTTCTTTAAAATGTACTTCACCTTATTGTTCGCTTCATGTGCCTTGATCTCATAGTTGTACTTGGACCATTAGCAACAGGAGTGTAAGGATTCTTGTAAGCTTTCTCCACATCATATCCACAATACTCCAGATATTCTTCCATCAATATTTTCCAAATAGCATAATTAGTTCCATCAAACCATGGATAATCATGAGCAACTTTGCCAGCTATCTCAAACCTTCCTTAAGCAATGAAGCTCTTCTCCAAGGAACCAAACTTTGATACCAATTTTTGAACAAGAAAATTGATGTAGAGTAGGGGTGGAGGTCTCTTACCAATCACAATTCAATCATATTTAAATAATTTTTCCACTTTGAAACCCTAACTTGGTCTCTATCTCACAATTCCTTCATATTTCCTTGTAGCATTCCAAACAATGTAAATTGAGAATATGTTTCAAAATAAACTACAAACCCACAAACCAATCATAGATTTAGATACCCATTTTCCTCTTTTATAATATATCTCAAATGTAGGGATGGTTACTTTGGATCATAACCCTCTATTTTCTATTGCTACGCTGAAATTGGGCTCAATTAGCCCTGTTTTACAAAGAAACTTCAACCCAAACACTCTTCCAACCACAAAATTCTATCCCAGGAATACAACTAGGTCCCATAAGGTCTAAATCAATGATTTTTGTCAACTGAGATACCCACAAATTCACCAAACCTCAAAACCCCTATTTAGGCTTACTCATGAGAGGGTTATTGAATCTATATACTCCTAGCCTCAAATATCTTCACAAACACCTCAAACACTTTATTTAGGGTTTGCACATGCTTCCCAAACTGACTCACACTCTTTATCAATGCTTATTCATCAAACTCCAACTCTTAGCCACCATTCTTTGCTTAAAACAAGAATGAAATCAACTAGGGCATCACTCAAACTTTAACAATCTATCTCCCATGCTCCTGAAAAACCACATAAAAGAAAAATATACCCATAAATAGTCCATTCCACCAAGTTACAACATTTTCTACTGGGTGGAATGGCTTACAAGTCCATTTTATTTAATCAAACCAATTGAAGGTTTCCAGGTTACCTTAAGAAAAAATGCAATAAAAACCTTAAAGCTCAATGAAATATTATGAGACAAAGTTCAAAATGAAGTTAGTTCAATTCTCAATCAATTCTAACTCATTAAATTGCATGTTTTGACTGTACCAGGCTGTACAAATGTAGCAACAAATTTTCTCTTTGAACACAAGAAAACATAACTTGTATTATTCAAAATTCAAAACTACCTCAATCAACCTCTTCCATAATGTTCAAAAATGCCTTTAAAGCATACAAAAGCCTCTCCAACTAAAAACAATTAACTCCTAACATCCTTTTCACTCTTTGACCCTTCATATTCCCATTTTGCATTTTTGCAATATGACAACATTTACAAAATTGACCTCAAAAGACTCTAATCACCTAAAAACATTAGAAATGGTCTCAATAGACCTTATTGCACACAAAAGCATGACTTCACCAAACCCAAACTAACACTTAGCAACCTCTGTAACATTTTGTTTGCAAAATGACAACTTTTCACACCGTCACCTAATGACTCAAAAACATGACAAAACATGTCAAGTGCTCTTAAAAGACCTTATTACATCATATTAACACAAAACCAAACAAAACTTAACCCATAATCATCTTTTACATCATGAAACCTATGGTGCCCCTGCACCATATTCCCAACCAAAAAGAAACTCAAGTCCCCTTGAGGACTATGCTGCAACAATGGATTCAAGTTTGTAATGTCATCTTCTGATCTGCAAGTGGCATCTCCAACCCCTTCCACTGATTCAAGTACTGAAAACATGCATTGTTCCTTGCCTTTGTCCGATTCTTCCCTTGAAAATTTTGCTCTTTACTTGACAGGTGATCTTTGATTGTTCTTTCATCTGAGAATGTTATCATATTTGCCCCCATACCTGCTACCAAACCTCTTCCATCCTTGGATTGAATTGTCTTCTTCTTCATTCCCTTTATGTGCTTAACTTTTCTTTTCCTCCCTTGTACCTTACCCTTAATCACTTCACCTTTACTTTCAATATATCGCATTTTTTGTGATGCATCGTTTATCTCTTCCATCTACTGATCTTCCCTTATGTTTGTTGTTTTATTAGCTTTACAAACCCCTGAGTTGACAAAAATTGATTTCCCACCAGCCTCTTTTGAAATTAATGCACAAAACACTTTTTCCATCATCACCTCAACATGCTTCTCAACCCACTCTTGAATCTCCAAAATAAATTCATCCTTGACCTTCTCAATATCATGCTCCTCCAATTTCAAACCATTATTGAAGTCTACTGTTGTAGTACCTTCAAGTGTAGGAGTGGTTGCAAATTCCATAGGCTTTGCTTCCTCTATCTTTACAAACTCCTTCCTACTTAACATTATCACATTAGGCTTCATGGTTTTCCCTTTATCATCTTCTTTCAATGGAATCAAAGTAAAAGAGATTCCATTCTTTTGTATCTCATAAGTGTTGCTTCTACCATCATACAAGGCATGTATATCAAACCGTCAAGGTCTTCCTAGCAGAAAATGACACACATCCATAAGCAACACATCACACAGGATCTTATCTTTGTAGCTACCTATATTAAATTCAACCCAAGATTGCTCATTAACCAAAATAGATTGACCCTCATTCTACCAAGACACTTTATAAGGAGTATCATGAGGTATCTTTTCCAACTTAAGTTTGTCAACCATTTCAATGGACACCATGGACACCATATTATCAGTACTGCCTGAATCAACTACAACCTTACATACCTTACCCATACATTTGCAAGTTGTCTTGAAGAGTGTTCTCCTTTGTGATGGATCCTTCTCCTTTGATGCTTTGATAAGTGTTCTTCTGACCATTAATGATTCTCCAACTTCTAGAGCAACATGTTGTGGTGTTGAGTTCACACTTTCACAATCATCTTCTTGCACCAACTATGTTCTTCTTTCACCACCATGTGATGTATAATGTTGTTTCTCTGGGCACTTCCATGCTTGATGACCAAATTGATTGCAATGATACCATATTCCAAAGAAGGTATTTGAACCTCTACCTTGTCCTCCAAATCTTCCTCTAAAACCTGATCCATTGCCTCTAAATCCATCTCTTGCATCAACAACTCATTCTTGACCTTTACTTGCATCTTCTTGATCCTCATAGGATTTCCTTAGAGTAGAACTTGAGCCTCTTCCTCTAGCATTGTTGCCTCTACCTCTACCTTGTTTTTCCTACCTTCTTTTCAACTTCTCTTTTGCTCTAACAGCCAACTGAAAAAACTCTTCCACCATTCTAGGGGTGGCAAGACTCAATTCATCTTGAATATTGAACTTTATCCCATTCATATATCTTGCTATCTTCTGAAATTCATCTTCAACATGACCTGATCTAAGGCTCAATTTGTGAAACTCCTCAGTGTAAGCCATGCCATCCATCTCTTTTTTCTTGAGATTTTGCAGCCTTCTAAAAGTCTGAATTGCATAATCATCGGATAAGAATTGACTCTTCACTTTAGACACCATCCCATCCCATGAATTTATCTTTGCTTTACCCTTTTTCACTCTCTCCTCCTGTACATAGTTCCACTAGGTTAGGGCAGGGCCTTTCAATTTAGTTTTAGAAAACTTTACCTTTTGTACTTTTGCTACCTCCTTGTATTCAAAGTAATTGTCTAGTGCATCAATCCAATCTAACACTTCTTTTGCATCCAAATTTCCACCATACATTGGAAAATATATTTTCACATCAGAATCATATCCTTTGATAGCCTTCAACATCTTAACCATCCTTCTTTCCTCAGGGTCCAAATCATCATCACCTTGGAATCCTCTTTGAGGGTTTGTATTCTCACCTTCTTCATCTTCCTCTCAGTCACTTTCCTCTTCAATGGACTTACCTCTTCTTTGATTTGTTTCTAATCTTGCAAGCCTGGATAAAACTGCTTCTTGAGACTCCTTCATCATCCTTATTTCTCTAGCAATGACTACAGTACCTTTAGGAGGCATCTTGTCCTTCAATTTGCAACTTTTCCCTCTTCAAACTTCAACGTTTCTCCTTCAAAAGATCAAAACCTATGCTCTGATACCAATTGATGTAGAGCAGGGGTGGAGGTCTCTTACCAATCACAATTCAGTCACCTTTGAATAATTTTTCCAATTTGAAACCCTAACTTGGTTTTTATCTCACAATTCCTTCATATTTCCTTGTAGCATTCTAAACAGTGTAAATTGAGCATATCTTTCAAAATAAACTGCAAACCCATAAACCAATCATAGATTTAGATACCTATTTTACTCTTTTATAACATATCTCAAATGTAGGGGTGGTTACTTTGGATCATAACCCTTTATTTTATGCTGCTACGCTAGAATTAGGCTTAATTAGCCTTGTTTTACAAATAAAATTCAACCAAAACTCTCTTGCAGCCACAAAATTCTATCCTAGGACTGCAACCAGGTCCCATAAGGTCTGAATCAATGATTTTTGTCAACTAAAATACCCACAAATTCACCAAACCTCAAAACCCCTATTCAGGCCTATTTAGGCTTGCTCACTAGAGGGTTATTGAATCTATATACTCCCAGCCTCAAATCTCTTCACAAGCACCTCAAACACTTTATTTAGGGTTTGCACATGCTTCCCAAACTGACTCCCACTCTTTATCAATGCTTATTCATCAAACTCCAACTCTTAGCCACCATTCTTTGTTTAAAACAAGAATGAAATCAACTAGGGCATCACTCAAACTTTAACAATCCACCTCCCCTACTCCTGCAAACCACATAAATATGCCATTCCACCAAGTTATAGCATTTTCTACTAGGTGGAATGGCTTACAAGTCCATTTTATTCAATCAAACCCTCTAATTGAAGGTTTCCAGACTGCTTTTGGAAAAAATACAATAAAAACCTTAAAACTTAATGAAATCTTATGAGATAAAGTTCAAAATGAAGCTAATTCAGTTCTCCATCAATTCTAACCCATAAAATTGCATGTTCTAACCGTACTAGGCCATACAAGAGCCTGTAGCAGTAGATTTTCTCTTTGAACATAAGAAAATAGAACCTGTATTATTTAAAATTCAAAACTACATTAGCCAACCTCTTCCACAACGTTCAAAAATTCATTTAAAGCATACCCAAGCCTCTCCAATTAAAAACAACTAACTCCTAACATCCTTTTCACTCTTTGACCCTTCATATTCCCATTTTGCATTTTTGCAAATATGACAACATTTGCAAGAATTTACAACTTTTGCAAAATTGACCCCAAAAGACTCTAATCACCTAAAAACATTAGAAATGGTCTCATTAGACCTTATTTAACACAAATACATGACTTCACCAAACCCAAACTAACACTTAGCAACCTTTGCAACATTTTGTTTGCAAAATGACAACTTTTCACACCCTAACACCTAATGACTCAAAAACATGACAAAACATGTCAAGTGCTCTTATAAGACCTCATTACATCATATTAATACAAAAAAAAACAAAAATTAACCCCTAATCCTCTTTTACATCATGAAACCTATGGTGCCCCTCCACCAACAACTAAGAGGGGGGTGAATTAGTTGTAACAAATTTAAACCTTTAAATCACTCACTAGAACAAATCCTTAACACAGCTAAAATGATTAAAGATTAAGTGCATGTGAAGAAACTAAAAATCATCACACAAACACAAAAACATCAGATTTACGTGGAAAACCCAATAAGGGAAAAACCATGGTGAGGATTAACTCATGCTATAGAGAATATCAAAACCGGTTACAAAGGCTCACTACCAAAACAAGGACTCATTGTCCAACATGGCTAACCACTCGGAGGGCTCACTGCCACAAAGATACAAAGAAGATAGAAGAGATATGTTACAGAGAGAAGACAATATCAATATTTCCACCATAATTTTCTCAACCACTTGCAGACATGCATGAATGATAGAGTACACCTTCAACTCACTGCATCCAAAAACTCAACATTTAGACTTCACATTGATCTTCCACACTCGCATCACACACACCCACTGATTCACATCTATCTGCTCTATTTCTTTGCACTTATCTCTTGTCCTTCTTTCACCACTAACTCATCCTGTATTTATACCATCTTCAACTTTGAAACATATCCAATGTCAGTTATCCATCAATAAATTTAAATTAGGTCGACACCAAAACATCCTAGGGTGGAATTAGAATGAGGTTGAACCAAACACACACTTGATGAGGATCCAAATAGGTCCAACATGCTTCATCAACTTGGAAGATAATGTTCAACACAAGGTTGGCCAAACCAGTGTAAAACACATAGAATAATTAAGCATGATCCTTCCAGATACTGAAATTATCTTCAACACGATCATAAAAACTTAACTCTAGAACCACAGGTCATAAGACTTTACTAAAGAGAAATCCGGACCAACAACATTTCTCCCGAACCTTAGCTAGAAACACAAAAAATCATAATTCACAACTAGTGAACACAACTCGCATTGTACAATGAATCAGAAGCCAAGAATCTGGATATAGTAGCTTCCAACAAACATGATCAACATATATGAACCACACAACACATAGTAGAAAATCCTAGAGAAAAACCCAGAGCAACCACTGAACACCTACAACCTTTCTTCATTACAATTTTCTCAATATCCTCGACATGAACAATCAATAACTTGCATCCATGACATTAATGACAACAACAACTAGTTGATAACCAATTGACCAGTTGACATCAATAACAACATCTTCATTCTTGCAACAACACCCCATTGTGCGTTTACCTATTTACTATTACTATGTTAGGGTAAATTATTGCATATGTGAATGTATTTGGAATTCAAAATGGAATATATATATATATGGTTGCACTTTGTTTATTGGAAAATTATAAATGAATGTTTATTTCATTTGATGTTATATAATGGAATGGATAATTGGAATGAGTGGTTATTGAATTTGATATTCTAACTATGAAAAGTATACTGTAAATGCTTATTTTGATGAACGATTGACTACCATGAAAATGTGTTAAGTTGGATGTAGGTTCAAAATAAATCCTCCAAAAGCAAGGGGAAGTATCATGCAGGAGAATAACTTGGTTGGGTAACCTATAATGAAACCTAATTGAGCTTACACACACACTCACTTATAGAATAGTTGAGTCAAGTCATAGTTTTGGAAATTGGTAAGTCATCCTTTAGTATGATGTGTTTGCTATAGGAAGGATCTCAATTTCTATTAAGAGCATTATTGGATTGTGTTTAAGTGCTTGGTGCATGTGATTTCTTCTTCATATTACTATACTTGAATGATGAGATATATATACATATAATATATATGTATACATATGCATGTCGATGATAACCCATACACGTGAGTTAATACATGCATGAGAGTATGTAGGTAGACGTACCTACACATGTTCATGGATGGGTTGCTCATGGGCATGGTGATATTGAGAGGACAATGAGACATTTATATATATATATATATATATATATATACATCACATGTATATATACCTATCAATAAGATACCAATTGTTCACGTGTGCAATTATATAATCGCATGTATATATATGAGATATATACATATATGTATATATATACACATGTTGATGTACGTGTATGTGTTGACAAATGGGAATATCCATACGAGTATGTCGATATATGTATATATATGTATACGTGAATATAGATATATATACAAATGATATTGTATATAAAATGTTAATTTGATCTCATTCATTCGAATATCAAGAGGAATATTTGGACAAACTTATTTGTCAAGGAATATATATTTGAATATATATACATATATATAAATAGCATTAAATGATATTTATTAATATTATATATATGTACATATATTATATATTAATGGCCAATTTATGAAATATAAGCCATGGTCAATTTAATGTGAATGTAGCACTGCATTTAAACAACACAATGCTAAGTATTAAACCACATTTATCATTATGGATAATGAGCGATGGAAAAACATAAGTATTAAAACTGTTGTGTAAAGTTTACATAACATAATGAAAAAGTGGTGTATACTATAAGATGTAATGTGTTGAGTCAAAGAATACCCCCACACTATGATGAAGGATGTCGATTCATTGAAATGTGTTGATTGATATGTCTTGGACCAAGTCGACTATGTGAAACACAACCAAATAGAGTCAGACTCATTCCTTTGTTTTAAACAAGCTTGTGAATAGGAAATGTGATGAATATTTGGCGCCATATTATGAATCATGTGTTTCTTTTAGAAGTATTTTTGACTTGTAAGTTGATTTCCATATTGAAGCATGTGCTTTATGAACCATTAAAAATGTTGTTGGCAAGCATTGGATTGATTTGTTGTCCTGTTTAAGTGACTATTGAGATAGAAATTTTCCACCTTTTTATTAATAAGTTGTGTTGATGGTATTGTATTGAGAAGTTTCATATCATGAGTCTTGTTTGTAGGTTGTAGATGCTAGTTTTTTGGTATAAATATAAGGAATTCTCACCTCATTTGGAGAGACTTCTTCTTTACATCATTGCACTGCTCCATTTTGTTGTATTTCCATTGAGAGAATTCTTATTTTGTTGAGAGTTGTTATGAGGAAGCTTTGGTGAGAGATATTGAGAGGAATTTTTTGCTAAGTTGATTTAAGAGGGGGGCCAAGCATGAGATTCTATTATCTTCATGTTTTATATTTTATGTGAAAGATTGATTGCCTTGTGTATTTAAATTGTAAATTGCATTAGTTTGCTTGAAATAGAGTAATAATCTATTTGCTTATAGGAAAGGAAAAGACTTATTGATATTATTTCCTTATAAGTGCTTGTACTCACTCCATATTAAGGAGAGGTTGAATATCATCTATAGCATTACATAATAGGATTGACAAAATGGGAATATCTTAAGTTATTTTATGCAAAGTTAATTTGTAGACTTAGAAGTCTCATATTTTATACCTGGGATTATAATATCCATTGAAGGGGGTAACCTATACTTTTTATTATGCTTTGATGGTTGAGATACCATTGTGTTTTTGAAAAAGGCAATAGATTATTTCTAAGGTTAATGACTACCTATTAAAGGAAATTATCTATGCATAATTTATAGTGGCCTAAAGTCAAATTGAGCTAGAGTGGTGTAAGTGAATAGGATGACTGTCACTCGAGATATTGAGTGAGAATACTTTGGACAAAGTAGTGTGATTGCCTTTGGCTCCATTATCAATTCACCATGTTTCTTTTATGCATGCTAGTTTAGGATTGTAGTTATGTAGGGCACAACACTAAGCTCAGAGTGGTTGTTACAAGGTTACTCTACCAATCTCTTTGTTGAAGGATAGGTCCATCTATCAGATGATAGATGTGTGAGGGACCATATTTGAGTTTGTGGTTGGCGGAAAAGCGTTTGAGTGATGCTTTTCCTCCACAATTGGCAATCAAGTTTTGAAAGGAGATTCCTAGACCATCTATATCTATTTCTTTGAAGCTTGGTTGAGCTATGTATGTACTTTGTATACAATTTTTGGAAATATTGTAACATGTGGAATATTATATTGGAAATGAAATCAAAATTTGGAATTTGTCATGTCATCTATGTTCATTTTTTCTCTTTTGGAAAAGATTTTTTTTATGGCAATGGTTATGAAACATAGTTTATTTACTTGAAAGTGAAAACTTAGGAAACTCACTTGCGTGAACAATTGGCATGTTACATATACCATCAATATTATACCCAATATAATAAAACCTAATCCCTATACCCTATACACTTAATATTATACCCTCAACCTTGAACATTATCCCTCAACCCTCAACCCTATACCTTAAACCGTAAACCCTGCAATGGAGAGAGAGTGATATGGAGTGATAGAGGGAGAGGAATGTAGAGAGGGATAGGTAAGATAGAGAGAAGTAGAGATAGATAGAGAGATAAAAGGAAGGAGGGAGGGTGGGAGAGAGAGGGGAGGAAGGGAGAGGTAAAGATGGATAGGTGAGATAAAGAGAAGTAGAGAGAGAGAATAGTGAGATAGAGAGGAGAGAGGGAGAGAGAATGGTTATATAGAGAGGAGAGAGTGAGAGAGAAAGAGGGGGGGGGAGTGATTGAGAGAGAGAGAGGTGGAGGGAGGAAGAAGAGAGATGGAGAGTAGAGAGGGAAATATGTAGGGATGGATACATAGGTGAGATTGAGAGAGAGAGTGATGGAGGGAGAGGTTGATAGAGAGAGGGAAGGAGAGATAGAGAGAAGTAGAGAGGGAATGAGGCAGGGAGGGAGATAGGTGTAGAGAGAGTGGCAGGGAGTGATGGATGGGGAGGTAGGTAGAGAGAGGGATTAGGGAGGGATAGGTATAGAGGGGGAGAGTGGGAGGTGAGAGAGGTGAGATAGAGAGCAATAGAGAGAGACTGGTAGGGAGTGGAGGAAGAGGTAGGTAGAGAGAGGGAGATGGGAGATATAGAGGAGAGAGGGAAGGAGAGATGGATGGAGAGGTAGGGAGGGAGAGAGAGGTGAGATAGAGATAAATAATGAGAGTGATTGAGGGAGAGGTAGGTAGAGAGAGAGAGAGGGAGATAAAGATAAGTAGAGAGGGAAAAAGAGGAGAGATAAAGATAAGTAGGGAGGGAATGAGGGAGGTAGGGAGAGGTAGGGAGAGAGAGGTGATATAGAGAGATGTAAAGAGAGAGATTGGTAGGGAGTGATAGATGGAAAGGTAGGTAGAGAGAGGGATTGTGAGATAGAGAGTAGATAGGGAAGAAGAGAAGGAGGGATAGGTATGGAGAGAGAAGGAGGTGAGAGAGAGGTGATATAGAGAGCAATGGAGAGTGGTAGGGAGTGATGGAGGGGGAGGTGGGTAAAAAGAGGGAGAGGGGTGATAGAGAGAAGTAGAGAGGGAAGGAGATAAAGAGAGGTGAGAGAGATAGGTAGAGAGGTAGTTCTTGAGAGAGAGGGAGAGAGTTAGATAAAGGGATGGAGATAGTAAGATAGAGAGGTCTAGAGTGCAAGGGATAAACAAAGAGTGAGATAGAGAGGGAAAAAATAATACAACTTGTTGATTACTAAAATTTGACCTCCTGATTACTATAATTTGATTGTTTGAAAAATTATAAGATCTTCCAAAAACTATAATTTTCATTATAACTCCTAGAGATCTAAAACCACTCTCAAACATCCTCAAACTATACACATGAAATATAACTTAAAGTATAAGAAAGTAAATGTCCATATTTAAATGTCAACCTATACTTAAATTTTTATTTCATGTATATAGTTTCACTAAAAGATAAGGAGAAGAAACAAAAATAATGAGATAATTTTTTTTAATGCTTTCACAAAACGCGAGTGCGTTATAATGTGCTCATGTTTTGTGAAAGCATTCAAATAACACAAGCACATTATAACATGCTCACATTTTTGTTTGCTTTGGGAATTTTCAAGCCTTTGCCTTGGATTTACCTTGGATTTCCAATCCAAAGGCTTGGACTATCTTTCCAACACCCAAAAATGTGTTTTTGCATATTCTACAAAAAATCACATAATCTCGTTTGTGCTCCCCATCAGGTTTGCATGTGTTTCAAGGTCAACTACAAAAACACCTAGGTAATGTTAAGCTCTCTCTTAGCTATCTAATTATGTAATTTTTTTCGCATTTTGACTATGTTAAGGCTTTCATCTTTAATTTATTTTGTTCGTGTATCCATTTTTTGTCAACAACTAATGTTTGGCATTTTTTACTTTAGTTTTAGCCATTCATTGAAATTTCAAATAAATTACATTTTTAGAAACTAGAGTCCATTCTACACATATTTAAAAAAATGATTTTTGATTAGTTTTCAATTTTTTTGGGGGGGAACACACTCAAATTTCTATTTTTCAAGATGTGTACACTTTGAAAATTAGTAAAAAATCATATATTCATTAAAAAATTATCAAAAAATCGGGGATCAAGATTGACCTATAACCCATTAGATCAATTTGGAAAACAAGAGATTTTGATTTAAGATTTGACGTCTCCCGAGTGGTTTGCAAATATAGGGTTCGAGGGAGGCATTCAACCTATGTGGGTGGGGGATGCGTTGTCCTCCTCCATGTGATTTCCTGAGTGGCAGCGACAAAGGAGTGTGCCCTTGCGGGGGGCTATAGTTTCTTAGGCCTCATCCATGTGATCTGGGGCATTTATATTGAAGTATGCAGAGTAGGGATTCATACCCATCTAATGGGGTGGAAGAGGATCAAAACCCTGGGGCATGCGTAGCAGCATAAGCATGGTCTTTTCATGATATTGTGGCAGGTGAAGAAGTGGCATTTCTGGTAGGAGCAAGATTCTTAGTGCAAGGAGGAGGTGAAGCAGATGGGGGTCTCGGAGGAGGTAAGGGCCCTCTCGATTCCCATAAATTTGATTCTCTAATTTCGAACGTTAAGTTAGTAGATGCATTGCTTGAGAAAGATGATAGATTAAAAAACACTGGAATCTTCCTTGCTACCGTGGACACCAACAAGGTCCTGACGTAGTATTACATAGATGAGTGGTTAGCAAACATATGGGGAAAAAATTAGGGATTCTGTTCACATACTATAGAATGGTTTAATGAGGGTTGTATGTGATATTTTTGAGAAACCATGAAATGCAAACAAAAGCCCTAAATAAGCAGTTTTAGAACATAGGAAAAAAAATCTTTCGGGCTATGGCATGGTCGCCAAAATCCCTCAACGAAGAGGTGTTGGCTCTGTTGAGCCCTAGGTGGATTGTTATAAATAATGTTCTTCCAATGATATGGGCATTCATTTCCCTGATGATCGAGCCATATGACAAAGTCGTTCAGATTGACAATACGAGATCTACATTGCCTCATGCAAACGCAAGGGTTTTGGGGTCTATACATCCCGATGTAGATTTACCAGATGCCCTACTGATAAAATTAGACAATGGGGATGCTTTGTGTGCCCTTGAAATTCTTGGAGGCCTAAATGCCTACTATCTCTATAGGAGAGAAGGGAACATAAGGAGGAACGTCCCCCTAATTGGTAAGGTTGCAAAAGAAGGAAAAAGTCACACTATGGAGAGAAACAATATTGAAGATTTGGAAAACAAAAAAACTAGGGCCACATGAAGGGAAGATCCACCAAACTCTATTGGTTCCATGCATGATAATAGTGAGGTAAACTTGAATAATAATGAAAACCAGGAAAGTAGAAAAACTAGGGGTGAAATCGAACCCTCATGGAAAAACACAAACAAAGCATCGCAGATGGAGGAAATACTTAAGGAAATGTCGGAGCCCTGGTCTAGTGACACAGACGTAGACTCATTGGAAGATGAGGACCTCATTGAGGATCCTAGTCAAGACACAAAATTTGATATGGAAAGTAACTATGAGATCCTGGAGGTAGAAGCCTAGGAAAGGGAGCAAGAAACTGGGGAGTTTGATGGACAGCCGACTGATAAAATAAGTGATATGGGGGAAGTAGTTACCTCTCCACAAGGGGTTA
Organism: Sequoiadendron giganteum; assembly: GCA_007115665.2. NCBI lineage: Eukaryota > Viridiplantae > Streptophyta > Pinopsida > Cupressales > Cupressaceae > Sequoiadendron > Sequoiadendron giganteum. The sequence goes on along the minus strand of CM021102.1, from coordinate 621,482,332 downwards.
TTGTTGTTTCTCCCCAAATCCTGACTGGGGATACTTTACCATCTAAAGATGAAACTGTATTGGATGGGATGGTGTCCCCCCTTAACAAACTAGTGGGCAAGGGGAAGCATACAAATTCCCAACAGTTGGCATTGGAGAGATTTAGAAACAACCCTAAGAATAGGGTTAGAGGGGGATCTGCTCCTAATAAACAAACCTACTTCTTGAAAGATTTTAGATTTCATAAAGATCCTAACAAAGGGGGGAAAGTAATCCAGTCGGATGTTAGGCCCTGCAAAGTAAAAGAGATGGTGAATGCCTTGGAGACCAACTTGGTTCCCACCTGTAACCAGTTTAGTACACTTGTTAGATTGGTTGTAGACCAAACTTTGGTAGGGGAAAAAACACTTTTGAACTCTGGAGGGGTGTGAAATCAATTCACCAAGGGTGCTGAGAGAGCTAGAGATGGGGAGTTTGGTGGCCCTCAAGGGAAGGAAGAGGCAGACACAACAAACCTTATAACCAATGTTGTTCCAAATCTGTCTGCTGAAATGACTGAGCCTTTAAAGGGTGTAGGGGGGTTGACAACCAAGGGGGTCATTGAGGGAGAGGATATTACTGAACTACCCAAAAGGCGAAGGGGAAGGCCAAGAAAAGGAGCTAAAACCCTAAATCCTGAAGGGAGGTAACCCCAAGCTGTTAAAAAAACAAAAGAGAAAGAATCTTAGCACAGTCAGTGCTAGTCCAATCCCCAAAAGGATGGAAAATGATCAAAAAGTACCTAAGTGTTTTGAGGCTTTTAAGCCAGAAAAGGAACTAGGCCATAATGACACTTAATTGTATATCTTGGAACATAAGGGGAGTAGAGTCCCTAGACAAGAAACAAATTGTCAGAAGGTTCCTCAATAGTTGCAAGGAAAAAGAGGTAGTCCTTCTACAAGAAATCAAAGCAACTGGGTTCATGCTGGAAACTAGCATCAACTTTATCTGGAGGGATGCCATCCACTTTGTGACACAACATGAGAAAGGCAGGGGGAAACTATCCTATTGTCAAAAGAGTGGGGGCACTATGTGTATAGCCATGGGGTCTCCCCATGTAACAAAACAGTCTAGGTTGTGCTGAAAAAAGGGGAATACTCTTTTGGTATTTGCTCAATAAATGCACCCAATGAGTATGGAGAAAGAATAAAAGTCTGGAAGTGGCTGTGTGAACTAGAAAACATCCCCTGGATCCTTGGAGGGGATTTTAATATGATTAAAAAGCAAGAAGACAAGTTGGGTGGACTTGACATGGAGTGGAAAGGGAACAAGAAATACTTTTGGTCAAAGATGAAGAGCAAGCTTAAATTGATGGACCCAATTGAGGGGAAAAAGAAGGAATGTCCTAGAATATGGTACACTTGGTGCAATGCACATAAGGGTAACCAAATAATTTATTGCAGGATGGACATGTTCTACATTAACAAGGAAGCCTTTCTAACAAATTGTTTGAGAGATGGTTGTAAAATTGAAGTACACCCATTCAACCTTTTTGATCATCACCCCATAAAAGTGAGAATCCTCTTCAAAAAGGGGTTGGGGTGAGATGAGGAAGGGAGGTAGGTTCATGCTCAACACTAAATTGTTGCATGACAAGGATTGCCTAGATTCCATCAAGACCCTAAGGATGATAAACAATTGCATGCACAAAAATCTAAGTTCTATTGATAGGTGGAATGTGAATGTTAAAGGATGGAAAACTCTGTTCCAGATAATTGGCAAGAAGAAAGCCTTGGAAAATAGGAGGGAGAAGACATTCTTCAGGAAGAGCTATTACAAGTAGAAGAAGGGTTGTAGAAAGATCCCAGGAATGAAGAGCTAGGTAACAAACTTTGCATAGCCAAAAAATCTTTAAGGAGACTCCAAAATAGGAAAATCCAAGGTCTCAAAGTCAGGTCCAGGCTTAACTAGCTAGAAAATGGTGACAAAGGATCAAAGTTTTTCTTCAATCTCTTAAAAGACAAGAATTTCAAGGAACACATAGAGAAAATATAAGTTGATGAGGGGGTAGTGTGTGATCAAGAGGTAATCAAGAGGCACTTCTACATGTTTTACGAGGCATTGTTCTCTTCAGAAAATGGGGGGAGTGGCTTCACTACTGCAAGGGAAATAATCAGGAATGCAATCCCCAAGAAATTAGATGGGGAATAGGTGGTAAAATTGGGTAGGGATATATCTAAATCTGAAATAAAGAAGGCAATCAAATCATTGCAGAATGACAAGTCTCCTGGATCAGATGGGCTCCCTGTAGAATTTTACAAAGCCTTTAAAGAATGGATTGTGGATGACCTATTCCTAGTATACAAGGAGGCACTGGAAAAAGGATCACTAGGCAATAGCATTAACAAGGGCATCATAAAGTTACTCTCCAAAGAAGGTGACAAGACTCAGCTAAAAAACTAGAGACCTATAACCTTGTTGAATGTCTCCTACAAAATTTTAGCAAAAATCTTGGCTAGAAGATTGGTTAAAGTGCTACCCAAGCTCATCATTCCAACCCAAATAGGATTTATTAAGGGCATATATATATTGGAGAATCTCATCACCAACTGGGAAGCTTTAGAGTGGGCAAAAAGCTCTAACCAAGAGGTTGTTATGCAACTATTAGACTTTGAGAAAGCATACAACAGGGTTAAGTGGTCCTTTATCAGACTAAATTTGGAAGCCTTTGGATTTCCTTAGGCCTTTTGCAACATGGTAGTCACTTTTTTCAAGGATTTTATAGCCTAGGTGGATGTTAATGGGTCCCTCACAAAGGAATTAGCACTAGAAAGGTCAATTAGATAAGGTTGTCCTTTAGCCACATCTTTGTTTGTGATTGCTTCTGACGCCCTCTATTATGTGATCAGAACCAATGTGCACTCACCAAAGGTAAGAGGCATATCACTCCCAAAAAATGAAGAGATTTTGAATGTCCAATTTGCTGATGACACACCTTTGTTCCCCTTACTAGAGGAAGAAAATGTCTCCAATCTAATGAGAAAGCTCAATATTTTTTGTGAAGCTTCGGGTGCAAAAATCTCCCTTTCCAAGTCAATTATTTTGGGATGGAAAGATAGGCCTCCAAAGTGGGAAAATAATCTGGGTATCCAATGAGGAGGACCACACAAGCAAGTGAGATATTTAGGGATCCCCTTTGCAGTGTGCCCAAACTTAAAGGAGATGTGGAATTGGATCAAAAATAGAATAAAGGGAAAATAAGGCAAATGGAACAAGCAGTATCTCTCACTGGTTGGGAGAATTCAAATATTCCAAAATATCCTTTCATCTTATAGCCTGTACTTTGCTTCAGAATGGTTGTTTTGCAGCTATCAGGTGGAAGAGATCCAAAAAAAGATTTGTTGCTTTCTCTGGTTTGATGGAAAAGGCACGTGGTCAAGTGGAGTTGGTGTTGTGTAAGAAAAGAAGAAGGGGGTCTAGGTCTAAATAATCTGAAAGTCCAAGGCATAGCATTGGCTCCTAAGTGGATTTTCAAGGCCCTGGATGGTAATGAGCCCTGGAAAATACTAATTAGAAACAATATCTCAAGGGCAACACCCAAAAATGGTAGAGCTTGGAAGGGCATCCCCCTTAGTGACCTTCTTATTTGTCCCTATCCTATTGTTCTAAAAGGCTCAATGGTGTTTAGAAGCCTTTGGAAGGCATGGGAATAGGTCAAAAGGTTTATCTGCAACTCTCAGGTATCCCAAGGCAGTGTCTTGTTTGCTCAAAGATCCATTTGGTGGAACCTCAAGCACAAAGGTAAGCCCCTGGATCTCCTACAGGGTTGCTCAACCAAGAATTGGAAAAACAAAGGCATTAAAAGATTCTTAGACATTATGTATAATGGAATGCTAAAAGAATGGGCCTGACTGAAAAATGAGTTTCACAATTCGAATACCCAATGGAGGACATACTCCATTATAAGGGAAGCTTGTAGTGAAATAAATTGGCTGGTAAGTTATAATCCCAATGGAGAATAATATACAGAGTTTCAATGGTCAAGTGGGGTTAACATCAACAAGCTTAAAGCAAAAACCATATACAACACACTCACCAAACAATATGAGACCTTTGACTACTTGAACAACAAGTGGAATGTTAATCTAAACACCAATGATTGGGCTAAAATCCTATCAAATAACTGGGTTAAAAAAATAGAGCCAAGGAAGGCTTGCTTTAGATGGCTATTGCTCTTTCATAGGTTGCCCTTCAAAACATGTTCTTATGATATTGAAATCTGCAGATTGTGCAGGGTCCCAGAATCAATACATCACTTATTTTTTGATTGTTTGTATGCAAAAGAAGTTTGGAAATTTTTTTGCAATAATTTAGATGTTTGGAGCTCCAATGGAAAATTAAGACTGGATAGAGTTTTTTTACTCAAAAACAATAAAATTGGCAAAGAACAGTTCTTATTTTGGTCTTGTGTATCTACTGAGATTTTCTGGCACATCTGGAAAGTTTGGAATGAGGAAAGATTTAAGGGTAACATAGGGCACTTACTGAGTCTTCCAAAAGACTCACCCTATATAACATTTCTTTTCAGTTAATCATGACAGTGGAAGTCTCCAAGTTCAAGTTCCTCAAGGTGTTAGAAGATGGTATCTTCCAAATCAGGCTACAAGGAATCAGGATGGGGCACACAAAGCATATTTGATAGCCAAGCACAAAGGTTTTCTTACAGGCACTCAAAAATTTTCAAAAGGAATTCAACGAGAAAGTGGCCAAAGAAGCACAGGTGACAGACCCTCCTCCCCCTCTCAGGCCTGAGGATTAAAGTAGAGTCTCTACTCGGATTAAAGCACCCAACAGTTGGCGAACATGTTGGTATCTCCTAGAATAAATTAGAATGGCTTAGCATAGAGACTCTTCCTCCAGCACAGGGACCCTTTTTTGGCAGTCAAGTGGACCTCTTTTATAGTTGCCTAGCAGGGTATTTTGTAGAACTATACTAAAATTGGATACATATGGATCTTGTAAACAACTATACTAAAATTGGATATGTTGTATGTGTAATGGGAAGGGCTTGATTTTGCTGTAATGGGAGGGGCTTAATTTTGTTGTACATGTAAACAACTATATGTTGTATATGTAAGAAAATATACGCTGTAAATGTTCTCCTAGTAAGCAGCTATATGTTGTATTCTTTGTTGTCCCTATGATTATCAATACAAAAATAAAATCGGGGGATAAACTACATGTTGTTAGCTAATTTCTCAATGCAACGATTTTAAAAATACTAAAAAAAGTTAACATTTTAGGGGGGGCACAACAAATGCTATGTTATATTTTTTTTGAAAAAAGTAGGACCAATTTGTGTGGCTCCCCTTTTTGAACCCCTTAATCTCTAGCATTTTAAAAAAGTTAGCAATTTAGAAAGCAGATTCAGAGCACTATGACCCTTGTTTTTGTTGCATCTTACAATTTTGAGTGTAACTATCCTTAATTTCTCATCCAAGGTCAGTATTTCTTGATTTAAAAAAAAGTGTCCACTTAAGACCCCTTTTTAGCCCCCATATTTGTGCACTTACCCTTGGATAAAATTAAACAACTAGATGTTTTTCCTTTGGTTTAAAAAAAATTTCTACGGTGAATCAACCTAAACAACATAAACAAAACCCTAAGAAAGATCCCAATATAGAAGACATTATAACACCACATAATCATAATATATTTGTTTAATATCCATACATGTTTGAAGGTGACAATCTCGTATTAATTCTTGAATGACCATGATTCTTATATTAGAGTTAAATTCCAAATGAGTTGCACATGATTGATCCATTACCTATGGTCAATATAACAAAATAGAAAGTTTTTTTTGACAAAGATGAGTAATGCAAGGAGTATCAACATTTAAATTATTAGCATAGAGAACCCCATTAGCATCATGTCTTCCTAAACAAGGTTAGCCAATGTATTGCTTGTCTTGCATAATTTGTTGATTTTATCTGTTCTGAAAGAAATACTATAAAAAGTACCAGTTTAAGCATGCATACTATAAATAATTGGCCTCTTGTAAAAGATTAATTTTCAAGCATTACACCATAAATTGGTTTCATTTAATGACTTTTGTACCAACAAGACATAATTATACTAGATGCTACTTTTATATTACTTTGATTGTGTAACTAAAACTCTTTAAGATATTGGTCATGGCTTATGGCCATGGTGCCTTTGCAATCACGATCCTTGAATTGATCTTCTTGGCTAAACCAAATACATTTTAGATATTATATCAAGACAAGACATACTTAATAATGTTAAGAAGAAGCTCACACAAAAAATTAAAGCATGCAAAAATAATGGACTGAATGTTTTAAGCAAAATAGAAGTTGACTTAAGTAATAATTATATTGTTAATATACAAAACTAGCAAGTATGTGTTGTACTTTGTAAGTAGAATAAGTAAAAAACTACTTGTGATATCTCCTTGGTTGCACTCTTCGATGAATCGCAAGTTGTGCATGCTATCATTTTAGTTTATGTTAAATGTAGCAAATGTAACTACAACAAATATTGATGAGGCTATTAAGGATACTCCTAATGTTGTTCCTCGAAACTACTCATGTGTATTCAAATATTACATGAATGAAAATAGTTTTATTGTATTTATGGGGGTAGATCATAATATCACAATAGGAGGTTAAAATCACGAAACATCTATTTTTTTTAGAATCATAAAATGAAAAAATATATTTGCTACAAAAATATGTACATCTTCATAGTCTCATATTTGATAATAATTCTATATTAGTCACAACACATTAGTTAAGTATGACATATATGAAATAACTAGACAACCCCAAGTATCCCCCTCTTTCATTCACATTTTTTATTGTTACATGCTACCATAATAAGTTACCTACACTTTTTAGGTCTAATTTATATTAATTTACATAGTATTTGTTAGACATGGACTTATACTTGTAGGGACCTTAACAAAATATGAGGGTTTACTTCGTTTCCTAAAATGATATAGATTTAATAATCAAACAATGTGTACACAATCAAATCTAAATTAGAAGAGTCAAGGAACAAATATTTGGACAAGGATAATTAGTATAACTCATTTATGATGAGATTGATTTTTTTGCTTTTGATGTTGAATTGTAGATGTATTGTGAGAAGAAACTTAAAATAAAATAAAAATAAAAGTCATAAATTAGAATTCTACATAGCTTTCTCAAAGAGTATGGTATTACAAGCATGGTCACATACTATTTGAGATGTTTCTAGAGTAATGTATGTCCTATAGATCAATCCCTTTGTCATGTCTTGGTTTGACATTAATGTAATTTCTAGACAGTAGGGTGCATGTCTTGGTTTGACATTAATGTAATTTCTAGACACTAGGGTGCATGTCTCATTTAATCTATAATTAAGTATGTGGATCTAAAAATCCAACATCTAGAGGAGTTGGTGAGCCTAGAGACCTTGGATAATGTAAAGCCATTGGAATCATGTAAGGCGATTGAAAGAATTTTATTTTTGTAAGTTGTACTTAACCTATTTCAAAATTCAATTATCGTATTTTTGTCCTAGCATATAAAACTAGGAAAATTTTAATTATTTGATATTTAAATTCATTGCACGTGGGTTCTCGATTCACAAAAAATCTAGCAAGAAAAAATCTTAGAGTTTACTCCCCCAATAATAAAAGTTTCTAAACTAAAATATATTTCTTCATTATTCTTCATAAATAGATGAGAAACTAATATTTATTATTAGTAACCTTTTTTGTGTCTTTAAATGTTTTAAATGTTAACTTGATGATACATTCTGTGAAGGAGGAATGCTTTAAAAATTGTCGATTTCTTTAGTTGGGAGGACTATGATAAGAAAAGTAGGGAGATTTTTTTTTTTATATAACATCTTAGATTGGCATACAAATCTTGAAATGAAGAATTATGAGTCTTTATGTACATATACTATCTAAAGTTGAAGCATCGTGAGTTTGCATTGACATAAATTAAGAAAAAGCTAAGGGAGAGTTCTAAGGAATATCAATAGTTCACATAATTGTTATATTTATTGACTTTGCTAATCATTAGAACTAGTAATAGTTTGATAGCAAGCTACAACCTCTTATTCCTTAGGCTCACATGGAAAATCTTGAGCTCTAAATGCACTTTCTTTTTTGTTTATTGACAACAATGGTAGACACAAAAAATCTAGTCAAATCTTCTTATAGATTCTTCATATATTGAATAAGAGTTTTGACAAATTTGGCTTTACAACTAACTAGGCTACATTGTCAAAACCTATATCCATTGGTGTTGAATTTTTAGGATACTAGCTCATAATCAGGTTCAAGAGGAAGAGTAGTTTGACTTGAAACTCAAAATTAAGGTGACATCATTGATCATTACATCCCATAGAATTGTTATAAAATAATGATATGCTAACTATCTAGACCATAAAATAAAATCAAGTAGTTACCAAAGTGGAACACTCAAAAGGTACCATATATTGAATAATAATTTTCTAGAAGAGCAACTATAAATCTATTTGTATGTATTCATAATGGGTTACGATATGAACTTAAAAAATTATCCAAAAGCCAAATAAAAGGAAATAGAAAGGGCCAAATACCTTACAAATGTTATTATCAACTAATGTACACCCATCCTCTAAGATTATTTCCTACATAGACTAACCTATGTAAATAGGGACTAATGAGCTCCCACTATTCTATATTTTGATTTGAAGTTGTCAATTATATAATAACTCCTCTACATTTAAGTTTAATATTAAAGACCTCAAAAAGATGGAGAACAATATGGGACATGCAACTAGCTACCAATTTTTTATGGTGATGAACCTAAATGCTAAAGACTAATTGAAAGAAAGAAAGTATTTATTATGTGATAGGGTAGACACACAAAATTACAACTAAATTTTGAAAAAGGGAAAACTACCACTCTACTTTACCTTAGCCACTGTTCTAGTCACAATCAAAAGAGGGCAATGTAACATATGGTCATTGGGAGAAAACTACACACTTGCAATAGAAATAGTATTTAGTTGAGTATATAAATTCAAAATTTATTTAGGGATGGTGAATCTCAAGACTTAGAAACTATCACATACTTATTAGGACTCTTTGAAAGCATAAACCTTGGCACGTATTTATGCCACATAAACCCATGAGTCCATAGGTAGATTTCCCTGGGGCAATGGACATGAAGCTCTCACCACCTTCAAAGCTTCAACATATTTAATACCCCTTTTTGTAGGGATTCACATTTTTACAAGGCATGCATTTATGTACAACAAAACCATAGTCCACAATTATGCAAAAATATTTATGTAAAAGGCATGTGATTATAGGTGTGTTAAAAATTGTTTCAAAAGTCTTCTTTTTGAGTATTTTCACAATTATGGATTGTTGAAGCCTATAAACACTTACTATAATGATGATTTTTTGTTGTCTTTGGGGACAAATGTGAGATGAAATTCATTTTTCTATAAATGGATAAGATGCTAAGACCTAATGGCTTTAACATTATCCACAACTCCATTTTTGTAGATAGTGCATTTAATCTTCCTTTAGCATCATATGCGATTATAAGAAAAGTGACACATAAGACAGTCAAAATGAGAGAAAATAATTATTTATAAAAAGAAATCCTAGCGATCCTCAAAACTATAAGGAAAACAACTTGCCTTATGTTTTTCTCACACTAAATATCTATATCAAGAATAGTCTTACTTTGCATAACACTTAAAAATCACTTAAGTTTAACCTTGTTGGACAACAAATTTTACCAAGAACATAGAATACAATGAAAATTATTAAAAAACCTATTGGAAGAAATATAATTTTTTTATCACCATCCAAGATATACCTTATAGGATCTACGAAACACCAAAATAACAATATAACTATACTATATATTTATAGTAGTCTCCTATCCCTTGAGATGCTTTTGAGTGAACCTGTTGAATCAGACAAAGCAGATCTAATGCTAGTTTATGGTTCTAAGAAATGACACAAGGGAAAATTATATGCCCCTTTGCCAACAAGCGATTTGTTGCTACTCTCGCACTTCAATTTAGATTAGTTTGAGCATGTATGATACTTTTAATCTCCACTACAAAAAAATATGTTCACAAGATAACTAAAAAGTGAAAATAATAAATATGTGAAACTAAAGAATAAATCGTTGGAAATAAAAATATTTGCTCTTCAATTTAACAAAAACTACTATGGTGCACTCTATCCTTGAATTGGGCGATTTCTCAGCAACCTTGAATACATACAAAACATTACCTCCTCAATCTCAAATGAACAATCTTGAGCTCCAAATCATGGTACTCTATGCCCTTTCTTTTTTTGTTATTGACAACAATGATAAACACAAAAATCTAGGTAAATTTTCTCATAGATTCTTCATATCAAATTATATTTTTAGTAAATTTGGTTTTACACCTAACTAGATTATGTTGATCAATAATATAATTAATTAATTCTTTGTGAAGTGTAATGGATTATGAAAGGCATGCTTGTAGACTTACAAGTCATAGATAATGATTACTTAAGACCCCGCTTCCAATGATTAACACTATGTTTCCTTCCAATCACACCATTACATATTTTATAATCATTTGAATACAAATAATAACAAATCTATTCTAAATTCAACTACAACATCAATTCTCCTTTAATACCCTTTCATATTAACATAAAAATTATAAGCATGTAGATGTAGATAAGTCAACGTGCGTGAAACTCTATTAATATAAGATTATTGTTTTGATGCACAAATAGGAGACCATATAATAGTTTTTCATTATAAACCTCCCACTATAATGTTATGAAGGTAAAACAACAACCAAAAACTTTCACATTGAGGATAATGAAAAAGGTTTACCATCAAAATTGAATGTGCATTGAAGAACAAGTGAACTAATCATAAAGCCAATTTTTTTTTAGAGCAACGTCTCAAATATATTATTGAATAACAATTAAAAAAGAAAATGCTTATATATGTAGTTAATAATACAAAATTAAATCCTACGACTATTCCATAATTATTGACTATATTAAATATTTTATAATCAAAATTAATAAAATTAAAAACATTATATTTATAATTCTATAAACAATACAATTAATTATAAACCCATTAACTTACATCAAATTAATACCACTATTTATAGCTATTATTTAACAGAATTTCAAATAATATGATTTCTATAACTTAGAGAACTATATATATTAAGAAATTTGCCTGTCATTAATTGAATATAAACTAATAAAATCAGATGGATTAATATACCGACCTTTCCTAAGAACTAATAAGACAAATTTTTTTTTCAGGCATTTACTGTAACACAGTGGCAGAGGATTCAATCGCTTAAAAAACTCACAGCAGGCTGTGCATATCAAATTATTTCAATTCTGCGTGGTCTTGGTAAGGGGAAAAGTATTCGAGGGTCGGTTTTAATCTTGTTTCGGAAAGCAGTGGGCTACATAGCGTAGGAATCGTGAAGGCAGAAGAAGTTTTGAAGGAAAAATGGGGAAGAAACAGCATAGCAAGGATCGTATGTTCATAACCAGCACAGAGTGGGCTACTGAGTGGGGAGGCGCCAAAAATCGCGATAAACGGGCCCCCTTTAAGCGTCTTCCTTTCGATTGCTGCGCGTAAGTTTCGATTCAATCAATTTTTTTTTTTCTTCCTCAGCGAACCCTAATTATATTTGGTTTCGTTTTATTTTATGGTACACATTAATATTTTGGTTTACATGTTTATCAGGCTGACATTTACTCCATTCGAGGATGCCGTGTGTACATCCGAGGGGCACGTCTTCGATGTAATGTAAGCATCCTTGTTACATAGTTCAGATTTTATTCTTCTCAAAACGAAAAGCCAAAACAAAGATGAAAATATGAGACCACAACAGTTCTTAAATTAAGATGCTGAATTTCTATTTATTCCCACTGTAGGGTTCTATGTTAGTTGACTGTTTATATGGTTCTAGGAAGGATTCTAACATATTGTGGACTAGGCCTGGATCACAATTGTAAAAATAAGTTACTGCTTGATCTCGTTATTATCACACCACAAGCTTTTCATATGCTTGGAACTTGGTCCATTCGTAGGGTTTATGGACATCGTCTGACTGTCAGGTTTTGCTAAGTCCGGAACACATGCTTAAAATATAGAAACTCAAGCCGCATTCTGATGCATTCCATTATTCTTATGTGATAACCTCGCTACATTTTTCTAGAGTTATTGGCCGCCTTGTAGTCGTGAGAGGAATTTTAAGCTTGGTCCTGCTCTTCTGAGTGTAACTATTAGTGTTAATCACAACACTGAGGAAAATTGACCGAGAGTTTAAAATAGGTATAGCTTAGGATTTTTGTGGATGTATTAAGGAATATGCCATGGAGAGTTGTACTGGATATCGTTAAGTTTAAAGGAATAAAAATTAGGAAATTCCTTTCAATGAAGTGGCTGGAAACGACACTTAACCCTCACAAATTGTATTTTGCTCTGCGGGGTTTTCAACCTGGGTCATTACAGTGAGGAGTGTTCCAACTTGACGCTAAAACATAGCTGGAAGGGGCCAATGATATCCGTAGGCTCTATATGCCAGGTGGCAAATATTTGCTCTGCCAAAGTCTTACGGAACTTGCACATGGTGTCAGCCCATTGACTCTCAAGTCATTTGGTTGGGGTTGGCTGTAGCTGAAATGTAAACTTGGTACAAATCGTTAAACTGCACTGAGGTCATCAGTGAGTGGAAGCCCCATTGACAAATATACAAAAACATTGTAGCATTTTCTTGCGTAAAATGAAATTTGAATTCAAATATTCAGTTAGTGAATAACCCAGCGCTTTTTCCTGCACTAGAGATCAAGGTTCAGCCTAGTTGGCAAAGGGACCTATGTTTTTTGCACGGAAAAAGATGTATGTTTATTCATTTTACATGCTTTGACACCCTAGTTATGAGAACCCCAGGCATTTGTCATCAATCTACACCCTTGTATTTGATTAGTGATAGTTATGATCTTAACTCTGTAGGTTTATCATTTCCATCTGCATGCATACGTTTTTTCATACCACTATGAGTGTGACCGCATAATATGATTTGCTCAACCAGCATACGATCTTGATCATACTGTCTCATCTTGATCATATGTGCCTGGTCACTTGTCCTGGAGTCCATCCCTCCACAACCCTGTCTATGTCTGTGTGTTTTCTAATGTGACCCCCACAGGATTAGCGTTGTTTAACAATGTATCCTTGGGTCTGTTATATCTCCTGATCAACTTAGGACACCTCCAAATGTCTTCAGACCTGTAATGTCCCGCAATAGAATATTTTGATCTTTTCGTGATCTAATTAAATTCAACTCAATGTTTTTCACCAATTAATCTCACATATCAGAAATGAAGTCAGGATCAAATATGATTGCAAGTGTAGTATTGGCAGCAAGCAACATAATCATGCATATGAAAGCTAATTAATCCTTATGCAGAGACAGAACTTCTGGAATCTATCACTAATCAAACATAACTGCTGTAATGATACATAAACTTATCTAATTATCAACAATGTCAATACACAGCGGCCCACACCAACAATAATTTCTTTATTTCAATGAATGTTTGCTGATTGGCCTGTTGCTGATCTGAGCTGTAAGTCCTAAATCTTTAAGGATGGATAGTCTCCCAAAGTGCCAGGGGTGTTAAAGTTGGGAAGAGTACCACAAAACCTATGTTTAGGTTGGGCAATCGAGGGCCAATTACTGAGGTGGGTAGGACCTCTTTCATTTTTGGTTTTGCAAGACCAAGGGGGAAATCCCTAAGGTGCTAAGTTATATGATATTATTGGGACTGAACAATTACCTTGCCATAAACCATACCCATTGCATGGTGTACCCCTATTTTATTTGTCACAATGTACCTACATGTTGGTTTAAAAATGCAAAGTTATGCAACATTATATAGCAGAAAAGGCTTATCATGTAAAGTGTGTAAAATACAAATGAACAATCCCTATTGTTGTTATGCACTCATACATGGAAGCATGGACAAACTAATGTAGCGCAATTGAAAGAAAGTGATTATGATTAACTTGTTTTAATGTGTTGGGGTGATGAGAAGTGGAGTCAATAGCAAATTGGTGCCAATTCCAGTGGGGCAACAGAGTTATGGATTCATTCAAAACATGTAATGATTGAGATCTTGTCGTGACACCTTAATGAAGGTTTCATTAAATACATAAGTAAACTAGGTTCTACACATGCATTCAAAAAAATAATGGAATTTGCAAGATATTAAATATGTCTACTTAGCAATCCATGGATAAACCTGAACATTTCCTTTATTATTGTGAAAAGAGACCAAGCAAAAGCTTTGCAGGGTTTTAATAGTCATTTGGTTGGCCAATTGATCATATATACATCCAAAAATGAACAAAATGCCAATGTAGACACTCAATCAAGGTCGATTCCACATTTTAAAATTGTTCTTGAAAGATTTCAATAAGGTCATTACAAATTTGGAATGAGAGATCATCAAAATACAAAAAAAGATGTCTTTTCCCTTTGCTAGAGTTGAAACCCTAGCTATTTGGAGGTGTATTCTTTCTGGTTATTCTCCAAACTGATTTTCCCTTCCCTTCAATAATGAAAATGAAGGTCTTTATACCCTACAAGTTGTGCCAGACTGGGAAACATGCAAATTTGCAAGAAACTCCCAAAAATCCGCAACCTCACCAATTGCAAGGGGTTGCCATACTCCACATCACTTTTTTCATCACTTTGGTACCTTAAAATTGACTCAATCATGTCCTTATGTACCCATAAAGTATGGGGAGCCATCTTCATTCCATTTGCAACAATTTTGGTCATTCATGGAGTCCATGAAAGGTGGGAGAGCAGGTGGAAGGAGTGTGTCAAGTCTTAATGTGAAATTTTTGGCATTTTGGTGCGTCATGGGGTTTCGGGTTTTGGAAGGAACTTGGAACTTGGAAACTTTGCCTTGGGGTTTTTGGGTTCCAAGAGGAACTTGGGACTGGAAATTGCAAAAGACTAGTAGGTGTTGAGCCTTGGATGGGACGAAGAATTGAAACCTTGGAAAAATTGGTGGATGTTGAGTCTTGGGACGGAACTAGGAATTGGAACCTTGGAAAAATTGGTGGGTGTCAAGTCTCGAGATAGAATGAGGACTTGGAACTTGAAGTCCTAAATAGAGTTTGAAGTCCACTTTGTATTGTAGAGGTTAGGAGCGAAGAGGAAATTGGAACTCGAACCTAAGGTTGCAAGTTCCAATCAGGGTTTGAAGTTTGAAAAGGGGTGGAAAATGAACACATGTTGGGGAGTGGACTTTGGATGGAGATCGAGATTTGTAACATAAAGTTCTTAGTTCTTGTCGTGACCTAGGGTCCAAAAGGGAACACATGCAAAAATCTTTAGAATGGGAAAGTGGAGCACAATGTCAAAGGGTCTCAAAGTTTGTGAGGAACCAAAGGGTAAGCTCACACGAGGAATGGAGGGCGGAGCAAAATGGGGAATAGGAACACGAAGCTTAGTTCCAAACTTCCCATCGGGACTCGAGGTTCAAAAGGGAATCAAGAAGCACTTGGCGGGGGTGGAGAGAAAGTTGGGAAGTGAACTCAGAAGAACTAGGGAACTAGAGATAAGTTCCAATGTCCCCATGTCTCCCATATCACCAATTCTCAAAACTTACCAAGCACTCTTTCAACAACTTCTTAGTTGTCAGAGCTTTGCCACCCTATTGGAACTCTTTGAAAAGCTTCACATAAATTTGTTTTGGCGTTCAGAGCTTTGTCGAGAACTTTGGTGTTGTCAGAAACTTTGTCAAGAGTTCTCCTAGTTCTTGGAACCTCAATATCCTTTTACATATCCATATAACTTCTTATATTTCCAATGTCAAAGGTTTTCTATCCACTGGAAACTTTTTTCAGAAGTTTTTGAAATAAACATAACTTGTCGGGAACTTAGACCATGTTAGGAACCCAAAAGAGAGTAGGAACTTTTTAAAGGTTTTGGGTTCCAGAACACTCCTCAACACTATTGTAAAAGAACACCTTTAGACAACATTTCAACACGGGGGACCCACATAGAGACTTCTTAGATTGGTTATCAACGGTGGGTGAGATAGGGTTAAATGCACACCACAAGAGTAGAGCAAACATAAAATGAGACACATTAAAATGGGGTGCGAACACAACCAACTTATGTAACAATACAACGTGGTTAGGCACAATATCAGATTTGTAGAGGATTCACCCCAGTTGGAACAATGATTATGTCACAATCCTCACCACTTATAGCACACAAATATATGCAAATGATCTATCCTTACAAAACCAGACTTACGAAAAAGATTTCATAATGATTATTGCCAGCAATTTTAAGCAATATTAACTCTTCAAGAGCAACCCATGGGAATTTGAATCCATATTGATCCTAGGCGAGCAATCAACAATAGCAAGCATAGAACTGGAAATGCTTCCAAGTCAAATATCCATTGTGCTGACCAAGCCGCCTCAATACAGACTACAAATTAATCAAATCTGCACAATGGTGGTTTTTGTGTGAAATTGTGATGAATCTGTTTTTTGGCGGAACCATTATCCAAATAAATGATAATTTAAAATTATAAATAAATGCAATTATTATTAATTTTAAATAAAATTGGCTTGAGGCCGACCTGAACATTACTTTATTATTTATTTTATTTGCCTTTGAGGCTGACCTTTTCCCTATGTCGGCTTTGTCTTTAGGCAGTTTTCTCTATGTAGCCGACCTTATTAGAGGTAAGGATCTATATATATCTGGGTGTGTTGGGTGTTTTGAGGATCAAAAGTTATATTTTCCTCCATTGCATTAAACGAGTGCAACCAGAGGGCTCAGACGCCAACCTGAGCAGCTCATACCTGCTAAGACGAAACCCTTACCAGTTCCATTCACAAGTCTTAAATATATTTGCATTTGTCTGAATACAATTATTCTGGGTGTGATTTAATTAGGGCACTATACCTGGAACACTCTGGAAATCACTCTCTAGCAGAGGCGGATCTGATCTGGGCAACTTAGACATTCATTGCTAAAGGCTGCAACATTGTGAGCCCACTCTTTCAGGCGCCTACACCCAGCAGGTTTTTATTGTGTGCAGATCAGCAAATTGTCAGTCATATACTGTAAATCTGATCCAATAACTCTGGGTAGATAATATTCCCTTAATCTGTTCATGGTTGAAGCATTGATTTGCCAATAAAAGGAAACTGTGTATTCAAGTAATGGTTTTTATTTTTGGTATAATGGTTTAATTTCTGTTTTCAGTTTACCTTTTTCTGAAGTAGTATCAAGAGTTGATATTATAATAATCAAGAAACCCTAGGTACTTACATTGGTATCAGAGCTTGGCATCCTGCCAGCCTGAGGGTAATTGATGAGTGAAAGAGAACAGTGTTACCAGCTGCGTGAGAAGAAGGGAACCGCCATGGGTGACAATGAGGATGATAATACTGAAGCTTTTGTCAAGAGAATGGAAGAATTCCAAAACAACGTGATGGAATCCATGAGGAGATGGTCCAACTTCTGAGGGATTTAAATCAGCAGTGGAGTGCTGATAGGCCTGCACACAATAGGGCTGAAGGGAGCAGTTCTGATGGAGAAAAGACTTCAGTTGGTGGTGAGAAAGTTTCAGTTAATGCTAGATCCTTCAGGGCCAAATTTTTGGAAAAAGAAAGAGCTTCTAATAGAGAAGAAGAGCAATCTGATCAGGTAAATGAAATGGACAGGCTTCATGATGAATACAATGCCTTAAGCATTCCTATTGGGAATGATACGACTTTCACAAAATTCTATGAGATGAAGACAAAAGGTGGGCATAGAAGGAGAAGGTATGAAGAAAGGAAAGATATTCAACACCGTTTAGGGAAGTTCACTATCCCCATTTTTGATGGGATTGGTAGTTCATTAGCAAGGTCTTGGTTGCAGAAATTAGACACATATTTCTCATTAAGCCCTATGTATGAAGAAGAGAATATCAAATTTGCGACTTTACATCTTGAAGGGATAGCCCACGATTGGTGGTATCATGGAGTGATAACTCAAGGGCATGATTCAATAACTACCATGGAAGACCTCAACCAACGATTAACAAAAAGATTTGATAGAAGGGATCCTGAAATCCATTTCAGAGAACTAGTGCAGCTGAAGCAAGAAGGTGAAGTGGAGGATTATGTCGTAGAGTTCCAGAGGTTTGCAGTAATGATTCCGGATGTGACAGAGAGGAGACTCATAGTGCTGATTGTAGAAGGATTGGCCGAACCCATCAAAGGTCTAGTAAGGGCATTCGATCCAAGTTCATTGCAAGAAGCCATCAAGAGGGCTCTTAACTGATCCAATAACTCTGGGAAAGTATATCCATGGATTTTTTTATGGGGTTGCTAAGGGTTCAAGGTAAGGATTGTATGTATGTGGTTGTTGATAGGCTTACTGAATATGCACACTTTCATGTTATATCTTTCGAATTCAAAGCTCCACAAGTGGTAGACCTGTTTTTTAGGGAGATTTTCAGACTTCATGGGTTGCCAAAAAATATAGTAAGTGACAGTGACAGCAGATTCCTCAATCTGTTTTGGCAGAAGATCTTCCATTTGCCAGGTACCGAATTGACACCAAGCACTAGCTATCACCCACAAACTGATGGCAAACAAAAATCGTGAACAAATGGATAGAAGGCTACTTAAGGAATTATGTCATAGGGCAGCAAACAACAGGGATCAAATGGTTGCATTTAGGAGAATATTGCTAATTTGCTACAACACAACTCACCATATGTCAATCGGTATGACCCCCTTTAAGGCATTATATGGTTATGATGCTACCTCATTTATGGATTTGCTTCTTACTGATAGTAGAGTACCAAGTGCAAAGGATGTGGTACAGAAAAGTAAGGATATTTTGGAATCTCTTAAGGAAAATTTGCAGCAAGCTCAAAATCAGCAAAAACTATATGTTGATAGGAACCGAACCGAGAGTGTCTTTGAGGTTGGTGATATGGTGTTTCTAAGACTGCAGCCCTATAGACAATCCTCAATCAAGGGGAATGGAGTTGAGAAGCTGAAACCATGTTTTTACGGATCCTATAAGGTGGTAAGGAAGATTGGTCAAGTAGCTTATGAGATGGAACTCCCAGCTAACAGCAAAATTCACAACACATTTCATGTTTCGTGCCTTAAAAAGGCCCTTGGACAGCAGGTCACTCCTTCACAAGATCTACCTCCACTCGACTATGAAGGGAAATCGATTCTCTAGCCTGAGACAGTGCTGGATGTAAGGGAGAAGAGGTCAAGGAACAAGGTCATTCTTGAGTATTTGGTGAAATGGAAAGGACTTCCCCTTGAAGATGCAACGCGGGAGGGGTGGAGATTTTTGAACATCCTAACCTGAAATTGCATGAGGACAAGCAATTATGGGTGGGAGGACTGTGATGAACCTGTTTTTTGATGGAACCATTATCCAAATAAATGATAATTTAAAATTATAAATAAATGCAATTATTATAATTTTAAGTAAAATCGGCTTGAGGCCGACCTGAACATTACTTTATTATTTATTTATTTATTTTATTTGCCTTTGAGGCCGACCTTTTCCCTATGTCGGCTGTGTCTTTGGGCAGTTTAGTCTATGTAACCTACCTTATTAGAGGCAAGGATCTATATATATCTGGGTGTGTTGGGTGTTTTGAGGATCAGAAGTTATATTTTCCTCCATTGCATTAAATGAGTGCAACCAGAGGGCTTAGATGCCAACCTGAGCAGCTCATACTTGGTAAGACGAAACTCTTACCAGTTCCATTTGCAAGTCTTAAATATATCTGCATTGGTCTGAATACAATTATTCTGGGCGTGATTTAATTAGGGCACTATATCTGGAGCAGTCTGGAAATCACTCTCTAGCACAGGCGGATCTGATCTGGGCGACTTAGACATTTATTGCTAAAGGCTGCAACACTGTGAGTCCACTCTTTGAAGCGTCTACACCCAGCAGGTTTTTATTGTGTGCAGATCAGCAAATTGTCAGTCATATATTGTAAATCTGATCCAATAACTCTGGGTGGATCCTATTCCCTTAATCTTTTCATGGTTAAAGCGTTGATTTGCCAATAAAAGGTAACTGTGTATTCAAGGCAGTATTCAAGTGATGGTTTTTATTTTTGGTATGAGGGTTTAATTTCTGTTTTCAGTTTACCAGTATTTTTCTGAAGTAGTATCAAGATTTGATATTATAATAATCAAGAAACCCTAGGCACTTTACATCACTCCAAGGAATTTGGGGTATTCATCCTCCAATTCCAAACCTAGAGGGGTTTTGCCCACAGGTTAATTGAATTTCAGTCCAATGCTCCAACAAGGAGTAGAGGTCAGAAAATAAAATGGTTGATTAATATGCCTCCTCCTTGCTTGGGCTCTCTTAAATATAGTTTTCCTCAAAAAGACATATGCATAACTTTTCAAATTTCCTTCATGACCCTTGATAGATATTTGAGAGGAATCATTTAAAACAAACTTTAATTATAAGAGACCTTCATATTTTATAGTTTGACTTTACTTGAGGCCCTCTTTATTATAATTACATTTTGTAATAACACTTAAGTGGCCCATTTTATGGCATTATGATCCTCTTGAGTTATTATTATTCTCCCATTTTCCTAGTGCAAAATTCCCAAGGTCCACAGGAAATGAATGATGGGCATTTGGGCTTTAAGTTGGCTTCATTTTGAAAAGGGGACATTACAAGACTTTTGGCATCTCAATTTATTGTCTACATAATAATGGATCCACATGTTTCCTTTTGTGGCTCAGAAAGTATCATTTTCCTAAGAAAGGGAGAACCACAGGCTGGTTTGCTTGTTTGATGGAATAATCATGCACTCAACTATTGTTTATTTGCATAAATTGTCTTTGACTGGATATATGGGATCACTCCACATTTCATGTCCTTTCTGGCTCCTAATGCTTAATAATTTGACTAGGTTAGATGTTGTCCTTTCTCTTTGTTGATGGTGACATCATACCTACCATACCCTAATCTTATTTCTTCCTCTAAATGACATCAGAGTCTTAGACATACCTTTAATCCTTATTGCGCAGTTATTCATTACATGCTTGTGCAATCTGATATCATGCTATTGGATAATTTTAGAATGTCATACTTGGACCTGCCTGACCCTCTGGAAAATTCAGTGCCTCTCGATCACTCTTCTTCAGCATCCTACTTCTCCAACAGGTGCTGCAAATCTTCCACAAGTGTAGAGGCTTTTTATTTATTTTCAGCATCTCACCTCCAAGGGTTTAGGGATTGCCAGAGGAGGAACACTTTTTCTGTTTTAGTTATTTTTTTTCTGCCTCATTGCTTTCCTGTTGTTTTTGTTTGCTGCTTTAGGACACCCTTGCTAAACCAGTTGGGCTGCAGACTCGCTTGGAGCTGTGAGACACCCATGCTTGGTCAACAACAACATTGTTACTAGAAATGAGAAATGTAAACTGCAGAGGCAACAGGACAAGAAACAGTTTTTGGGAGATTGCGCATAAGAAATTGATTTTCTGTACTTGCTGCATAACACTGTATGGGACTGTTCTCTATGGCCTTATGTTTTGTGATCCATTAAAATGTGCAGTGGTGGCCTGGCGTTGCATTTCTTTGCAACGATAAGTGACACCAACTTTCTTTTCCATACATGGATATGAACTCCATGGCTCAGGTAGGTGGTGTTAACCTCAAGAATTTTGAGGCTTACATTTAGTTGGTAGATCATACTTTTGAGGTAAATTCCGACATATTAGCAGTTCTTTTCATTTGAGTTCTGTATATGGCTATGAAATCCTTGACTCAGGTAGGTGTTGCTAACCCTGTGGGACTTTGTGATTACATTTCACTTGGTAGACCATACTTTGGGGGTAAACACCTAAGTTGCTAGTTTGAGTTTGGGTATGGGTTCAAGGTTTGGGTTTGCATGCGGTGGAATTTTTCCCTGGGGTTCAGTACAGTTGGGTAAGACCATCCATATATATATATATATATACTCATAATTGCTCTTCATCAAGAGCTTCAAGGTCTACATTTGGTTCATTTGAACCACAGGCACCCACAGTGCCACTCCCAATAGCCATGCCATATGTAGATTCTGGTGAAAACGCTAAAACTTGTAAATTGTGAAAATATTATATTTATAATACTTAAAAAGGGCAATTTTTTAATTTTTAATAATAGATTTTTTTATTAATAATCATAAAGGGCGAAAAACAAAAAAATGGCCTAGGAGGTGCCCTGTCGAGGTTAGTATCCACTCTAAATCGGTTTCAAGGGAGGCAAAATGATTCTTATTGAATCAAATGGAATAAACTAGCAGCAATTCTGTGTTTCTATAGGTGAATAAATAAACCCCATGAGTATGCAGGGGTTGAAAAAAATAAAAGCAAGCAAAGCATAGATAAAAGCAACATGGTTGGAATGGGTATTGGAGTGATGACAATGATGCTGCAGGAGGTGTCACTCATGGAACAACAAGTATGACACTAACATTTCCCCTCTCCCAAATTGCAACACACTTTGGTGGCAAATTATCACGCATAGCTACTCTCTGTAATGTTTTCCTTGTCAGTAAGGAAAAATTTCTTTGTTGATGTTGGCAGCAGTGCAGGATGGGCACAGGAAGATCAGCATAGCAGTGGATCTGTGGGTTCCCATATGGACCTACAGGGAACCCAGGCCACCTGGGCAAACCCAGGGCCAACCTGGTCTGGTATCCAGACCAGAAACGTACCCAGAAAATACACAGAATAAAAGTGCCGAACCCAGTAAATTAGGTAACACTAAAACATAAGCAATCCTATTCATTTTCATTTTGTAGGATTTTGGGGAATTGATGACTGAGTGTTATTCTGCAGAATCTATTAAGTGTTTCAAATTTTCTGAATTTGCATCCATTGTGTGTTCATTTGGGAAACAGTATGTGGAATTGTGCATTGTCTAAATTTTTTTCCTACATGTAGTACTATAGTTTTCATTTGAGGTAGAGTAGAATTTACTTCTGCTTTTACATTTTTTGCATTTACTTTCCTGCAAAACATGATATAAGGATCTTTTTGGTTGGTGGATACCAGCTTTTCAAGTCTGAAGATCCTTCCATACACTGGAACCAAACCCATCTTTCTCGTGTTTAGAACTTAGTTGTTGTACTTAGTAATAATCCATCTCATGACATTTCATCTATGTGCCTTTCTAGTTTATAGAAATATGCTCGTACCTTGCTACTGTTTACTTTGTTGTCCCATATTCTCTTTAGTTGGTTTAGCTTCCTTTTTGGTATGTAGATTGCCCTTGCTTATGGAAATCCTAGGCATTAGTCATGAATGTTCATTCTTGTGTTTGATTAGGGTTAAGTATAACTCCGACGGTATGGATGCATCATATCATTGCCATTGATGCTGAGTATGCCTGGTTATGTTAAGCCTAGGCATTAATCACTATTTGTCAAGGCAAACTTTTGTGTTTGGCCAGTGATAATTATTCGATGAACTCCAGGTAATGTGTATGCACAGAAGACAGGTCAACTGGCAATAAAATTTAGTAATTATTGGGTTAAGGACTCCAGAACTTGAATTGCCTAGAAATTTCAGATCCTTATTTAAAATGTGCTGAGTCTTGTAATGCTTTTTGAATTTGGTGGAGAGCATGGTATAAGATAATAAGGGTAAATCTATGTCCTATTTGATTTCTATTTCAAATCATGTTTGTTTATGGCATTGCATTTTTATTGTTCGTTTTATTAGAAAATCTGCACCATGCGAGTAGTCAAAATTGCTTGTTCCCAAGATTGTACATATTTTAATTCGAGTTAAATGGAATTGCAGGCATATCATCCCTTATGTTCAGAAATATGGCAAGAATCCTGTGACTGGAGCACCTTTGGCTGTGAAGGACCTTATAAAACTTCAGTTCCATAAGAATTCTGAAGGTGAAAAACATCATTATCAAGAAGTTTGGTTGTTTGATAGCCATGTTACTATCTTAATCAATGGAATGTGTGCTTTTTGGTTCAGATTCCTGGCTTGAGAGTCAATTGCATACACAGCTAGAAAAAGTGAATTATTATAATTGAATATGTATGTTTACAATACTAAGTTATGATTGTATGCTTTGGAGTATTTGACTGATTGAACTTGTTTATCATGACTTTCTTTGATATTTACTTTGCAATCTACTAATGTGGGATGGGAATAGAGTCTGGTTTCAAGATGACCAATTATTTCCAAAATGACACTTTTAAAATTTTAGGAAACAGGAAAATTGCATATATATGTGCACAGATTCACACAAGTTTTGAATGCAATGGTAACTCTGGCTGCAAGGGTATTCTGATTGGAATCATAAAGGGTACCCTGAAATTTGTTTTATTTGAAGACATTTTGAAATGAATTTCCTGCAATATCCAGGGTTATTTATTTAAAAACATGCAAAATTACAGTAGAACACCTATGCCAACAGATAAGTTCATTTGACACTAACTGAAACATTTAAGAATCATCAATAAAACATTCATTACTGCAAAAATTGCTGCTATATGAAGTGGATCTATCTCTTACTTTGTAATTATTTTATTTTCATATCATTAAATTCTTTCTTTATTACATTCTTCGGAGGAAGAGTGATTTCGCTCACCTAGGGCTTGTATGAGTTTGTGTGGTCCTACTTTGTGTGTGTGCAGGTGGTGCTATATGTGTTGTGTTGTGTGGCTGTGCCTTTTGTATGGCTATAGTCTTGTAGGTACACTACAGATATTATTTATCGTTCAACATTCCAAGGGATCAATAAGTCCACAAGGTTTGATACTACCATAAACTAGATTAACATAAATTTTCCCAACTTGGTTAAGTTCTGACATGTAATGATTCCTTCATGTTCTGGGTTTTTCTTTAGATGTTTAAAACTATAATGTTGAAAAAGCTAGATGGATCATTTAAGTAATGAATTCTTACTTCTGGTTTTCAACATTTTTGTGCCATTTATTGCACGTATGCTTCTTAATTAAATGATGTTCTGTGTCTAATGTGTTCAACATATCTTTAATAGATTTTCACATGAAGTTGAATTATCATTATCTTTATTAAACTTTTGGTTATCTTTGTATCATAACTGACCAATCAAGGAAAACTTTTAAGAAGAATCTTTTCTAACAGAGTTTGCTTCAAATTGTTTCTTATTGACAGCAGGAAGACATTACTCAAGTTTGTTAGCTGATATGGCCACTGTTTTTCCATAGAACCTATTCTTTCAACAACTTGAATGGTTTATCCTGTTCTTTTGTGTTGCAATGTGCTCTTGCTTGCATGACAGATAATTATTGTCGATCACTTATAGCAAAATTGGACAGTTGATCTTTATAAATGGCGGCTAACATAAATATTTGTCATTGCACATCTCATCTTCAATAAATTAAACTTTATAATTTGTACATTTTATCAGTGTCATTTTCGAAAAAGCTTAGGCATGCCATCTTTTGCACATGTTGGCAAATTCTTTATGATGTGTCATTTAAATTGGTGAAACAAGTATCCTTGTTTTGGTACCAACTCTGGTTAGTTGTTTCTATGTGTCCTGTTTGTTCCATTGCTAAGCAGGCTAGGAATCATTGTTTTGGAAGATGAAGGAATCTTTTTTAGCAATATGTATATGCATAACATTATAACACAGCATCCTCTACAAGAAAAATGAATTTTCTGTAGATCCTTTTCCATTGTTTCTTATTTCCTTTCAAAACTATTGTAAAATAATATCATAATGTTAGTTGGTTTTATCAATAGTTTTAACTTTTACATAAATTGATAAATAAAAAGGCAAAGAAATAATTGTAATGCTGATTTGTTATATATGATATGTATTGAATGTTTCTCGTCAACATTTCTTGAGTTCAAAGGATTTTCTTAATATGCCTTTTTTCAGAACGCTCTTGGAGTGAAACTTGGTTGTGTTGCAAAATATCTGCAACCATGTAAGATAGGTATTATCAACTATCCAGATTCAATCCATAAGTTCATCAAGCAAGTTATCCTTGGTCTTGTATTTTATTTTTCATGTCATAGGCACAGTCACCAGGAAATGCTTATGGGTATGAGCATGGGGATTGGTGATGTGAATGCAAACCAGGATGTGAATTTTAAAATAAACTATGTACAGGTGTACAGGAAATTGCCATATATGCATGTACATCTAGGGTTTAAAAGATATCAAAATACGGCCAATCAGTAAGTTCCTAGAGGTGTTGTAGCAAGGGCACATGGAAGGTATCGTATAATAGTTAGTCACCCTGGGCCAGTGATCCCAATATGCAAGAACTAGATCTCCTTAGGGGCTTTTCATAAGGCCAGCTACTAAAGCTGCTCAAGGATTTCAATGCTCTAAGAGGCTAAATCTCATTCCTAGCCTAGATCTCCTTTCAGGCATGGGTCATCCACCTTTTCTTATCTTCCTTCCCAGCTTGGACTTCATTGTATATGCTCCGTTTGATATCACAGTAACCATATAATTGGGCAATATGTATGGTGTTTTATCTGGCCAGCAATCATGGTGGCTCTAGAGATAGACTGACCTTGGTACTCAGGGATCAGAAGGCCAACCTTATCTCTAGGTTTTCCTTTTATTGGAAGGCTTTATCCTACTTTGTGGACCCCTACAGCACTGCTTGAACTTGCATCAAATGTGTGAGACGTGCAGATCCAACTATTAGTGAAGTGCCCTGCATGTAGAAAACCATTTATATAGTAGGGGGAAACGGGAGATTCAAGATAAATAAAAAAAGTGACTGGATTGGACCCAAGAAGTGTGGAACTCATATATGTATACTATAAAAAGAAATCTAAAGAATTACAAATTTATAAATTTAAATTCAATTATACATAAACGATACAGTGATATGCAGAATGCAAAAGTACTAAAGTATACATCATGGAAGACTGAAAAAAAAAAGAAAACATTAACTTCAAGAAATTTACCTGGAAATTTTAGAGGAGATGGAAGGGTTGCTCAGGCAAAGTTTCTTGATACCAGGAGATGTTTCTGTGTTTCCAACACCCAATTTGTGTATTTGTCTCTGAAATGCAATTCAATTGGTTGGCAACATGTCTTCTAGAGACTATGCGACTCATAGTAGAATTAGCCATTTCTTATTACATAGATGATTGGATATCTTTGATAAAGATAATTTTTGAGAGATTAAATATTTGATGTATTGGTTTAGTTGCAAAATTTTATCTTTTATTTTTAATATTATAAAGTTATAAACTGAATTGTAAGGTCGGTTGTCTATTGAAATTGTTTGGATTTCTTTATGGTGTTTCTAAATTAAATATTAATAATGAACTTATATTTATCTTTATGTTTCATTCTTCTCAAGCAGGTAAGTATCATTGTCCTGTGTTGGATAAGGTGTTCACAGAGTTCACTCACATTGTCGCTGTGAAGACCACAGGAAATGTATTTTGCCATGAGGTATGATTGGTATAGAGCACAACTGAAGGATAGTTACTTGGTCTTCTATCGTATCTTTGTTTATTCTAAGGCTATGCATGATGCTACAATGCAGATGAGAATGAAAATTTCTGTGATTAAAGAAGTCTTTTGATGGCGATTCTATTGAACTTGGGGAGATTATAATTAATCATTCATGTACTGCAGGCAGTCAAAGAACTAAATATAAAACCAAAGAACTGGAGGGAACTGCTTACTGATGAACCTTTTACTAAGGATGACATAATAACAATTCAGGTGTTCTGTTTATAAAAAAAATTCAGTTGTTCAAAAGAAAGAACTTTATTTATCAGTAAATTATGACTTCTCTGGAATTTCTGTGTGGTTCTGTTTTTTGTTCAATTGAATTATAAGTGCTTTTGATCTTGATTAACATTCATTCCAACATACTTTTCCTATTCAGACCAAGAATGTAACAGTGCTCCAAATCAATTCTTCTTATCTTCAGTTTCCGATTGCGGTTTCTGTTCAATAATTCTTTGAAGTTCGTTTGATGCAGAATCCAAATGCTCTTGATGCAAAGGTCCTTTCAGATTTTGATCATGTAAAAAAAGACCTGAAAATTGATGATGAAGGTTTGCCTGTTTCTTTCATGTATCTCTACTTTATGATTATGGTTTTAATTTTGGTCTCTGGTTGATGCTTTTAAGGCAGAGTTGATTTCCTATGTGTCACTGTTAATTTTTAGGCACATGAGGATATGCAATGGCTAATTTCGTAAAGATTTGTCTTTTGTTGTTTCTTTATGATGAACTGATTTTTATTTTGTCTTATTCTGAGACTGGTGTGCTTAATGCATTTCTTGGATCATTAACCTTTTCTTAATTATTGATTCCATCAAGCCAGAACTTTTGGGGACAAAAGATGATCCATTCCATGGTATCAACGTGTCTGGAGACATTAAAAGAATGCTTAAAGAAATTGGGACTGAAAAAGCAAAGGAAATTGCTATGAATGGTGGAGGTGGTGGCAAAGCTCAAACTGAAATGGCAGCAGCACTTGCTGCTATACATTCTGCCAAAGCAGATACTGCAAAGAAAGAAAAGGCAGGCACTTCTGGTCAAACCAAAGTCACTCAGGCTTTCAGTATTGTAGATGCTGCATCTGCTTCAGTATATGGGAGAAGTGCTGCAGCTGCTAAAGCAGCACCAGCTGAAAAGACGGCTGCACGTGTGGCTGTTCACATGGCAGGTGAATGTGCACCTGTCAATGGAAAGATGGTTAGTTTAGTAAATATAATTCAGTGAAGTTCCTGACTGTTTAGGTACTTAATATTTAATTTAGCGGATGTTTTTTGTCACTGTTTATGGCATCAAGTTCAATACCAAACAGTCCTTAACTTTTACAGGTGAAAAGCCGATTTACTTCTGGGGCAGCATCCCGATCATTTACGTCAACAAATTATGATCCGGTTACCACGAATGAATTTGAGTATGTCAAAGTTGAAAAAAATCCCAAGAAAAAGGGCTATCTTCAACTCCACACTACACACGGAGATCTTAATTTAGAGTTACACTGTGATATAACACCTCGCACGTGTGAAAATTTCTTTACACTTTGTGAACGTGGGTACTACAATGGAGTAGCCTTTCACCGAAATATTAGGTATGCCTATTAGTTAGTTATTCTATCATATTTTCTTTAGATCCTTGTGCAGATGGCAAGAGGTCTCTATTGCTTTTGTTATGTTGTCTTTACTTGTATTCTTTGTTGTTGTAGAAATTTCATGATTCAGGGTGGTGATCCGACTGGTACTGGAAGAGGAGGAGAATCGATCTGGGGAAAACCTTTCAAAGATGAATTGAATTCCAAATTGCTTCATTCAGAGAGGGGCATTGTCAGTATGGCAAACAGTGGGCCTCACACAAATGGATCACAGTTCTTCATTCTTTACAAATCTGCAAAGCATTTGAATTTTAAGCACACAGTATTTGGTCGAGTAGTGGGTGGATTGAACACTCTCTCAGCAACAGAGAAGGTTCCTGTCGATGATGATGATAGGCCTCTGGTAAGACAAGGAAGATCAATCATGTGAGGTTCAAGTAGATGTTGAATTACTCATTCTGTGGTGATTAGGAAGGTTTGCTTGATAATTTGTGGTTTTTATGGGTATTTTATGCCTCATGATTGAAATAGGAAATTGCAGTTAATGAATTGTTTTAGAGGGTTTCTTTTCTTGATATCATTGTGTTGAATGCTGAAGCTGTTTTTGTGATTTTGTTTGTTTTGTCTTTTGTCTAGACTGAGCCATATTTAAAAAAATTTAAAGCAACGTGGCACTCAAAGTTCCTTAGCTTTTGGAGTTTATGTGGTTAATTTTGAATTTACATAGTTTTGTGCAGAAATCCAATTGCTGCCTGTTAAGGTATTTGGGTAGACATAAAAATGTTTTTTCTTTCTTTCTTGAGAGGATGATTAGAACAAAATAGAAAAGAATCAGCAACAAGAAAGGGTATTACAGTTCTAGTTGTATTTTTAGCAATGCATCACTAGAAGCCCCTTAATCTTTTAAGTTTGTTAAAGGTTAATTTTGAGTTTGTAGGGGAACAGAACAACTTCAGTTTTGACCAGAAAGCTAATTGCTGACTGTTAAGGGTATTATGTCATGGGGGTCGGGGGGCAATGCCCTTTGCGGGGTCCAGGGGCAGCGTCCCCACTACCAAGCTCAAATTAAGGCCTTTGAAACCACATAAAACTTCTTGTTGCACACCATTTCATAATTTTATCACTTAGGGGAAATATTAGGTATTTGGCACATTTTTATGAAGAATATTTGCTCTCCAAGTGCTATGTGAGGAAGTGTGAGGGGGCGTTCATGCATTTATAGGGCAAAATCGTGAGTTTTTTGACTATTTTTTCGTATTTCATTTTTGCATTTTTTCGTGTTTTGCTTTTTTAATGTATCTAGCGAGTTTCTTTTTTCAAACTTGCCGAGTTTTTGGCAAGTACTCAACGAGTTTCTTTGGCGAGTAAATGGCACTAAAACTTGCCACCTGATTTACTTGGCGAGTTTTCTGCGAGTATGCCATCTATGATATCAACATTAACTGCAGAGGCATTGTAGGGTGCAGAGACCTGTTCCAAATGAGGAGAGCAGAGAGGAAGCTTGCCTGCCACAGTCTGAGATTGGCCAAACAGAGATGCCACACCTAGATCAAATGGTGACCAGTATCAGAGGCATGATGGCGTGGCAGGTCAGGAGAGACGCCATTGCATTGTGCAGCTAGGGTTGCAGCCATTGGTCCTCAAAAACAATTCTTTTTTACATAATAGAATAATTAATGATTATATAAATAATATCTATATATATGTATATATAATAGAAATTAATTTTAAAATTATATAACTAATATATTATATTGATATCTCTTGGCATCTTGTAGATAGTTGTATATAATCAAAGAGAAGATAATTTCTAGGAAACTCTGCTTAAGGCATCTTGATGTATAATTCTGAGTCTGTATTAATTTATTAAATAATCTATCTGTAGGAATTGAGCTAGCCTTTGATTAAAAGAGAAATGGTGAGAGACAGGCAACTTGAAGCTATTGGAAGGTTAAGAGGACCAGATTTCTTTTTCTTTTGATTGGTTAAAATAAATGATATCAGATTATGGGCAAAATACCCATTTCAGTGCAGAAATATGTCAGGAACAGTTTGCCAAGAAGTTCATTGAAGAATGTGCTTGAGCATTATAACTGTAAAGTTGTAAACAAAGCTGGCACTAGTGAGAAAGCTAAAGTCGAAAAATACCAGAAAGAGTACTGACAACCAAGGTAAACAGATATCAAAGAGCACTGATTTCTTTGATTAATCTGCTTCCAGAAAAAGGGTTTTAATTTCCAATGCTGACTTGCCTCTCTCCTCAAATCTCTTGGTCTTTTACACCTTTCCTCCTCTATGCCATTCTGATCTCCCCTTTCCTCCTTTCTATAAGTGCAATTAATGGACAAACAGCTTAGCTCATCTCATGTATGGTTTCTTTAATTTCTTTCAGTGGGGTGTTAATGTCTTCCTCTACTGAAAAATGAATTTTCACACCTTAAATTATCATACATCTGATGGCTGGAGGAAATGTCTAGTTTTGTTGCTGTCCCACAAGGCCAAGAAAGTGACTTTGATACAGCTATTATGATCCCAAATCCAGAATCCACCAGTAAAGTGAAACTTGACAGCTCAGATTTTTTTTAATTAATTTGTTGGAGGTATTTGACTTTTATGTCAACCCAGATTGTTTTTGCGACCCGATATGGGAACACAAGGCTAAGCTGAGAACAAAGGACCAATCGATTCATTCTGCCAAAGTTGCCTAGGGCACGATCCCAGCTTTATTCCTTATGTTGTCAGGGGCTATACACTATGCAAGATTTGATTCCTGGTGGGCTCATTCAGAATCATTCAACTTCACCAAGGGTCCTTTGATGACAGCTCACATTAGAAAGCCTGGATTTCTGGAAAAAAAGTCTGAACTCTTTGAAATAGAAAACTAGAATTTTGGAAATCAAATTCTGAAATTAGCAGAAAAATTGAAAATCAATGACAACTGTAGAAATATGAAGTAGAAAAACGGTTTAAAATTTGAAGCAAATGCTTATTTGAAAGCTAAATTTTCATTGATACAACTGAAACTGAAATCATTACAATGTGTTTAGAATGCAATGAGCATGTAATTATAATGTGTTTTTGCCAAATAAAATTGATTTAAACCTTGCTAGATCTCATTTCAATTATCAATTCTAATTACATGCTTATTGGCTCAAGGTTTGGGAAAGTTTGCTAAATGTAATCCTTAATGTTTTACACTTTCTTTTAATCTTTTGTATTTGAGAGGCAGTTTACACTGAACAGTGAGAGG
The DNA here is from genome assembly GCA_007115665.2 of Sequoiadendron giganteum. NCBI lineage: Eukaryota > Viridiplantae > Streptophyta > Pinopsida > Cupressales > Cupressaceae > Sequoiadendron > Sequoiadendron giganteum. The sequence goes on along the minus strand of CM021102.1, from coordinate 621,449,895 downwards.
ATGTAAAACATTTAAGTATGACAAGGAGAATCGAGAATTAAAATGAAATCTCACGGTGGTTTTGAAAACGTTAGAGAACTTCTATGGATTCTCATTTTTGCTAGGCACAGATTACTTGTGACTGCTGCTTGCCAAGGACTTGGATGGCTGGAGTAAAAGTATGCTTTGTACTTGAGAAAACCATGGTATTTGATCGGCAAATGAATTATAATAAATAGAAATTTAGATGAATACTCTATAAATAATAAAGTGGGAATATGGTTGTAGTGGTCTGATTTTTTGTATTTTTGTGGTTTCCTCGATCAATCGCAAGAAAAAATGAATTGAACAACATTTCTTATATTGACAGTCAACATTTTTTTGTACCATTCAGGTTAAGTGTTTTCTATTAAAAAAATCTAGAAAAATTAAAGGAGTTCTGTAGAGCAAGGTTAACAAATACGTTCATAACAGTCTGATTTTTTGTATTTTTGTGTTTTCCCCGGTCAATTGCAGGAAAAAATGAATTGAACAACAATTCTTATTTTGACAGTCTACAACTTCTTGTACCATTCACCTGAAGTGTTTTCATTTTAAAAAATTTAGAAAAATTAAATGAGATCTAAAGATTTAGAAATTAAAAAAAAGCAGCTGAATTTTTTATTAAACAATTTAGAAACAACAATACCATATATATATATATCATTTTTAATCATAAAGATTGATTTTTCATTTTTAATATATTAAGGTACATCTAAATGGTATAAAATTTGTTAAAATATACTTAGCTTATTTAAAAGAAAATTGAAGTCAATTTATAAAGTTTACTTTTATACATCACATAGTCAATAAACTGTGTTGATATTATGTAAGAATTATTATACATTAATTTTTTAATTATTATAAATTATAAATTATTAATTTTTAAATATACATTTCATCATATTTTTTCCTGTATTTATTGTTGAAGTCACCTTAAGGACTCACAGGAGCAGGAATCTTTTGTAACACTAAGAAGCCATCCACACAACAGAGAAGCAATGAAGAATGCTATATTGCCAAGAATGGCACAATGCATATGAGATGAATAACGTACAAGAGAAACCTTGCTTGTATAGGCAAGGGTGAGATATAACACAACATAAGATTAGGTAACACTTATGATATGAGACACAAAAAGTAAATGCCTTAAAGGTGCCCTTAGTATGCCCCAAGTAAACTTAATTAACTAGGTGTCAAAAGGACCCAAGAGGGAAAACGGTTAGGGAATAACCTTATTCACCCCAACATATCATATTTGTTTGATAGATCCTTCGCCCCCCATATTTACTGTTTACTGTATAAAAAACTCCATTTAGAAGTGGCTACCTTGATGGAGAATTTTCCCCGAGTACTCAGAGATCACTAACTGCAATACTCGTTGGTATCAATATTGACCATTGTGTTTTGAATGATCCAACTCAATTTGACAGAGATTGTGCAAGCGTGGGTATCCATTTTGGAGGAAAGCAAATTAAACTTGCCAGAATAGTCAACTACCTTGCAAATACTAAGTCCACTTTTTATGCTTGCCATCCTCCTTACATGTTCTGGATTTGTGTGCAATAGGCTCTGCATTTTCTGAAATTGGAATGCTTTTTGCTAATGACAGAGAAATCTTTATTCTGATTTTTGTTTTTTTTCGGTTCATTTGAATTCTTTCTTCAACTTGTTTGACAGGCTGATTTATAGAAACAGTAGACATTAAGTGGAGTGGGGATATTTTCAAAATAATAAATTGAATTGTAAACGTCTAGTTATAGCTATTTCATTATTCTTCTGTTTGCTGTTTGCAATTTCATGGAACATAAAACTATATTAATAGACATTATTTGGATTGCCTACATTTCAGTTTCACATTATAAGAGGTGTTATTGTTTGGTGCTGCAGCATGTCTGATTTTCCGAAACTCTCTTTTATAAAATAGAGGAGTATACAGACTTTTACTATCCCGTTTTTCACATCTGATAATGTGGAAGATGTTCTGGCTCTGCATTTCTGTAATTATTCTAGTTTCTCAAACCAACCAAAATTATGATTTTAGCTATGTTACACAAAGTTTTTGGGATGGGGACAGCAGGGGACAGGGGAAGGGAATGTTTCCAGGATGGATTTTTTGGGAGGCCATTTTTAGGGGATGGCTAGTAAAATAAAGGGGAAAATTTAGAAATATATGAAATTTCAAATATTTATACGATAACATTGATAAGACTTTCACCATATACATTATAGAACCTTAATACATAACATTAGAGTTGAATTGAGATTTCACATGAAACTTGACTAACGAATTAACAAAAGTCGATTGCTTTCATTGTGGATAACATCGATAAGGCATTCATCATATAAGTTATAGAACCTTAATACATAACATTAGAGTTGACAAATGAAATAACAAAATTCAATTATTTTCATTGTCAATGTGCATATGTATTGTATAAAAATTATAACAAAAATGCCTGAAGGCTGCAAGTTTCCAATAGAAAATGATAAAAACATAGAAAATATATCGCTGCCCCTAGTCAGCACTTGTTAACATTTTATCAAAATTGGAGAAAGGTCATTGCCACTATGAGGGATTGCTTCATCCAGTGGAACCCCATCCAATCCCTCACGTGTCTCCTCATCAACTTGTGTGGCATCTATGGGACCAACATCCTAACATGTGGTTGGAGTCTGATGATACTTAGGACTTTGTCGATCTTGAAGTTGCAAGGCACTATGCACAAACACTTATTTCTCCAATTGTTGAGAGGTAAGCCTATTCCTCTTGATTGACTGCATGAAGTTGTAAGCAAGGTCAAGGGGCGATGCCCCTCATGGGTGTTTGGGGGCCAGCACCCATTGCCACTAGTGGGGTTGAGGCACAACGCCCTTTGTGTAGGTATGGGGTAGTACGTCTTGTGGGGATTGGCGGCAACACTTGTGCATTCCCTGTCACGATACAAAGTGGGGTCAAGGGCCGGAGCTCTCACCACCAACTTCAAATTAAAGCCTTTGAGACCACACAAACCTTCAAGGCATATGCCATGTTTCATATTTTATTGCTTCTAAGTTAATCATCTAATTTTGATTTTCTCCTACCTTAACACTGCCATTCTTTTCTCTTCTTACAACTGTCCTCCCTCTTTGTCTTCTTCTTCACAATATGGATAATGGTAAAACGAGTTTGTTTTTTGTTTTTAGTTGTTAGTGTGGCCTTTTAGGTTTAGGATTCGTGTAAAAGGGTGTGGGTGTCCTTGTGAGCCCCTCTAAATTGTATTTTTTTTTAAGTGCATTTAAAACTGCATGGGTTGTAGGGGATGGCTAGGGACTGCAGTTACCCAGGGTTTCCTGTCTCAAATTGACAGTCCCTGAAATGTTTCCATTTTTTTTTGAAATTGGGTATTGGGTGAGCATGGTACCTACTTGTCCCCATGTCCCTGAAATGTCCCCTATAGGGGATGAGGTCAAAATATACATAGTACGTGTACCAGGTACATAGGATTTAAGGAAATGCTAGATTACCTTGATATGACAAAATATATTAGTAGAGAGTGTTTATCAACACTAACCAATTTCTTTTTGATATTTTTTGCAGGAAGAAATTAAAATTTTGAAAGTAACTGTATTTGTAAATCCTTACAATGAGCCAGATGAAGAGGAAGATGGTGAAAAGAAAGCAGTGAAAGAAGATTTCAATGATGGTGAAAGTGTAAGTTTCTATTTTTTTTTGAAAATGGTGTTTTTTGAGTGCTTAACTTGGATAACATATTTTTATAGATTTTTTTGGTAAAATCTGTGAAGAGCTAAAAAGCTACAGGATTCTGATTTGTGCGTTTTCCATTTCTTTTTTAATTTTCAGGAAAAGTTTGGGTCTTGGTACAGCAATCCAAATTCTGGAGTAGCACCTTCAGCTAACGGTTCTGCAGTTGGGAAATATTTGAAGGGAAAAACAGATGAACAAAAACAAGCATTGAAATCTTCAATAGAAGAAAACAAGGATGAAAATGGTCCGAGTAAGAAAAGGAAGCTGTCAAGTTCTGGGACACAGTTCAAGGACTTCTCTGCATGGTGACCTATAAACTTGCTATGTGTAAGTTGTTTAACCATGAAGCAGTGATGGGAGTGGGGATGTAACATAAATGATGTAATTTCCTGCACAGTGATCATCAATGATCAGGTGCAAAATAGTTGAATCACCATGTTTGGTCTTGCCGATCTGTACCAATTTAGTCAGTTCCAGAAGTAACTAAATCAAAATCCTGTTCAAATTATGAACCCGGAGTCCTTGCTCAAATTGCCATTAAATTCTGACTGTTAATTCTGTATTTTCAAAATTCTAGATGGTAAAAGTCTGATAAAAATTCACAAATCTAGGCACTTAGAGCAAATGAAATTCAAACTCGTGCACTAGTCGGAATGTGTCAGCTCTCAAGGAAAGTAGCAAATCTACGAAATGGATTTACACCAAAATGGAGACAGAAAAGCTATACATAGATATTTATGAGGAGATACGAATTAAACGATGTTCAACAACAACAATCTAATACCCTTTCATGTATTAAACAAGTGGAATGTCTATCCGTTGTTTTTGCTATTAAATAATGTTCAAAAGCAGCAATCTAATACCTTTCCATGTATTGAACAAGTGGGAATGTCTATACGTTGTTGATTTTTTAAAATAATGTTCAACATCATCAGTATAATACCCTCTCATGTAAATAAACAAGTTGGAATGTCTATACATTGATTCTTTTTTTGCTAGTTTACCAAGGACAACTAAGGCAATGATTAAAATACGGTAGTCGACAGATTAATCAAATTTTCCAAATCCATTTCTTGTTGTAGGACTTGCCAAAAGGCTTAGTCCCCCATCCCAAATGCATTAATCTCTCCAAACATGGTCAAGTCATTGGGAACTTTTATAAAGATATAATTCAATTTTGGCTTTGTTTCTTATGATGTGGGTTTTTTTTTGTTGGTTAGGTCAATGTATTTGGAAAGGTTTAATTTTGAATGTATTGTTTGTGAACCATTCAATTTCACCAATAGACTAAAGATTGCTTAACAACAGAAATAAATTTTACTAATAATAAATACACATATAAATGATGAAACTGAAAAAAAAACAATTTTAAAAGAAAATCTGAAATCGATAATGTGGCAAGTTGGTAACAATCCAAGTATAGTGGGAAGTAAAAATTGTTTGTTGAAGTTTCCCAGCAAATAAAAAAATTATAAGGGAAGTTGCCATGTATGCATTTGAACCTCTAATGAGAGTGCTATTGGGTGAGAAAATGGAAGTATCGCATTATAGGCTAACAATTTTTTTTTACTATAAGGCGAAGATGGTGGACCAATAGGCTACTGGTAGAAGTTGCGAAAGGTTGAATTATGACCCAATAACGTTTATTATGTAGAGTGAAAAAATGGGCTATCAGTCAAATTGTTAATGGAGGATAGTACAAGGAAATGTCTTAACCCCACGAAAGAAATTACGACGATCTATGATGCAGCAGAGGCTGACAAATAAGGGGTCAACCAATTGTGGACGGTAGTCATTCAACCACGCAAGTTGATAGCTTTCCTTGTAAAGACAAACAAATTGTTCACGGCGAAGACTTCTTGTTCATTTCAGTCTTTCTCGTCCTGTTATATTGAAGACAAGAAAGTGGGGTAGATGAAAGTTGACGAGCTTCGATGTGGTGTCTTCATTTGCAAATTGTCAATTAGTCAGACGACTGAGATTGTAAAAAGATTCATGTACCTTGGATTATGAAATGTGTCTCTAGTTCAATTGTGTATGAGATTGACGTTTTTTAATTTTTAGTGGAGCTCTTGGAAGGGATTGGAATGGGTCACCACAATTTCGTGTTGGTAAATAAATCTGAAGTTGCTTTGCTGTTACTAATGGAATATGGCAGGTTGTTTTCATTCGACCAGTAAGAGCTCCATGATGGTGAAGAGTAGAATAAGGCTCGGGTACATGTTAATGAAGATACCTTGGTCTTGAACTCTTTGGAGTATTTTTTTCACAAACGTTTTAGTATGGGTTTCGTTAAATTTCTAATGGGTTGATTTTCTCGCTGTTGTCACTCATTACATTTTGTGAAAAATAACTTTCGAGGTGTTTATGCTCTCTATTAGTAGTTAGAGGCACATATCTAATGTAAGGGCTAGATCTTCAAGAGAGCATTTGTCCATTTGTCTGATATAATCATCAATAATAGGGCTCCCTCTCCTAACACCTCTAGGTTTGGGTTGAGGTCAATTATCCAAATTGTCTATATCCATGATGGTAAGCAATGGAATAAGGATTGAGTTCATGTTAATGAAGATATTTCGATATTAAATTCTATGTAATAGTTTTCTCACATACATTTTGAAATGATATTTGTTGAATTTTTAACAAGTTGATTTTCTTATTGTTGTCACTCATCACATTGTGAAAAATAATTACTAATATGGTTCATCTAATGAGTGAACAATTGATTGTTGGGACATTTATGCTCTCTATCAATAAATTGAGGCATTTATTTAATATAAGGGCTAGACCATTAAGAAAGCATTTGTTTGATATAATAATCAATAATAGGGGTCTCTCTCCAACACCTTTAGAGTTGGCTTGGGGGAAAATACTCGATTTATCCATATACACATTTGCTTGATATAATAATCAATACTAAGGGTCTCTCTCCAACACCTTTAGAGTTGGCTTGAGGGAAAATATCCGATTTATCCATATCCACAATAGCTAGTACTTGAGTGGTAAGGAATGGCACACTTCTCAACTAGTGAGAGAGAATTGAATACATCAGTGAGTGTTCACAATGTTGTTCCTACTACCGATCACATTGTAAGTATTTTAGCTAGTTCACATGGAGAACATAAAGTTATGAAAGTATCGGACGGATTATAATGGCAAGCTACCTTTCATGTCTTGCTTAGTAGAAATCATGATTTCTACTTAAAATGCTCAATGTATTATGTGTTGGGAAGTGACTCATATTAACCTTTATCTACCCGTTTCTTCTAATCACCACCCAACACAAAAACTTGGTGTTTTAAAAATATTAGCCAGTTGGGCCTTTCAAATTTGTGATGATGAACATATTGACAAATATCATGCACTTGACTTTGGTCTTTAAGGAGAAAATATAGAGGTGAGCATATTGTTAGAGATTTGAAAACGTTAGAAAACATTTGAAAAAAAATCGAGATTTAAGTAACTTATTGAGGATCATGTTCATTTCTTCATTTATTTCGAGGGCATCTTTGATAAGATTTCAACCATCTTGAAGAAATGCGCATTAAGGTAATATTCATGCCTCATCACAAATTAAGGAACTTAGATCAAGTTCATAAAAGATTGAAGAGAACCTTCTTATAATTCTAGAGTATAAAAAATTAGATGTTTTTGCAAGATTTTTTATACATCAAGACAACTGGTTATTCTATAACTGAAAGATTAAATGTTCTTGCAAGATTCTATACATTCAAACAATTGAATACTTTATTAATACAAGATTTATGAAACATATTACTAACATTAAACATATTTTGATTGGTAGAACATTCTTTTCAAACCAAGCCGTATATTTAGTTTGTAAATGTAGTAGTTTTAGTTTTGGAGGAAAATTATTTTAAGATGTATATGAGAAAGGTGATCGAAATGTGCTAGTCTTCACAATGTTTTAATAGAGATAAATGTTCAATTTATTTAAGAAGTCCTATTCATAATAGTGTCTTACTATATTTTTTTTTAGATTGCAGGAATCGGGTAGCATGCTGGGGCAACACGCCCTCCGATACCACGGGGATGGGGGAGACTAGACCTCGTGACCAACCTCCTGGAAAGGTTTAGCCAACCGAGCTAGGGCCTCAACCCCAATAATGTCTTACTATTTATTACTATTTATATAATCTATTATTTAAACAAATTTATGCAATATTTAATTAAAAAATCTTATGCATAGTATTTTTTAAAAGTTTATTCTTTAGTTATATAGGTAGATTATGGAACTTTAAATTCTTTAAAAAATATTTGTTAAGATGGTATAATTTTTTTGCTGATATTGACATTGTGTGATGGTTTAATGGTGGCATTGTTGTTCTTGTCACCAAGATTCAAACTCCATTGGAATGGTATTGTTGAGTGGTTGTATTCTGATTCATAGCACCAGTTCAAAAGCGTTTCTCAAAAAGACAATTACATTATAATGAATAAATGAAGAGCTCTGTGTGCAGGGCCGGTTTGCAGAGGGATAGTCCAGCATGTGCAAAGTTCGAGGTGTTTGACGTGCGTGTTTCGTCCTCCATTGCTCTCCGTGTGTAAGTTTCTGGTTGAGATTTGTTTTTTCCGGATATAAAGTTATTCCAATCGCGTGGTTTGGTCTGAGTTTAGTGGGTTAGAGCGTGCTGACCGTGCATGTTTTTATTTATGTGATGGCAGCTGCTGTTTGCTGAGAAGGTTGGCCTGTTTGCAGCTGTTGCAGCTGCTGTTTACAGATGAGCGTGGGAGCGTTTGCAGGTCTGCACGCTCGACATGTACGTGAAAAAGCCCAAACAAAAAAAAACAGCATAGAGGAGGGAGTACTTATATTTTTAAAACAAAAGTTACTAAAATCAACTTTTAATGTTTTTGATTTCGAGTTATGAACTGGTGAGGTTTCAAATGGGGATCTCATCCTCAATATAGCCACTCAACAATATCACCATTTCAATGGGGTTTGAATCTTGATGGCAAAAACAACACCACGTTTAAACCATCAAACCATGTCAATATTGATCAACTTTCTAAACTTTAAAGCAAATTACAAGTAGAGATATTTTTCCTAGTGTATTAGACTATAGTGTTTTATATATTTTTGGATGTATTTTTTGAGTTGAGTTTATTGATTCATATTTCATGAACGGTTGTTTATTTGAATTCATGTTTCATGAGTATTTATGGTTCATTTAGTACTAGTTGTTTGTAAGTGATGCTCATAGGGGTCGAGCATTGGGCCTTCCTTAGAGGTTACTCATCCTAGTGTTATTTTGACTTAAACATGCTTAGTCAAAAAGTTTCTCTCAAAATAAGTCCATTTAGCTTGCTATACTATTTGTGAAACCTTCAACAAGTGTTGTGCCTTATCTACCATTAATTATAGAAGTTCCTTTAGCTCATTCAATGACAAGTAGAAGGTACTTCACACTGTATTGGATTATGTCATTTTATTAGGATTTAACTACATAGTTTTTGAACCAATGAATTTCATGAATAATTGTTCATATGAGCCCATCTCTCATGAGGATGAACGATTCACTTAGCATTCATTACAACTAGGTGATGCTCATGAGGTTGAAGCATCAACATTTTCCATGAGGTCACCCATCCTAGTATTACTTTGAACCAATACACTTAACCATGAAGTTTTCCTCAAGATCAAGACTACTTAGCATGTTACACCATTTGCAAAACCTTGAGCAATGTTCTATCTTATAGACCATTCATTATAGAGCCCCTTTAAATCATCCAATGACAAGTAGGAGGTATTTTGCATAGTTTAAAAGATTAAGGTGTTTTATCAAGGTTCAACTATGTGCTTTTTGAGTCAAACTCGAGACCCATATTTCATGTCTAGTTTTTCACACAAAACTCTCTTATGAGCATGAATGACCCATTTAGTACTTATTGCATCTAGGTGATACTCATAGGGGTGAAACATCGAGACTTCTCGAGAAGTCACCCATCCTAGTACTATTTCAACTCAATTATGCTTAACCATGGAGTTTCCCCAAGATCAAACCCATTTAACTTGCTATCCCATTTACAAAAATTTCAACAAGTGTTGATCCTTATGAAGGTTGTTCATTATAGAGCCCCTTTAGCTCATCTAATGACAAGTAGGATATATTTTTATTAGTGCATATGTAATGTTTAGATATATCTAGTTCATTATTCTTTTGGGTCAATGAGTTTGACTTAAAAACTATGCAATTGAATCTTGATAAAATACTATACCTATTTCATTATTTGTTTGGGTTAATGAGTTTGACTCAAAACTATGTAGTTAAATCTTAATAAAACAACATAATATAATACACCACAAAATACCTCCTAATGGTCATTGGATAAGCTAAAGGGGCTCTATAATTGAATGCTTCATAAGACACAACACTTGTTGATGATTTTCTAAATGGTGTAGCAAGCTAAGTGGGTTTGATCTTGGGGGAAAATCCATGATTAAGTGTGTTTGAGTTGGAGAAGTATTGGGATGGGTGCCCTCCTAAGAAGTCCTATTGTTTTACTATTGTGAGAATCACCTAGATGTAATGAGTGCTAAGTAAACTGTTCACGCTCATGCGAGTGGGTTTGTGTGAATAACTATTGATGTAATATGGGATGATGAATTTGACAAAAAAATAAGGCAATTAAATCATAATAAAATATCATAATTTGATACACTACCAAAAATACCTCCTCTTTGTATTGGATGAGCTAAAGGGGTTATATAGTGAATGGTTTGTAAGGCCCAACACTTGTTGAAGGTTTTGCAAATGAGGTAGCAAGCTAAGTGGGCTTAACCTGGGGGAAACTCCATGGTTAAGCATGCTTGAGTCAAAGTAGTATTAGGATGGATGACCTCCTAGGAAGTCCCAATCCTTCATCCCTATGAGCATCATCTAGATGTAATGAGTGCTAAGTGGAACATTCATGCTCATCAGAGATGGGCTTGTGTAAACAAATATTCATAAAATATGGGTCAATGAGTTTGACTAAAAAACTATACATAGTTGAATCTTGATAAAACACCATAATTTGATATATTGTGAAAACTTCCTCCTACTTGTTATTGGATGAGTTAAAGGTGCTCTATAATGAATGTTTCATAAGGCATAACACTTGTTGAAGGTTTTGCAAATGGATTAACAAGCTAAATGGACCCGATTTTCAGGACAATCCATGGTTAAGCCCGCTTGAGTTTGATTAGTATTGGGATGGGTAACTTGTAAGAAAGTCATGATGCTTCACCCCTATGAGCATCACTTATATGTAATGAGTGCTAAGTGGACCATTCATGCTCATGAGAGATGGGTTCATGTGAACAACTATTTATGCAATATGGGTAATTGATTTTGAGTCACAAACTACACCATACTTAAAGCAAAACCTTAATCTTTGAAGCCCACTTAAAGTATTCATTCTTATTAATTTTCAATTAAAATTATTTAAAATATTTAAAATAGTTAGGCCCTATTTTATAGAACATGGCAATACAAAAAATGTTTTGTGGAAAAGTGCTTGAGTTTAGACCTTGGTCATATAGGAATTGAGTAAATTTTTTAGCCTTTGGTTGTGTAGTTAGCCCCTTAATGGACTAAATCACTTGTGCAAAACCCCCTTCAGGACCAAAATTTCAAAAGTGATATCTTAGTCATCTAGAGGGTTTTCTAAGTCATTTAAAAAAAGTATAATTTGGAGCTCTTTATAGTGGTGTAGTCGAAGTTGAATTCTAGAGTTTCCAAGTTCAATGTTTTTAACCATCTTTATTTAGGTACTTTATTTCTCTTGAAATATTATTTTGCAAGTTACATTCAATTTTGTTAGCAAAACTCAAACAAGAATTGTAAAATTTGAACTGTCTTTTTCTTTTATCTTCTTCTTCTTCCAAGGATGATAAGGGTTGAGTGAAGTGAGGGGAAACTAATCCAATACATAGGCTTTAGATATATCCAAGACCTTTTCATACTTTTTCTCATAGTGCTACTCTATTATCTCATATCAATTTATTCTCCATTATCATTTTGCTTTCGCATATTGTTGGGTATATCAAAGGTTTGATATATTTAGAGGATTATATTTCATGTCCTCACTCTTTGACGTACCAATGAATATATAGGAAGGTGTGGCATATTGAATAGTTTGGCTATAAAGGGAGGTGTGGCACAATGATAAGTAAGAGCAATAAGTTTTTTTGGGGAGTGAAAGGGAAACCTTAAATATTGAAATCTATCACACATAGACATGTGCATCATGGATTGGTCGGTTTTCTTTGGTAGTGAGAACTTGTTTGAATGAAAACACAACACAAATACTCTTTTTAGAACATATGTTTTGGAATATTATTAATAATGTGCCAACTACACTTCATTTTCCTAATAATAGTTTAGTGTAGAATCATCATGGTTTAAATAATTAGAAATCTAAAGTAATATTGTTAAGTATGTATCTATTCCCATAAAGATGAAAATAATTGTGGCACTCTCTATGTGATTTGAGAGAAATCGCAGAAGATGTATGATATTAGTGACACTTTTCACTTGGTGAGTTTGATTGTGGGTCTCTACACCCTCAAGGTTGAGGATCAACACAATATTTTTATCTCTAAATAAGTTGAAAGAGCACAAGGCTAAGACTGTGGCTTTAGGAGAAAACTCTTAGTAGAATGATAAGAATATGTAGATCCCTATTTTGGATAATCTTCTAGTGTCATGTAGTAATTTCTTGAATCTCATGCATGATGATAATAAAATGAAAAACGCATTATTGGAGGATCTCAAGAAACATATATTGGTAGAATAGAAGAAATTGAAATAGTAGAATCTATTTAGTTCATCACTCCCGCATTCCCTTGTGTTTGCATCAAAGGGCTCAACTTTTTAGAATAAGAATGAGAAGAATAAGAAGTAAGATAAATAACAAAATAAAGTGGATAAGGAAAAAAAATGATCTAAATGAGTTGATAAACAATAAGAGTCACAATTCAAGGGTATTTTTTATGCTTGTAGAACATTTGTAGGTCATAAAAAATTAAAATATCCTTTTCTTGAATCAGAAGACATAAAAAGGCACGTAAAGAGTGGACACATTTTTTGTAGAAGTTACCAAATCCTTTACTTCTAGGGATGGTGATGTTGGTGGAATGACAACATTGGTTTTTCTATTGAGAAGAGACCATATTGGGTTTTCGATATAGGTGTGCATAAGCACATTGACCATGACAAGGACAATTTTGTTTGCTACAAACATGGTGGCAATAGTGAGAATGTTGTAGTTAGTGATGGTTGATTAGTAAACAAGAAGCAAGATAAATAACAAAATAAAGTGGATTACGACAAAAAAATGATCTTCTAAATGAGCTGATAAACAATAAGTCATAATTCAAGGGAATTTTTTATGCTTGTAGAAAGTTTATAGATCATAAAAAATTAATATGTCTATTTTGAATCATAAGACATAAAAAGGCACGAAAAAGAGTGGACACATTTGTTGTAGAAGTTACCAAATCCTTTACTTTTAGTGATGGTGATGTTGGTGGAATGACAACATTGGTTTTTCTATTGAGAAGATATCATATTGGGTTTTTGATATAGGTGCACATAAGCACATTGACCATGACAAGGACAATTTTGTTTGCTAAAAATGTGGTGGAAATATGAGAATGTTGTAGTTAGCGATGGCTGATTAGTAAAAGTGCTTGGCACACAAATAATGAAGTTAAAGAATGACTTCTTTAATTTTTTTTTGTATACTCCTAGAATGGAAAAAATTGTTGTCAATGATACAAATTGCTTTAGAAGGATACATGATCAAATTTATTGGAAAAAAGTGTTGGATTGAATATATAAAGAATAAATTCTTCATTGTTGCAACTAGTAATTTGAAGGATTGTTGGCATATTGTTGTTATTGATGTCAAAAGGGGATAAGGAGTGAGATGGAACTGATCCTCGCAAGGGAATTATGTCATTGATGCCCAAAAGGGAACACGACATGTTGAGGATCTAGCTTAGGGAAGATGTGCAGATTGCAAAAAGTTGCTTAGTGTGTTGCATTGTTGTCATGAAATTATAGAGTATTCTTCTAGACATCTAAAGAGCAATCAAAGACTAGATTTGATATGGGTTTTTTGAGAGCTTCTCAGAAATGTGATGGGAAAGTCTAGAGGATGTATAATACCTTTAGAAATGGATTATGTTTCCTCTCGGTCAAAATTAGGGTTTACTAGTTAAACCTTGGGATTGCAATAATGGGCACAAAAAGTTTTTCTAATTCGACGTTCACTGGTTGTTGTAGTCATGGTGATCAAACAGGTTTCTATTTTGTCGGTGACTGGCGTTTGGTAGAAAATGGTTTGTTACTTAAGTTATTGGATTCCAAGTTTTTCTAATTTAATTCGTGGGGTTCTAGAGTTTCATAACCTCTTGACTTAGTGACTTTGAGGTTCTCTTTGTTATCGACAAGTCGTGGGTTTCCAAAATTTTTTAACCTCCCACAAAAGGTTCTGAGGTTCGAGTTTTTAGCGACTTAATGATGGAGTGGCAAGTCGTGGGTTTTCAAAATTTCGTAACCTTAGACAAAAGGTTTTGAGGTTCGAGTTTTTAGTGACTTAGTGATGAAGCAATAAGGAGGAAGGAAGTGCTCCGAGTGGGACCTAGTCATGATGACGTAGACATCCGATGACAATGTGTGGACTCCACATTGAAATGATGTATTGCGGGTTGTTATTTTCATCAACGTGACATGCTTTGATGAAACAGTTAGAGAGCAAATGAAAGGATGACACATGGTGATGACCTATCTTGTGGACCCCACACATGACAAGTAAGCAATAAATCAAAGAGCGATAAAGTGTAAGAAGGGATTTATCGACATGACAAGAGATTTTTGATGGTGACTGTGTATCAGTAGTTGCAGGTCACATAAGTTACAACTTATGTCTTTGAAGTCATAGGAATGACCGACCCCTTCACCTTATGTTTACCGGCTTGACAAATATTCAACAAATATAATATTTCTTAAGTCACTCATGCAAATATTTGTCTCCACTTGATCAATTGTGAAGATCAGACGGTGCCCACATACCTTGCTGAAATTTCAGTGGGGCTTGATCAAGACCCACGAGGTCAACGAGGAACGCTGTTGATTGAATGTTGAAGATTGAAGGTGCTCACAATATGCATGGTGGAACCTACAGAGGTTGTAGATGTAGTTAGTGGAATTTAATGTCACAATGACAGGTGGTAAAGAATGATTGCATTAGAGCCATCAATAATGGTATATGATCAATGGTTGCAATCAAGAAGATCTAATGATGCCTGCAGTGTATCTGGTGGGACCCAAAAAAGGAAGAAGCAAAGGTGATAATGGTGAATGGTGACATGTGGCGATATGTGATTGAATAGCACGTCAAGTCAGATAAGTGATGGTTTTTGCATAGTGCTGACAAGGATGACATGTGGATGGCGGGGACCACCCATTTGATAGGAGCCAATAGTGTATGTGTTAGCATGTCCAGGTGGTGAAGAGCGATTTCTCGATAGACCAACTAACATTGTTGCTATGAGTTGTGTGGAAATGATGTGGATGATAAATGACAACAACTTGCAAGCCTCACAAAGTTTGTGTGGGCATGTTGTCAGAGCTCACGGGATAGTGGGCTTTGGATGCGTGTCTTGGTGGACCGCACATATGGAAAGTAGTGTGTGGAGGAGATCTACAGTGAAAATTGTTTGGCAATTGATCCAATGGTGATCATCAGTTAGTGAAGATAAAAAATGTAGGATCAAAGGCCATTCATTTGACGACAAGGTTTAAAGATATGACGATGAATGAGGAACGTTGGATCATGGCGTGAAGAGAAGATCGATGACCCAAATTCAAAGATAAAGATCTACAATGGCTATGACAGTGTGAATGAGGGTTTCGACTAGTAACCAACACAGAGGAAGGAGTTAATTGGTCCAACTGCACCTGTGACCAATGTTGGTGAAGATTTGATCAGCTAAGCGACAACACAACTTGCAAGGGAGATGGTGAGTAGAATCAAATCATACAATCAGAGGAACTCATTTAATACATATCTAATTCTATGTTTTCATGGGTTGCCATTCTTAGCAAATTCTTTGTATCCAAATTAAATGTTGTGAGGCTCAATGCAGAGGTCGTGTAATGAAGATTTTTGGAAAACCCTAATAGGTGATAAAGATCAAAATTAGATCACATAATCATGAGAATGCATTTAATGTATTCTAGGTTTAGGGTTTTGTAGGCTGTTTGGTTTAGCAGATTCAGTGAATCTGTATAGTGTGTGTGTGTGGCTTGAGGTAAAGGAAGCTTGCTCATGAAGTTAGTATATGAAGACAACCCTAACAGTAAGCTGGAGATGATCTGGACGGTGGAGAGAATATCGAGGCAAAGATAACAGGTCGATGGAGAAAGAAGACAATTAGATATTGTCAAAAGTTTGTATCAGTGGTATGAGTTAGAGTGATGGAGTGAGTCTGCAAGAAATATAGAGTGAAGTGAAACAAACAATGAATGCATTTGTGAAGTCCTAGATTGTAATATAAAACATCCTTTAGGTGTTTGCATTCATGGTGAAGAGCGTGTATAGTGCAACAAGATAGAACAATGATTGTTCTATGTGTAGAGAAGAGTGTAGTGCAGAAAAGAGTAGAGAGGTGCAATGTGTGTGTGTTGCTGAGAGTGCAACTACAACAACAGAGTGTGAGTTGTAGAAAGTGCAACAATGTACTGAATGTAATGATGCATGGTCAAGTTTTGTAGAACCAAGTCTTATGCATATATGAGATTTTAATGTTGTAGAGGTTGTTACCTCATTTGTACCGAGTTGGTGCTCAGAGTAGGGGATTGGTGTCTCCTTGGAGTTGGTGCTCCTAAATCAAGGAGTTGGTGCTTCCTTGGGTTGGTGCCCTAAAATATTTTAATAGAAGTTTTAATTGTGATGTTGGATTTGAGCAGTAGATTCAAACAACATTTGTCATTGTGGTTTTTCCCATCTTGGGTTTTCTGCATAGATATGGTGTTATGCGATTATGTGTGAGTGTGTGTTTATTTCTCTGTGTTTAGTTAATCTTCACATTAAGAGCATAATGAATTACTCTGCATAAAGTACTCAGAGCTAAAAGAAATAATCTGCACCAAGGCTTTGAGGGATAAGTTTTAGTATCTACTGATTCATACCCCCTAGTAGATTGTTGTGTTCCAACAATTGGTATCAGAGCCCTAGGTTCCCTAGGAGAAGCTTAATCAACTTGGGTAGATTCTGGTAGAGTGAACACAAAAATGGCTAATAAGAAAGGCTCCATAAAATGTAGAAATAAAAAGAGTGTTAAGAAGGATCTGAACACAAAAGGAGAAAAAAAGTTATCAGATGTTTTTGGCGGATAAAAACTTGAACATGTTAGTTCTTGTGAGATTGATGGGAATGAATCCATGCGCATGGATTTTGGTACAATACCTGATTGGTCTAGTGAAGAAAAAGTAGAGGTTGACCTAGAATGAAGTCTCATCTGTGCTCTGAATGAGATTAAAGGTTTGAAGAAGGAGAATGAAGAAAAAAAGTTGCATGCACAAGAAGAGATTGATAAGATGACCAAGAGTCTCGAAGAATCTAATCGGATGGTGATCAACTTGAAGACTAAGGTGGAAGATGAAAGAAGAGCAAAAGATGTAGTTCAGATTGAACTACAGTCTAAATCAAATGAGTGCATGAAGCTAGAAGCAAAGATAGTTGCTTTGAGAAGAGATTTGGAGAAAGAAAAGGAACATATTGACAAAGGCCTAAATTTGAAATGTGGCTCTGAAATATTAGATGAATTGGTAAAATCACAAAAGCCATCAAAACCAAAAGAAAAGGTTAGCCTTGGTTTTTGAGAAGGGAAAGAGTCCCTCTACAAGTGCTTCTGCATAATTGTATGATAGATTTAAAGCAGAAGGAAGTTGTTGTATAAAGAATGAGAAAGCCTACAAAAGTTTCTCAAAATAAAGTACCTCTACAAATGGATTGAAGACAAGAAAAGAGGAAAAGGAACCAGTTGCTGATAAGAAGAAAGTCAATGAAGAGAAGAGACCTACTACAAATAAGAGAAAGAACAATTATCCAGCTGGTGATTATCAAAAGAAGAAGCCCACAACATAGAAGAAGATGGAGAAATTAGTTCCTAAATAACTGAAGAACAAGCAATGCACAAATGGAGTTGATGCAAATGGATCCCCAAGGATGAGATCTATGAAGAAGTCTAATCAAAGAAGATCTCCTCCTCCTGTTCAAAAAAATGCTATGACTAGGTACACCCCATATTTTAATGGTTATTGTTATACTTGTAATCAGTATGGTCATAGAGCTAGAGATTGTAGGACTACATCTAGAAGGAGTACACAATATGTTTATAATAAATCATTTGCTCTTGTAAGGAATATGCATGTAGTATGCTACAAGTGTGACAACTTTGGTCACATAGCTAAAGATTACAGATTAGATCTTGTAAGACCTGCAGTATAGAGAAAGAGTAAGAATACAAAGAAGAATGTGTTCCCCAAAGTGAACAATGTTTCACATACTCTTGAGAAGAAGAAAGGTGTGACATAAAGGAAAACAAAGAAGTTTTGGAAAGAGAAATATTGGTAGGTAGCACTCCTTGAGGCTAATTTTGTCTTACATCACTAATTTGTAGTGGTAGGGCATGAGACCAGGGGGAGAAAAATTGATATTTCATTCATCCCTGGTTGTGAAAGGCAGGTCAAGTAAGCCAAAATATTCTCTATAAATTTCTAACTACTTGATGGTTGCAGATGTATGTTCACATTCTTGCTCTTCGAAATGCTCATCAGAGGGTAAGAACATCAACATAGAATGATTAGTTGCTAAAAAAATTGATATCAACCATTGGTATCAGTTATTGAAGAAAACTTGGTGTAGATGTTTTGTTAAGAGAAATGCTTCTTTCCTGCAAGAAAAAAATGGCTAAAAGGCAGTTGTTTTGCCTACAGTAGCTCTAAAGTGGTATCAAACCACTGTAAATTGGTTCAGAATAGTCTAGCTGGTATAAGAGCCCAAAGTGAAGAAAATGATTGAGTATGCTAAGAAGAAAATGTTGCATGATATCAGGGGGAGTTGCTATAGATATCGGATCAATTTCATGACCAAATTAGCTAGTACAAATGAAGTGCGAAACTAGGAATAAAGCAAATACGTGAGTAGGCCAACAAAAGAGGATGAAACAAAGTATATAAAAAAATACAATTGGTATATGACCTGATTAGATCAGAGCATGTATTGGCACTCCAACTGGCATCATATATTGTTAATTGGTACAAAGCGGTTGGAGCATATGGTTTTTCCATCACAGTAAAAAGGTTGAATGCAATGATCGGTATAAGAGCATAAATTGTCTTCAGTTGGTATCATTCAAAGGGGGAGCTAAGTCCCTTTTCCATTGCTAAGAAGAAGTGAAGGCTATAGTAGTATGGTGACCTGAGAAAAAGAAGAGGAGAGAGTTGTGACCCTTTTCCATTGATGTCTAAGGGGGAGAAAGTATGCAAATTTTCAAGTATCTAAGCAAGGGGGAGAAAGAAGTGCAGTTGCTCATAAAGATGAGAAAAGGAGATGTGAGCTCAGATGATTATCCACCATTGATTAGAGCAATGACAACAAGTTGAGAATTTAGTTTTTCCATCAATGACAAAGGAGGAGATTGTTGGCATATTGTTGTCATTGATGTCAAAAGGGGATCAAGAGTGAGATGGAACTGATTCTAGCAATGGAATTATGTCATTGATGCCTAAAGGGAACACAAAATGTTGAGGATCTAGCTCAGGAAAGATGTGTAGATTGAAAAAAGTTGCTTAGTGTGTTGCATTGTTGTCATGAAATTGCAGAGTATTCTTCAAGGCATCTGAAGAGCAATCAAAGACCAAATTTGATATGGGTTTTGTGAGAGCTTCTTAGAAATGTGATGGGAAGGTCCAAAGGATGTATAATACCTTTAGAAATGAATTATGCTTCCTCTCAGTTAGAATTAGGGTTTAATGGTTAAACCCTAAGGTTGCAGTCATGGGCATATTTTTTTTATAATTCTACATTGACTGGTTGTTGTAGTCACGATGATCATACATGTTTCTATTTTGTCGGTAACTGGCATTTGGCAGAAAATGGTTTGTTACTTAAGTCACTGGATTTTGAGTTTTTCTAACTTAAGTTTCGGGGTTCTAGAGTTTCATAACCTCTCGACTTAGCGACTTTGAGGTTCTCTTTGTTATCGACAAGTCAAGGGTTTTTAAAATCTCGTTACCTCCAAAAAAAGGTTTTGAGGTTCAATTTTTTAGCGACTTAGCAATGGAATGGTGAGTCGTGAGTTTTCAAAATTTTGTAACCTCCAACAAAAGGTTTTGAGGTTTGGGATTTTAGCGGCTTAGCAATAAGGAGGAAGGAAGCACTCCGAGTGGGACCCAATCATGATGACGTGGACATGTGGAGACAACGTGTGGACCCCACATTAAAATAATGTATTGGGGTTTGTTGTTTTCATTAGAGTGACATGCTTTGATGAAATAGTCAGAGAGAAAATGAAAGGATGACATGTGGCGATGACCTGTCTTGTAGACCCCGCACATGACAAGCAAGCAGTAGATCGAAGAGCGATAAGGTGTAAGAAGGGCTTTATTGGAACGAAAAGAGATTTTCGATGGTGACTATGTATCGGCAGTTGTAGGTCACATAAGTTACAACTTATGTATTTGAAGTCATAGGTATGACCGACCACTTCACCTTATGTTTACCAGGCCAAAAAATATTTAGGAGCCATAATATTTCCTAAGTCGCTTATGTAAATATTTGTCTTCGCTTGATAATGGTGGAGGTCAATCCTTGAAGATTAGACAATGCCCGTACACCCTACTAAAATTCAAGTGGGGCCCGATCAAGACCCACGGGGTCAACAGGGAATGGCGGTGATCGAATGTTGAAGATCGACGGTGCTCACAATATGCATGGTGGGACCTACAAAGGCAACAAACGTAGTTAGTGGAACACGATGTCACAATGATAGGTGGCAATAAATGATTGCATCAAGGCCATCAGTAATGGTTTATGATCAATGATTACAATCAAGAAGATTTGACGGTGCCCGTAGTGTATTTGGTGGGACTCGAGAAAGGAAGAAGCAAAGGTGATAATGGTGAATGGTGACATGCGATGGTATGATTGAATAGAACGTAAAGTCACATAGGTGATGGTTTCTGCACAATGTTGAAAAGGATAACATGTGGATGGTGGGGACCACCCATTTGATAAGAGCCAATAGTGTATGTGTTAGCATGTCTAGGTGGTGAAGAGAAATTTCTCGACAGACCAAATCACATCATTGTTATGAGCTGTGTGGAGATGATGTGGATGAGAAATGGCAATAGACCGCAAGCCTCACAAAATTTTTGTGGGATCATTTTCAGAGCTCGTGAGATAGTGGGCTTTGGATGCGTGTCTTGGTGGACCCCGCGTATGGCAATAAGTGTATGGAGGAGATCTATGGTGCAAATTGTTTGGCAATTGATCCAATGGTGATTTTCAGTCAGTGAAGATAAATGGTGTAGGATCAAAGGTGGTTCATTTGATGAAAAGGTTTTAAAGATATGACGATGAATGAGGAATGCTGGATCATGGCGCAAAGAGAAGATCGATGGCTCATATTCAAAGATAAAGATCTACAATGGCTACGATAGTGTGAATGAGGATTTTGACTGGTAATTGACATAGAGGAAGGAATTAATTGGTTCAACTACACTTGTTACCAATTTCGGTGAGTATTTGATCAACTAAGCGGTGACATAGCTTGTAAGGGAGATGGTGAGAAGAATCAGATCATACAGTCAGAGGAACTCATTTAATACATATCTGATTCTAGGGGTTCATGGGTTGCCATTCTTAGAAAATTCTCTGTATCCGAATTAAATTTTGTGAGGCTCAATGTAGAGGTCATGTAATGAAGGTTTTTGGAAAACCCTAACAGGTGATTGAGATCATAAACCTATCACATAATCATGAGAATGTATTTAATGTATTCTAGGTTTAGGGTTTTGCAGGTTGTTTGGTTTAGAAGATTCAGTGAATCTGTATAGTGTGTGTGTGTGGCTCTAGGTAAAGGAATCTTGTTGGTGAAGTTAGTATGTGAAGACAAACCTAACAATAATCTAGAGATGATCTAGATGGTGGAGAGAATCTCAAGGCAAAGATAGCAGGTCAATGGAGAAAGAAGATGATTAGATATTGTCAAAAGTTTTTATTAGTGGTGTGAGTTAGAGTGATGAAGCGAGTCTATGAGAAAGAGAGAGTGAAGTGCAACAAATAGTGAATGCATTTGTGAAGTCCTAGATTGTAATACATAACATCCTCTAGGTGTTTGCATTCATGGTGAAGAGAGTGTGCAGTGCAACAAGATAGAACAATGATTGTTCTATGTGCAAAGCAGAGTGTAGTGCAGAAAAGAGTAGAGAGGTGCAAAGTGTGTGTGTTGCTAAGAGTGCAACTACAACAATAAAGTGTGAGTTGTAGTAAGTGCAAAAATGTACTGAATGTAATGATGCATGATCAGGTTTTGTAGAACCAAGTCTTATGCATATATGAGATTGTAATGTTGTAGAGGTTGTTGCCTCATTTGTATTGAGTTGGTGCTCAGAGTAGGGGATTGGTGTCTCCTTAGAGTTGGTGCTCCTAAATCAAGGAGTTGGTGCTTCCTTGGGTTGGTGCCCTAAAATATTGTAATAGAAATTTTATTTGTGATGCTAGATTTGAGTAGTAGAATCAAGCAACATTTGTCACCGCGGTTTTTCCCATCTTGGGTTTTCAACGTATATTTGGTGTTATAGGCTTATGTGTGAGTGTGTGTTTATCTCTCTATGTGTTTAGTTAATCTGCACATTAAGGGCTTAATGAATTATTCTGCATAAAGTACTCAGAGCTAAAAGAAATAATATGCACAAAGGCTTTGAGGGATAAGTTTCAGTATCTACTGATTCAACCCCCCTCTTAGTAGATTGTTGTGTTCCAAAAAGGATAACTCATGGATATTTGATGTGTTTTGTGGTAAGGAGATTAAAGCACTAATTTGTGACATGAGAGGTTGGGGAACTTTAACTACCAAAGTATTTATTTCTTGAAGAGGTATAATATGATGCATGTTTTTTGTGTTTTAATGCATTATCAAAAGCTGTTTGTGAATGGTAAGCATCATAGATAATTATTTTATAAGAATTCTACATGAAATGCATTACTTGGGTGAATGCTTAATGACTTGATGGGTCCACAATTAGTAAACTCACATGGTGGTTCAAAGAATGTTTGATCATGTTTGATAATTTAATTAGAAAGTATTGAGTTTAATTTTTGAGGAATAAGGATGAGGTAATGTCTACCTTCAAGGTATTTAAGGTAGAAGTGAAGAATTAGTCTAGTAAAAATATCAAGAAGTTTTAGATAGGTAATGCCATAAAATATGTCAATCAAGAATTCACAAGCTTCCTTAAAAAACATGAAATAGTAAAGAGAATTGATGGATTTACTCATACTCCACAACATAATTGGGTAGCTAAAATAAATAATTGTACCTTCATGGAATGACCATGTGTAGCAAGCTTAGATGTTTCCTAAGTCTTATTAGATAAAGGTGGTGAACTATATTTTTTTATATTGGTAATTAGAAGCTAATAAAGGTTGTGAAGGAGATGAATATTGAGGAGAAATACAAATGGTAGGAATATTTTCCTATCTCAATTCAAAGTCTTTGTCTGATAAGCCAAGGGTAATCCACATTAGTAGCTAGCAATGCATGATGGATATGATTCTGTCATGAACAATCAAAACTAGGAGTTGTGAAAAATGTTAAAGATTGCTTGCAAGTGGGTTTATAAGACCAAGTTCACTTTAGAAGGAGAAGTTGAGAATCACAATGCTCAACTTGTACCCAAGGTGTATTCATAGACTAAAGGCATTGAATATAATGGGAATTTTCACGAGTTTCAAGGTTCACTATAGCAAGGATAGTTCTTGCAATTGCACTTGTATAAATGGTAGGAACATTAGTTGGATTTAAATAATACATTTACTCATGGTGATTTAGATGAATAAATATTCATGTAGCAACCTCTTTGGTTTGTGAAATATTTGATTTGTAGATTCAAGAATTCAACATATGGATTGAAGTAGGTGCTTTGTGCATGACATGAAAACATTGGTTGTTATCTTTAGGATTTGGGTTTCAATTTTTTTGAGGAGCCCAATCTATATGTTAAGAAGACTAATAAAGACAATCTCATAATTGCTCTATATTTAGATTATTTGATTCTAGTAAAAGATAATGTTAGTTTGATCATTAAAAGAAAGTACCCTCCCTTATAAAAAAGTAGTTAACCTTATAGTCTTTGTGTTGATAAAACAAAATATACTACTTTTCCTTCAAACACATACAAATCTAATTTTTATTAATACACCCAATTAACCATTAAGAGATTTATATGGAAGAAAATAGTTCAATAAAAAACCATGATAAATAAACATATAACACCAGATGCATGTGGGGAAACCCTTTATGAAAAAATCTAGCATTAATGAGAGACATAAATATGCATTAATCTTCAACAAAGAGTACATTACAATACACTTTCTCCCTTCAAAATTTCGGTAGTGCCTATATACATGTGAAATATCTATAAAACTCATTACGCCAACCCCTCACACATGTGAAAATATCAATAAGCACATTAAAAATGTGATTTTAAATAACATGGGTACCAAAACCATGGGCCGAGAAAATAATGGAAAATATGTCCAAAAAATGTGAAAATGGGCCATATTTAGATACATTTTATAGCTAGAGCTTTTGAATAAAAAAGAGAAGTGAAATGGGGGGCCCTTTTGGCCCAATAATCACATCAGAAGGCTTTGAATTAAATATCACACAATCCTAACATTCTCCCACTTGATATTATATATTACGACATCCATAGGAACCATAAATTAAATTGACTACATAATATTGGGCCCCTGACACTTCTGCACCAAAATAACTTATTTAGGCTCATTACCTTTGTGAGAGAATCCATATTATTATATTGATTGTCAACCTTTTGTATCACCAATTTTCCATTCTCTACCATCACTTGAATAAAATGATATTGAACATAAAAATTATTGGTACAAGCATGGTACACAGGATTTTTCACCAAATAAATAGCACTCTAACTATCACAACTAACTCTTACCACCCTAAAATCAAAACTAATGACTAGACATAGTATTTTTAACCATACCATCTCCTTACAAATATATGTGTGGCAGACATATACTCTACTTCAATCATGGAAAAAGTAATTGTGGGCTACCTCTTATTCATCCAACTAAATAAATTACCACACATGGAGAATACATCACTATTAGTGGACCTTTGACTCTCCAAGTCAATTACATAATCAACATCAATGAACCCCTATATGTCCAAATTATTTTCATACCATGATAACACAAATTATATTCTTAAGTCCCTCATAGATATCTAAAATCCCTCTGTACATAAGTCCAATGTTCCTTACTAGGTTAAACATAATCTTGCTCAAAACTCCCACTTCTTGGACAATATCTAGTATAATTAAAATAATTAAATACATCAAAATACCAACAAAGTAACATAACACACATTAAATATATAGTTAAAAGCATCATTACATTTGGGAAACATATCTCAAGAAAGCTTAGTTGCAATGGGAAAATGGATACTCATTGGAAATCATGCATACTAGACCATTGAAAAATGGTATCAACATACTTACTTTGAATTAACCAATGTTTTCTATGTATCCAATCCTTTCTAATCTCCATAATAAAAACATTTTTTATCCCCCAAATCCTTCATGTAAAAAATTCTAGAAAGCTAAGTTTTGAGCTCCCTAATCATCACCTTTCTTTTACCAATAAACAATATGTCATCCACATACAAGATGATGATAACATAAAATTAATGATCCTTATTACTTCTAACAAAACTCAAACTTAATTCACACACATCAAACTTTTGGTACCACATCTTGGGTGACTGTTTCATACCATACAATGATTGTTTTAACTTGTAAACCAAATATTCCTTCCCCTTCACAAAAAAACATTAGGATATCACATATAAATCCCCTCATCGTGATCTCCATGTACGAAAGTGGTCTTAACATCCATTTTATCAATATCAAAATTATAATTTGTAGCAATACATAATAGGAATATAATAAAAGATAAATTAGAAATAGTAGAGAAGATTTCATTGAAATCAACTCTCTCTAGGAGTAGCCTTTGACCACCAATTTGGCCTTGTACCACTTTAACTATCCATCTTATTTTATCTTCTTTTATACACTCACTTAAAACCAATTTGATTTATTCCTTTAAAAAAACTAACAAGATCCTAGGTGTCAAATTTGTCTAAGGCCATCATCTCCTCCCACATCACCTATATTTAAGACTCACTATCCTCTAAAGAGAGAGCCTCCCTAAAACATCCTAGTTCATCATTAGTACATAATAGAGAAATACACATTAAAAATCTAGTGGACTATACCTATCAATTAGATCTCCTTGTCTTATGGATCATCTCAAGGTAGGAGAAAGGGGCTCTACCCATTCTATATTATTAACTTTCTCATCTTACTCATAATTCTCATTTAACCCTCTTTTTCCTCTTCATCCTCTAATCCATCACCTTGTTCTTCAACATGTGCATCTTCTTGCTTTTCAACCTTTATCTCAAAATGCACTATTTTGGGGATCTACTTGTTCTTCTACATTCTAGTTTGCTCATCCTACTCATAAATCTCATTTGAACCATCTTCTTCCTCTCCATCCTCTAATACATCACCTTATTCTTCAACATGTGAATCTTTGATTTTCAACTTTTATTTATTTCCTTCTCTTTCCTTTGGCTATTTAGGATCTAAAAATACTCTAACCCCCTACAAGTCACATCTCTAGGATAAATCATTTCTGGGTCATTCTCATCGTAACCGAAAAAGATTAATTTTGTACTTTTAGATCCAATTTAGATTTCTTTTCATTAAGCACATGAGCATAAGCCTCACAACTAAGTACCCTTAAATGTGAAACACAAGGTTTCTTCCCTATCCAAACTTCATAAGGAGTTTTATCAACAATAGATGAAAAAGGAGATTTATTAACCAAATAACAAGTAGTAGTTATTATTTATCCCCAAAACATCAATCTCGAAACATAGCACTAAGTGTGCTTCTATCTCTTTCTAATAATTTTTAGTTAATTTTTCTGCCACCAAATTTTGAATAGAGTTGTTTATGGTTTTGTCTTTTATCAAAAAATAACTACATACTTACACAACTCGTTCAATTCCTTAGAAAATTCACCTCCATCATAGATCTCAATACCCTTGTTTTATAATTTATTTTCCTTTCAACTAAGGCTTTAAATTACTTAAAATTAGCAAAGACTTTAGATTTATAATGCATAAAGTAAATCTAGGTCTATCTTGAGACGTCATAAATAAATTTAATGAAATAATGAAATTTCTCATATATTTAACTTCCACTAAACCAATAGAATTTAATGAAGAATATCTAACAATCTTTTAGCTTTGAAACTGCTTGAAGGAAAAGATGCTCTGTTCTATTTTCTAAACATACAATGCTCACAAAAATCAAAATGCTCATTAAAAAAAGAAAAAAAATCAACGAAGTTTTTATTAATCAAGGTCCTGAGTTCTTTTTCACTAATGTGCCGCAAACATTGGTACCACAACATACATGTATTTTGAGTAGTAATTACATTGGAAGAGTTACAAAAAGTAGAGGTATTCAACATTATATAAAGTCCCTACATAAAATTCATTAGAAACCACCAACCTCCCTCTCACCAAATTGCAATCATATTTATCGAATGCCACATGAATCCATGAATTATTCAACTTGGAAACACCTTTAAAATTTATAGAAAGTCTAGGAATATGTAAAACACTAGTAATGGTTTTTACCCTCCTATCATCAAAAGAAAACTGTACCTTATGATGATCAACACTCTAATTTAAACTATTTCTACCTAGATACACTTCTCCTCCATCATATGCATTATAGGAAGATGACCACTCCTTGTGAGGATTCATGTGATATGAATGATAAGATTCAATCAACCACAATTCATCATAAATAAAATTAGCAAAAATAGATAGGGCTTCATTACCTTGGATTTTTAAGTGGAGGCATAAATCTTATTTCTAAACTCCATATGCCCTCATTTTTCATAGTTCTAATACTTCACTCTACTCTTCATGAGGATCTTAGAATTAAATTAAGACTTAAATCTCTTGGTAATTTTTTCTCAATCACCCTTTGAACCTTTTTATACTTGGGCCTTCCCCAAATATGCAATACAACCTTTGAGGTATTTTTTATATATTTTTCTTTATTTAATTTACAAGAAAAGTAGAAATAAGGTCATCCAAATTTGGATATGTCATCTATCCACTCATAGCAAGGATTAGACTTTCCCATGATTGAAATGAAAGTCAAAGTAATAATACTTATCCTCCTCATCTATCTTAACATTAATGGACACCAACCAAATCATAGTCAAATTAAATGCATTCAAATGTTTTTCCATAGAATTTGCATCTTTCACTTTTAATGAATTTATTTTTATTTTTAAATATAATTTATTTATAAAAATATTTACTTTGTAGATCTAACTGATTCTTTTCTAAAGAATATATGTAGTGGCTTTCTTAGAATCATTTAGTAGGATAAAATCTGTAAAACACAATTGAATGGTTCCTTATACCTTTTTATCTAGCTTCTTATAATCATAGTCAACCATGATATTTGGTTTCTTTTCATTTGAAACAACTATCAATTGATCTCTCTCTTCAAAGACATCTTCCATATTTAATTTCTACAACTCATAACTAATGCCAATGAATTCATTAACCTTTAAACAAGAGGTAGAGGCTATGGTTTCCAATCACAAATCTAAAAAAATAAAGAAAATAAATTTTGTTGTATCCAAAAAACCTTAAAAAAGTCAATATAGGCATCCCCTTATCAACATAACTAATGCTCTAATACCATATATTGATAAAATAAGATAAATTAAGTTATAAATGTTTTTTTTTATCAGTACCTCAAGAAATTTTAGTTTGGCCCGAGCTAGGGATTGGGAATTTTTAGCTTAGCCCAGTCTAGGGGAGGCCACAAATGGGGGACCTCCTCCCCAATATGAATGCAATTGAACAATCCAAGCCTGCGAGCATGGTATCCCAATAGGGGTTCAAGTCCTGAGAGCACACATGAACAACGAGGAACTGGAATAACATAGGCTTGAACGCGTGTCTCATGGAATTAACATAATTAGTAGCTTCAACACCGTGGTTCAATCCTGTGAGAACATTAGATCAAAGAAGACATAGTTCCTGCAATCACAATGGCCTAGTGGACATTTGAAACCTAATGGCCACATCAACACCACCTCTTTACCATCACTTTATGGGATGAACCCCAAAGTATGCAAATCTAATTTTTATTAATGTAATATTAGATTACCCACTAAGATATTTATATGGAAGTAAATAGAAATATACAAACCATTATAAAGAAAAACATAACTCCAGGTGTATGTAGAGAAAACCTTGCAATAAAATACTCCATCATCAAAGAGAGACATAAATCTATATTAATATTCAACACAAGAGTACATATGCAACACAATTTCTTCATTTATAATTTTGGCAGTTCTTGTATAATTTTGGCAAATATTAATAGGCACATAAAAGTATATTTTTACAATACCATGGACCAAGTAAAAATAAAAAAATCCACAACAAAAAAAAGACCATTTTTTGAGGGCACTACCACTAAACCCTTGTTGGGGGGATCTATCCCCCTAGACCACCATAATTGGGGGAGAATTTCCCCCCTTGAACTCCACTAGTGTAGCCTTTGACAACACTTGCTATATTGTTTGACTCAAAATTGAGAGAAGTAAAGAAGGGGGACCTTAGATCCCAATAATCACACCCATATGATTACATTGTGATGATAGATTTGGGGTTGCTTCACTATTTTATTTTTTTACAAGTTTGGTAGGAGTACAACAATTTTAGTGTCTTATATTTAAAGTATGTCAACAATTATTGAAAAGATTTAGGATGGAGGATGTGAAATGTGCCAAAACTCTTTGTGATCATGCTATTATGTTGAAAAAAAGAATATTAGAGACTAGTGGGGAGTTTGTTGTATCTTACCACACTTAAATAGATATCTTTTATAGGGACTACATAGTGGGTTAGAGAGTACTGACCGTGCAAGTTTTTAGTTATGTGATGGAAGCTGCTGTTTGCTAAGAAGGTTGGTCGTTTGTAGTTGTTACAATTGCTGTATACAGAGGAGCGTGAGAACGTTTGCAGGTCTGCACACTTGACATGTACGTGAAAAATCCTAAACAAACAAAAAATAGCAGAGAGGAGGGAGTGCTTATATTTTTAAAATAAAAGTTACTAAAATCAAATTTTAAATGTTTTTGATTTCGAGTTATGAACCGGTGAGGTTTCAAATGGCAGACCTCATCTTCAATATAATCTCTCAAAAATACCACCATCCCAATCGGATTTGAATCTTGATGGAAAGAACAAAAACACTATGTTTAAACCATCAAACCATGTCAATATTGATCAACTTTCTAAAGTTTAAAGAAAATTACAAGTAGAGATATTTTTCCTAGTGTATTAGACTATAGTGTTTTATGGATTTTCAGATGTATTTTTTGAGTTGAGTTTATTGATTCATATTTCATGAATGATGGTTTATTTTAATTCATGTTTCATGAGTATTTATGGTTCATTTAGTACTAGTTGTCTATAAGTGATGCTCATAGAGGTCAAGCAGTGGGCCTTCCTCAGAGGTTACTCATCCTAGTGTTATTTTGACTTAAACATGCTTAGTCAAAAAGTTTCCCTCAAGACAAGTCCATTTAGCTTGCTATTCTATTTGTGAAACCTTCAACAAGTGTTGTGCCTTATGTACTATTAATTATAGAAGTCCCTTTAGCTCATTCAATGACAAGTAGAAGGTACTTCTCACCGTATTGGATTATGCCATTTTATTAGGATTTAACTACATAGTTTTTGGCATAGTTTTTGAACCAATGAAATTCATGAATAATTGTTCATATGATCCTGTCTCTCATGAGGATGAATGATTCACTTAGCACTAATTACAACTAGGTGATGCTCATGGGTTGAAGCATCAAAATTTTCCATGAGGTCACCCATCCTAGTATTATTTTGAACCAATACACTTAACCATGAAGTATTCCTCAAGATCAAGACTTCTTAGCTTGTTACCCCATTTACAAAACATTAAGCAATGTTTTGTCTTATAGACCATTCATTTATATAGAGCCCCTTTAAATAAATGAAAATTAGGAGGTATTTTTTATAGTTTAAAAGATTAAGGTGTTTTATCAAGGTTCAACTTTGTGCTTTTTGAGTCAAACTCGAGACCCATATTTCATGTATAGTTTTTCACACAAACCTATCTCTTATGAGCATGAATGACCCATTTAGTACTTATTGCATCTATGTGATACTCATAGGGGTGAAACATCAAGACTTTTTGAGAAGTCACCCATCCTAGTTCTATTTTAACTCAGTTATGCTTAACCATGGAGTTTCCCCAAGATCAAACCCGCTTAACTTGCTATCCCATTTACAAAAAAAAAAGTGTTGTTCCTTATGAAGGTTTCTCATTATAGAGCCCCTTTAGCTCATCTAATGACTAGGATATAATTTTTTAGTGTATATGTAATGTTTAGATATATCTAGATCATTATTCTCTTGGATCATTGAGTTTGACTAAAAAAACTATGCAATTGATTCTTAAAAAAATACTATAGCTATTTCATTATTTGTTTGGGTCAATGAGTTTGACTCAAGACTCTGTAATTAAATCTTAATAAAACACCATAATATGATACACTGCAAAATTACATCCTAATGGTCATTTGATAAACTAAATGGGCTCTATAATGAATGCTTCATAAGGAACAACACTTGTTGAAGATTTTCCAAATGGTGTAGCAAGCTAAGTGGGCTTGATCTTGGGGAAATCCATGTTTAAGTGTGTTTGATTTACAAAAGTATTGAGATGGACGACCTCCTAGGAAGTCCCATTGTTTTACCCTTGTGAGAATCACCTAGATGTAATGAGTGTTAAGTAAACTATCTACGCTCATGCGAGATGGGTTCATGTGAATAACTATTAATGTAATATGGGAAGATGAATTTAACAAAAAAATTAGGTGATTAAATCACAATAAAACACCATACTTTGATACACTACCAAAAATACCTTCTCTTTTTCATTGGATGAGCTAAAGGGGGTTATATAGTGAATGGTTTGTAAGGCCCAACACTTGTTGAAGGTTTTGTAAATGAGGTAGCAAGCTAAGTTGTAACGCCTCGCCACAGAACCCCAGAGGACTACACAACTATGACATATGAATGGAACAATTTTTTTTTTAAGTAAACAACAATAGTTTGCATCACATAACATAATACATAATCTATACCCAATTCCTCTTAAGGTTCCATGACTATGTTACTGAAATAAATAATAATCAAGAACATGAATCATCACATTAACTATAAAGATAATAAGATATGACTAACAAGTAAAGTTCATCTAAAACTACCACGCTATAAGATTCTTTGTTACATACCTCCATATTATGCCATTAAATAAATATCATTAAAGATCATATCCAAATAACTGCCATATGCAAAGTATATCACTTAACTAAATTCATTACAAGAGAGTTCTTCAACATCCATTACATTGTTATGAAGTTTACAACATAGCTTTCCTGAATACAACTAGAAAGAGTACACATGAATAATATAAGAGATACAATTGATACATGATAAAATACAATTACATAAAAGATGATCCACTCGATCAGGAATAGGTATAGATGTCCACAACACCATCAGCAATCTTCACACACACAAACACCTACCAAGGGTACCTAATGGAGTAAATAGAACAAACCTCTCGACCATGTGGAACCCTAATCTCCACCCCTCGTGATAGGAGATAACACATGGTCCCATTACAATAGGAAATCAAGAAGACAATAGGCTAACATAAACAAGGCTATACATGAATCCAACACAACACTACTACAATATGAACATCACATCAACACATACATCATTTCCAGAGGCACACATACCACAAAAGAAGAAAATAACACTAAGGAATGCTAGATTGCAATAGGGAAGAGTGTCATCGCATGGTCCTAGCATGGGTTACCTTGATAGTCTCTCACTAGACGTTGACCCCCAGCTATGGTCACCCTGGCAGCCTCTCACTAGACGCTGACCCCATAGAGTGACACATGTAGAACCAACATTCCTTTCGTGAGGACAAGGAAGTTGATCTTTCCAACCAAGCATTCTCAACCCATCCTTAGCCTAAATGACCACTACATGCATGAGTGAGGTATCCATTATCTTGATTAATGTGAAAGCTACCCATCCCACTAGTTCATTATTATCACTGAATTAAGAAAAATCCTCAATGGGTTGTCCTAGACACCACTTTGGGTTCTAAACCCCATTGAGAGCCACTCCCTCTTCTTGCATCTAGTAAACCCCACATAGAAAAAAGCCATAAACTAATTGCACTCTAACATAATCATAAAATCCACCCATGGAACAAGACATTGATCATTTTGTACCTAACTTTAAGCATTAACATACACATACATAAATAAACATACACATACATATATAAACATACACTGTATACACATACATACATACATACATACATACATATATATATATATATATATATATATATATATATATATATATCGAATGCCATATTACAAACTCATCGATTTATCAAAGCAATACATAGTAATCAATTTCCAGTCACAATAATTATCCAACGATTATCAAAGATACTACATGAAATCAAATTTCAGCATAAGTAAAACAAATGAAATGGATTTAAAATCTAGAGTTGAATATAATCTCAAATTAAAGGACACAGGTCTAAAAGAAACGCCAACATGAAAGAAGGCAAAGAAGGACTATAACATATTCAACGATTTTCATTTATATCACATATTACTCCAATTCAATTATAATGCGAATTCATTAAATCCAATATAAAACCAAGCAATTGATTTACCAAAAACAAGGAAAATAAATTGAATTTTAATATATTAAGTACCCATCGCTTATCAGAGGTAGGGCGAATATGATAAAGTCGTAAAACACATTGAGGTAAAATCAAAGTTTCTAATCAAAAAAATTCCATTGAATGAAATTGAAATAAATATCAAATGCTGTTAAAGCCCAAGTTAGAATCAATGAATGTAGTTTGCAGTAAATGGTTTCAAATGCAAGTCTTTTAATATGTTCTTTTAAATGATCACAATACAATAAAGAACATAGGAAAATATATACAATGTAACAAACACTTTAGGTAAAACACATGGCAACGCAGGGAGGACTTCAATCCATTTAGCAACCATACGTATATACATACTGCAGAATATGGAAGTTGCATCCTACAATAATTATTAAAGCTCCGATCCAACACTCAACAAAATTTTTCATGTATCGAGCCCGAGAGGGAGTGAAGGTAGTGTAATACCCCTCCGTTTTGCCTTCTAGTTGGACAGTATGTCCTTGTGTTGTTATGTTGCTTTGATGTATTTCTGGTTATTCAGATACCTTTTTATGTTGTAATTTTCTGTTAGTACCTTGACTATGGTACTCGGCTATATTTGATCGCTATCTATAAAGCGACGTTAATGTTATATTTTGATGTGATGGTATTTTAATATGATGTTATCTTTATGACATGTTTTGATTAGCATAGTGGTTATTTGAATTAAAGATGTTTATGCTTTGGATTATACTAGCATGTTAGATTCATCAGTTATTTGTAGTGTATTGGTGAAGGGGACGGTATCATATCACTCACTTGCGAGCGCCCTGCGATCCCATGATTCCCTCTTCACGGTGTGTATTTTATGCTGTTCATATTATATGTTGTTGTTTACTTGATTTACAGGTTGACAGGTATTGGACATTGACTCCACTTGGTTTCACAGGTGCGAGCGTGTTCAATACCCAACGGTATTCGATTGGGAGATAGTAGCTAGATTTCCATGCCGGGTCGTCACCCTAGTCCTTGTATGTTGTCAGTTGTTTGTTAGATTGTGTTGCTTTGGATTTTGTACCCTCTCTTCGTTATTTAATTGCAATTTAAATTAGGTGATTTAAATGGCTTAAGGCATTTAAGTTGTTGAGTAATGCAATCTGAAATTATGTTGAAATATAATTTATTTATTATTAATTTAATTTAATTAATAAATAATTTAATCGTTGATTAAATCTATTTATTAATTAATTAAATTTTTGATGTTGAAAGAATTTAATTTATTTATGTTGAAGTTATTGTTATTTTGTTGAATCTGAAATTAAAGAAAATGCATGAAAGTCAATTTGAGAAATTTGGAATTCAAAATTAGAAAAATGAATTAAAAGTCAATTTGGAATTTGAAAATTCAAAAATTGAAAGAAATTAGATATTTCCTAAATTTCTGTTTTGAAGAATTTATTAGGGTGGTTGTTGAATTTTAGGGTTTTATCTTTATGTTGTTGAATTTTTCTAAAATTTTGGGGGATCTTGGAGTTTTTGGAAAAGATGGAATTTGTGTGAGAAAGAGTATCAATTTTGTGGGTTTTGTATTGGAGTTGTGAAATTTTCTGATCTGAGGAGGGGATCAAAGGAAGGAGCTGGGCATCGTTTGGATCTTCTCAAACACAAGTTTACCAGGTTCATTTCTTTAGTTTTAATGGTTTGTAAATTCATTTATAAATGGTTTTAGGTTTGGGATGCATGTTCGAAATTCAAACCCTGATCTTTGATTGGAACCTCCATGTTGAAAATATTATCAATCATAAACCTATGTTTGGCTTTAATAAAACCCATTTTAATCTTGCATTTAAAAATTGAAGGAAAATCTTGTTTGGAAATAGTTTTCTTCATGAAAATAAATCATGTTCTTGGCTGAAAATTGTATCTCTTTAAATTTGTTCTTTAATTAAATAGGCAAATTCTTTTTGAATATATATATATATAGATATTTTTTTAATATACCTTTTAGTTGAAGTGCTTAAACTGTGAAAATATTGTTAAAATGGCCAAGGTGCGGCATGGATCCCAAAGAAATCTGCAGGTTTCAGGTGTTGTTTTAAAAAGTAAAAAAAATAAAAAATAAAAATAATAAAAAAATTAAATTGTGTGGGGGGGCTGGGGGCTCTACCCCCACCGCACCTCCCATGGGAGGTGAGTGGGGGGAGCCGCGCCCAGGGGGCGCGACCCCCACGAACCTCCGTGGCTGTGCTCACACAGCCGCCACCGTGAACGGTGGTCGGCTGTGCCAAGCATAGCAGCGCCACCCGTTGGGGTGGGCTGTGAAGCACCGCTGCCGCCACCTCCGAAATCGCCACCTCCCTTCCTACATGCGTCACCCCCTGCAAATAAAAATGCGCCGCCCCTTCTCCCTTCAGCCGCTGCCCGGCTAAAAACGCCGCCGTCGGCCATTGTCAAATCGGTCCGCAGCCAAAGGAAAACTGCAGCCGCCCAAGCCCTAATCCGCGACGCACGGCTCGAGACAAGCGCATGGCCCAAGGCGTTAGCGACTTCCTTTTTAATAATAGAAATGAAAATAAATAAATAAATAATAAGATTTATATATATTTTCATTATTTTATATTGTATTAATATAATATTAAAATACGTATGTATTTTATATTATATTAATATAATATTAAGTAATGATATATATATTATGTGTATATTTATATTAAGATGATGTTTTATCCAAGGCATGAATTAAGTTAAATCAAAGAAATGAAAACGTGGTGATTTTAATTAAATCACTGTTTTAAATTTAAAATATTATTGTTGAAAAGAAGTAGTTTTGTTTTAAATTAATATGATTCTAAGTCAAGATTAATTTATTTAAACGGTTATAGAGAAAAGATGAAGCTATATTTATTTTCAATGACTTTTGAATTTACCAGGAATAACTGAATATCTTATTATTATTTAAATACTTGTAGGGGATTATATATTGAGTTTTAATTTCTCTTGTTGTCTGAAAAGGACGTATGGTTAAATCAGTCATTTATTCTAAATCGTTATTTTCTAAATGGTTGAAATCTATGTCTAATTTATATTTATTTTAAAGTGGTTAGTGAAATTAAACCTTTGATTGAATTTTATCCTTCGTCTGAAGGAGAGGTAGTCAATTCAATTTTATTAATACAATCAATTATTGAATGTAATTAGGAAAGGGATTTAGCATATCCAAAGGTAGTTTCTTTCAATTGCCTTCAGTGAACTTTCCTTTGTGTTCTTGGTTGGTAGAATGGGATAATTGGGTGTTAATTTGTAAAGTCTTCCAGATGGGTTTTTTTTCAGTTATGTGGGTTGTCGTTTGTGATGTCAACCTGTTGTGAACTCTCTTGGTAGTGCATGGGGTTGTGTCTATGTTAGTACCCAATTTTCATGAATGGAGACGTTTGTGCCTCCTGAGAAAGGAGTGGGTTTTGTAATGTGTACCTCCTTGTCAGGAGTGGTCAGGAGCAGTTTTGCTAATGTTGCTACCTCCAGTGTTTGGAGATGGTTTTATCTTTGTCGCCTCCTGAGAAAGGAGTAGACATGTTAGCTTGTATGTTGCACCTTGTACCATAGATGTTTGTTTGGTATGTCGTTGTCAAGTAGAAGAGTGGCTTGTAACGGGGGCCAGCACACGAAGTAGTGCCAGGATAACTCGTAAGTTATTTAATCAAATGATAACTAAAACAATACTTAGAAGCTTAGGACTAACTTCACACTAATCAAGATTTTAATGCCTCACTCATAGACCCAAGTGCTTGGTTAGGCTTGGGATGAGATGGGAAGGCTTGTAATGGCAAGGTCATCTATCTTGTCTGTACGAAAGGTATTTGGCTCCGCATGAGTGAGTATGGGGGCCGAGATTTGGTAAAGGTCACTAGGATAACCTTTTCTTGTGGGGGCTGGAGCCTATGAAGATTCCCAAGGATAACCCATGATGAGCTGTGTGATGACACTCTGTCTAGGACATCAGTTGGTTCTTGTTTATTGTGGGTATGGTTTCCTTAACATACCTGATGTGACCATAGTTGGTATTCGATTATTATGTGTATGGTTCTCGTAACATACTTGCCCTGCTTTATTTCTGGAAGCAATGTGACCTTGTAGAGTTGTACTTGTGATGTACTTGCATGATATCAGAGTTGTACTTGAGTTGTTCATGTGTTGAGCTTATGACTTACTTGTGAGGTTCTTGTGATTGGTTGTTTCAGTTTGGTTCAGTTTATGTTAGCCTGTGTCTAGAGGTAGATGGTCTTGGCTAGGATTCTTGGTTACTATCTCCTAGCATGGGGGGTGGGCCTTTGGGTTCCACTTGTTTGGGTGGCGTGCACCTAAATCCATTGGGTTCTTTCTTCATGTTCGTGTGGATGAGACATCTAGTTGGAGAGCTCGTTGGTTTCAGTATCAATTCATGTGATATTTAATTTCAGTTGATCCTGTATTATTTTACCCCTCAGTTGTTATCAAGGTGGAAAGTTGTAATTGTAATTATGTTTATTTAACTTACCTCATTCGGGGAATGAGAGTTGTAATCTTATTGTTAATTATGGATTAATGAAATTGATGATTATCTCTTATGCTTGATGTAATTATCTTATTGGAATGTATGTGCTTAATTTATTTAGTAATTAAATGGCATGGTGTAAATCATGTTTTTTGTTGAGGTTCTATATAACCTCTGTCTCATAACCTTAGAGGTTGTTGGCATTAGTTAGCGAACTTGCTTATTAATTATACTTTAAAAAAAAAATTATTCCGTTTAAGTAGTTAAATGCAACTTCCTCTAGGGTTGTGTGGCGGGGCATTACAGGTAGTGACAACATCGAGGGAAAGAAAAAGGGCACATAGGGAGGAGATTCACAACATCAAATAAAGGCCTTAATTACAATTCATAATATAAACTTTGGAATGAAAAGGGCATCGAATTCCAATAAACATAACTTTCAATATAAATCAAAATCAATACCAAAGACAACCAACCCGAAGGCACATACAAAGAAAGCAAAGTCGTAGTTTAAAGAAAGGATTTGACATGGAATGTAGGAAATGAGCAGAAAAGAGTGATCCAAATGCATGCAATATTTATTTGTCGATTCCATATAAAATTCATTCATTCAAATTATAACCCTTATTGTATGCATCGAATACCCACTGTAGAGAATATGCAACGATTAACAACATAGAGCATTTCCCCAAAACCGCATATTGATTCAACATAAAATTACAGAAACAAAATCGTACTACATAGCCTGTATTATATGCCATGCATGAAAAAAATTTGTGGCATAAGGTAATCATTAAAGAAAACAAACCTTACTACACAACTAATGTGTCCAAAGGGAAAAACAAGCGACCCAAATAAAATTTCGCTTCTATGGAGACATACAAACATGGTATGATTAAGCAAACACAAAATGGGGTCGACATGCTTGTGAAATACATCACATGCAAAGTGACAGGATGCATGTGCATAAAATATTTACAGACAAGGGGTTTCAAATATTTCTCAGACAATGCACTGATAATTGATCAACTCAGAAATTAACAAGTAAAGGCTTTGCTTCAAACAACACAATCACTCAATATTCATTTTCTAAACAGAATTAAAGTTGAGAAAAAATAATGGGACCTGGTTTAAATCGTTTGGCACAATCAAAGATTTGATGCCAAGCTTCGATTTCCCAAGTTGCAGCTCCAATCTCTCCAAAAACCCCAAACAATCTCTGCAGAATCCCTAATGCAAAACCTCCAGAACAAGATGAAAGTCTCAAAGAAAAAGAAAATATTCACTAGAACCAAACAAGATAGTTTTTAAGATTTAATTTCCATCCCTTTTCTTTTTTAAAATAGCCAATTTAATTAACTGCACCTCAGTGCACGTTGCTGCATGCAACCCTTTTATTTAATCATTTTTATTTGACATTCCTTATTCACTACAAATTTTATATATATTTATTTTTATTTTATTTACTAAGACATAATCTTATTTATTTGAACTTAATATTCTCCTTTATATTATTTTATTTATTAATTTCAACTTTACATAATAATCTATTTGTTCATAAGAAATTATATAAAACCTTTATTTTTAACTTAACAAAATTCCTTTTTAATTAAATAATTCTATTTTAATGCGACAATATATTAGAAGCATTTATCAAACAAATTTAAATACAATGAACTAAACACCAAACAATACCTGACCACAAAGTGAGGTCGAAAACAAGACCAAAACAACATTGACGAACCAACCAACCATACTGACCAAACTGATAGGGTGAAGAAACAAATACTCATCCTTTTCAAGGATGATGGTTGAAACAAGGGACAAAGTGCTACCTCCATTCAACAATTCGATTGGATTTTGAGGCACGCTTAGACCTATCAATTTAGGTGGGGTCGATGCCTAGTTCTTGCAACCTACAACACACAAACTGTCGAGTATATATATAATCATAAAATCAAGCACACAGTGAAAGGAAGTCGCAACATAGCAAGGTACTCATGAAGGAGTAATATGACACTATCCCTTTCACCAAAATACATCAAACAAGTAACCAAATCAACACATAACAATTAGTTTCTTAACAATAGATAAGAACAATCACTAGATAATCACATAATGCTCATGATCAAATAAAACTGCATAATAACCATACCATGTGCATAAAACTCAAATAAAAAAAATGTCATCACAAGCATCATCATAGGAATAATTCCAACATCAAACAAAGTACCATAATATCTCATCTCAAAACAAAACAACTATCAGTCTATTAGAGAAAGGATGAGGGGCACTACATAAGTGGCCTTGACCTAGGGGGAAACTCCATGGTTAAGCATGCTTGAGTCAGTAGTATTAGGATGAATGACCTTCTACGAAGTCCCAATCCTTCATCCCTAATGAGTATTAAGTGGAAAATTCATGATCATGAGAGATGGATTTGTTTGAACACATACTCATCAAATATGGGTCAATGAGTTGGACTCAAAAACTATGTAGTTGAATCTTGATAAAACATCATAATTAAATATATTGTGAGAAATTCATCCTACTTGTTATTGGATGAGCTAAAGGAGCTCTATAATGAATGTTTCATAAGGCACAACACTTGTTGAAGGTTTTACAAATGGGTTAGAAAGCTAAATGGGTTTGATTTTGGGAAAAAACCATGGTTAAGCACTCTTGAGTTTGAGTAGCATTGGGATTGATGACCTTTAATAAATTCATGATGCTTCACCCCTATGTGCATCACTTATATGCAATGAGTGCTAAGTGAACCATTCATGCTCATGAGAGATTGGTTCATGTGAAAAACTATTTATGTAATATGGGTCATTGATTTTGAATCACAAACTACACAATACTTAAAGAAAACCCTTAATATTTGAAGCCCTCCTAAAGTCTTCATTCTTATTAATTTTCAATTAAAATTATTTAAAATAGTTAGCCCCTATTTTCTAGAACATGTAACTAATTTACGAAAAAAGTTTTATGGAAAAGTGCTTGAGTTCAGACCTTGGCCATATAGGAATTGAGTGAAATTTTTAGCCTTTGGTTGTATGGTTAGCCCCTTGATGGATTAAATCACTTGTGCAAAACCCCCTTCAAGACCAAACTTTCAAGAGTGATATCTTAGTCATCTAGAGGGTTTTTTGAGTCATTTTAATTTTTTTTTTTTTTTGGAGCTCTTCATAGTGGTGTAGTCAAAGTTGAATTTTAGATTTTCCAAGTTCAATATTTTTAACCATATTTATTTAGGTATTTTATATCTTGTGTTATTTTGCATTACATTCAATTTTGTTAGCAAAACAAACAAGAATTATAAAATATGAACTATCTTTTTCTTTTATCCTTTTCTTCCAATAATAAGGGTTTAGTGAAGTGAGGTTATACTACTCCAATACCTAGGCCTTAGATAGATTTTTCGATCGCGAGGATACCAGTATGAGCCTAATCACGCTTGATCCATGAAGAATCAAAGAATAACGAAGCCACATGTACTCAAATCTCAACAAGATCAATCAATCAAAATTGAAAGTAAATATTTTATAAAGAAACCTAACATGCTAAATTTATGAAAGATTTAAAGAAAACATCTACTCTAATCTATTGAAAGTTATCTTGTTGTGGAATTGGTGTCGTGTTGATGTGGACCGATGACCCTTTCCCAATCCCATGATGGCGAGTTTGTTTCAGTCGATTATGTGGAAGAGAATTGATGAAACCATGGTGTTTGATATGTGAAAACCTAGATTATGTTAAAAATGAACATGATGCTAGCTAAGTTACCATGATTTCATGCTATAAATGATCTAATTATGCAATTGCTAAGCTAATGCTAAGCTAATTTAAGCTAATTTAAGCTAAAATGATGCTAAAAGATGAAATCCTAATTTATTTACAAATTAAGATGAATGCATGGTAGCCATTAATGGATTCTCTAAGCTATTATGAAACTAAAATAAACTGAAAATAAGCTAAATGTGTGCAAATTGAGAGTATGGATGTGAGTAAATTTAACAAAATAAGTTTTCTTTTAGTGATCTCCTCCCTTTGTTTCCAAATAGTGATCTATTTATAGGAGAGCAAATGAACGATGAAGGGCTGAGATCAAAAATCTTAATCAATGGTTTAAGATGAAGAAGATGAGAAGCATGGATCATGGATTCTCATGAATGGATGAGAATGCATGATGGAAGTTTAATCAAAGGATCACAATTACCTCAAACAAAAACACTTTTGACCTGCTCACATAGGTCAAAGGTAACTTGCTTAGGAGGTTGAAGGGTTAACTTTCCTTTGAAGCCAAGTGAGCTGATTGGAGGAGAGGGAATATTCCTTTTGGATGAGGAAAAAGGTTAATTTATAATTTTTTTTAATTGGACAAAAGGATAAAGAATATTCCATGGGAATATTCCCTTTGATTAGAGGAAAATTAGTTTAATTGCTAATTAAACAAGGTTTAATTTATGCAATTAGGGGATTAGAGGAATTAGAGATATTTATTAAATTAGATGATTTAAATAATAGGGGAGGGGTGAAATGATATTTAATTAAATTAGGGTTATTTAATTAAAGGAGATGACTTAGGAGATTAAATTAAATATTTTGATTCATTTAATTTAATAAGATGAAGTGTTAGTGTGAAAAGAGGTGAATTAACCTAATATAATTAATTAGGTCAATGGACAAAAAATGATGTAATTAATTAATTAGCTAGTATAATTGAATTAATTAAGTGAAAAGAGGATGGATAAAGAGGAAATGATGTTAATAAACCTGTTTCGAGTGTATGAAATTGATTAGGACATTTTTCAGTGTCTACATTTTGCTCCTCTTTGAAGCGAGGTACCTACTGCTTTGGTTCAAAGAACAACACTTTTTGGATAAAAATTCTACCTAAATCAAAAAATATATTTTAAATTTTTTTTCAAATGCCCCAATAGAAGAATAAAACCGACTTCCTACCCCCCTCGAGAAATCAGGCAAAAAATTCAAATTTTAGGTGGATTTCTTGATAAAGTTTCAAAAGCTGCCCCAAGGGTTCAAAGAGGCTCTGAGATGCAAGAATAATGCCAAAATACAAAATATGATACAAAATTAGGTCCAAATTGGAAAATTTTGTGAAAATGATAATAAACCCCATTAATAAGTTTAAATTAGGGCAAAAAACCATAATTTTCTAGCTTAAATAAGTCAAGAGGGGTCATTTTCAATTCATTTGTGCATTCACACTTAAAGATTTCTTGCTATTTGAGCTTTGACCCTTCGATGAAATGGTGCATCATGAGCTTCCCCGACACATCTTTGATCGATTTCATGAGTTCCAGTGGCTTCCAGGTGCAGGACCACCGATATGTGATTCAAAACTTGATTTGAAATTTGAAATTTTGATGCATTTATTAGGTGTTAGAATTTAGAATTTGGGGGCGTCACTATATAGCGATGCCTAAAATTCAATCAGAGATGAACAAATGATATATAGAGACACATATGTCTAGGGCAATGCTTTTCTGGATTTGAATTTAGGATTTCAAATTTTAAACAACGACGCGGTCTTGTCCAACAATGCACTTGCCGATTTGAAAGTTAGGGTTAGGTTAGGCCAAATTCTAAATCGTGCTTCCATATTATATGGTGACACATTTGTCAATTTGAATTTTTAAATGCATCAAGTGTTGCCATAGCGACACATTTGTAAATAATGATGCATTTGTGATTCCTGAGCCAAAAATTCCAAATAACTTCAAATTTTGATGATTTCCTGATGCCGTGCACTTCATGGGTGCAGGAGGTCTTCCCACCATTGATGCCAAGAGAGAAAAAACCCAAAGTATTGGAGGAGTTAAATGATTTGTTAGAGTTGCGCAAGGAGCACCTTGGAGAGATTGGATTTATGGTATATCGTATATGCTCCTATTGTGAGGACACATTTGGCTATGATGACAATGTTGTGTAAGAGATGGCACAAAAAGACCTCATCCTTCCACCTTTCGACAAGGGAGGCGACAGTGACCTTAGAGGATGTGTGGTGGATATTGTAGATGCCTATCCATAGTGATCGCATGATTTATGATCCTGATGCCAGTTTGATGCTTGCCTAGAGGTGATTGATGTGGACCAAATTGTGTTGGTCACCTCGTAGATTGATTTAAAGACATTAAAAGGTCATGTGCCGACCTTCAAATTGATTGTTGCGGCCATCATTGCAGGTTTGGTGGCTCCAGTT
Source organism: Sequoiadendron giganteum (assembly GCA_007115665.2). Classification (NCBI taxonomy): domain Eukaryota; kingdom Viridiplantae; phylum Streptophyta; class Pinopsida; order Cupressales; family Cupressaceae; genus Sequoiadendron; species Sequoiadendron giganteum. The sequence continues at coordinate 621,405,118 of CM021102.1, read as the reverse complement.
AGATCCAGGCAATTCTTCAATCCAGGATACTAGCTTCCTTGTACCATGATTTGCATGATTTTGTGTATTGCAATGGGAGAGCCCTCGATGTAGGTGTGACTCTTCTTCATGTCTAGGCATGGAAGCACATTGTAGTGCTTTGATCGATTGTACATGTGATGGAAATGGAGCCGGATGACCCCATCGTATGGAGATACCATGGTGCCATCACATTCAGGAACACAGGATAGATTGGGCTCGCGTATTGGAGATGGTTGATTTATGATATGAACACATTCCAGTGGCGTCCATGGCTTCAGATGCCACCATGGTTTGATGATATACAACAACTTTACTTTGCCCGATAGACTTGATATATGCAAGGTCAAGAGCATACCATGGTTGAGCAGTACCTTTCTGAAAGAGTGGCCAAACAGTTTGGTGATGTATAGGACATGCCCGATGATGGCTACATGGCTATTTTTTTGATCTTCTAGAGAGGTCCCCACCTGGGGATCGATGATTCTAGCATCAAAGGACGTTGAGAGCTTCCACTAGTTGGTTGCCCAACCTTGGGAATATGATCAAGGTCAGGTGGATGCACGGATGATGATTGCTTATGATGTGTGGTTTGTGCCATGATGATGACTTACAGATCCTATAGGTGCTCCTTCCAGAGGGAGACCATGAGGCAGAGGTGTTAGAGGTAGAGGATAGGGAGGCTATGATGGACATGATGGATAGTTTTGGGGGCTCCTCTAGTAAAAAAAAAACCTCTTCAACAATCTCCAATAGTGTAGAAGCAACCAGTGCCACCACCACCACCATCAGATGCAAGAGATGCACTGATAAAACAACTGCAACAATAGGTGCAGGTTTTGACAGGTGAGAAGGACTAGACCCGCCAAAATATTTTGGTTGTGATTTTTGAGAGAGACCAGGCTCGACAGTAGGTGGTTGTAGTGACAACTGAGAGGGATGTGGATCTTCAGAGAGTTTAGGCTATTACTGGGGAGAGAGACCAGGAGGTTGCGAGATGACAACAAATAGAGGCTATGGTGTCAGCCACACATGGTCAGACTATTTCAGCTAGATTGTACCAAGAGGCTATTACGAAGGCTTCGTATTAGAGGAAACACTATCATTGGGATGTTCTAGCGGCTCTTCAGTGGCTCGATTTTTCACAGGGTAGTGATGCATGTTCCCGTGTCAAGGATCAACCTGAGCGACAGGTTGGAGAGGGTAGCAAACACTAGGGCTAGCATTTTTGATGTATAAACACTTTATGATTTTTCCCCATTCTTTATATTGATATACATTCATAGGCTCCTTTTTGATAGCCTCATGGATATTGTACTTATTTTCAATATACATAGATTGATCCAAATTTTGTACCATGACACATTTTTTGATATATATATATATATATATATATATATATATGATATGGATACAGATGATTCATGCTATGATGTGTTGATTTTATTTCATGTATGGATGAATATGACATGGATGCTTATACATGATCATGTATGGATGCATTTACTTCTATGTGATATGCGATGACATGATATGGATGGATGCAATGTTATATTGTTTTTCATTATCTTTTTATGATATGATATAGATGGATGTTTATGATATGCATATGTTATAGATGCAAATGATATGGATGAATTTGTTTTTGTATATTTTCTATGCATGTTATGATGACGAATGCATATAGACGGATGAATGCAAATGCTTATGATATGCAACGATTTAAGATTCTTAGAATAAAAAATCTATATTATTCATCACAACTTAAATGATAATGCAGAATGTGTGATGTGATATGCAAATGGTTATGTTGATGGATGTTTTATGCTTATGATATGATTATGGGATACATGTATGTTGATGGTTTATGGATGCAGGGTGGATGCATTGATGATTTTTTTGAGTGTCATGATATCAGGTTAGTGCTAAGAGAAGATAGAAGAATAAATAATGAATAACCGTTGCCAATGATGATTGCTTCAAAAGATCCAACAAGTCCATGATCCATTAATACTTTATTAGAGATGGTGATGAGATAGTGCAAAAGAATGCAGGATGGGTTATCACAATTTGGGATTGGGATTTTCCGTCATTCCTTATTGTTTGATATAACACATAAACAAGATGCATCAAGGTACTGATAACCAGGACGGTGTTGTATCTAATGTAATGGATTTTTACTCGATAAGCAGATAGGATAGTTCTTGTTCACACCTTGACATATGAATTTTTTTTTGGAATGTAAGCTAGAAGTTTAGAACATATTGGACCAAAGCATACATAATAGTCAACAACATACTCCAAACGACCTTCCTACACACAAATAAGTAAGTATGCGCCAAGATTATTTTACAAGAGTATCCACAAACACAACAAATGAAAGATAATGATCGATTCCTCATTCCTTTCTCTCTAAATCATTTTAGATAGACATCATCGAGAGGTCCTTCGAATGGGTCATCAAGATAAATCATAAGAAAATATCAAAGACAAACAGTTAGTGTTATCTATAGCTCCTGCCTATTTTAAGTTTAGCTTAGGTGATATTTGATGCTGATGTCCATTGCAGGAAGGATACATCCTAGGACATGTTGATTAGAGGTTTGTTTGATGTTAGGATAATGATGCTAAAATGATCTATTACCGTAAACTTCACTGACACATTTACCTATGATTTTAAGCTTTAGATTTTGACTTTTGAGTTCGTACTTTACAACTTGCTACATTTGTTTTCTACTTGTTTTGCCAAAGGGTGAAGGTGACGATCGTTTATTATGGGTGAGAGTTTATTACGGGTGAAAGCGAGATGGGATGGATGAAATTTTGGATTTTCTACAATATTTGAATATTTTTGGTATTTTGAAATATTTTGGGGCTGTTTTTGGTCTTTTTGAAAGTTTATATGAATGTTTAGGTTTTTTTGATTTTCTGAGATTGTTTAGGGTTTTCTGAGTATTTGAGGCTTTTTAGGTCTTTTGAACATTTTCTATTGTTTTTGTGTTTTCTATTTTCTAGATATTTTTTGGTTTTCTGAATATTTGAGGCTTTTTAGGTTTTTTGAAAAAATTGGATGTTTTAGGATTGTTTTGAATATTTGGATGTTTTGAGGTTTTTGAGATATTTGGATGTTTTGGGGTTTTCGAGATATTTGGATGTTTTGGAGTTTTTTGAATTTCTAAGTTTCAACCAAGAACCTAACCTAAAGACCTATCCTAGGGGCCTCGGGGGCTGATCAAAGATTAGCCTTGCCTATGTTATACATGCAGAGACCATGTAGTTCGACCAAATTGACCCATTTATAGGACAAAGATATGAACAAACAAGAGACAACAACTAATTACAATGGACTGCTAAAGGACTGACCTAGGGTGTCTCAGGGGAACATCAATGATGACCTTGCCTATGTTCAAGCTCAGAGACAACGTAGTTCGACATAAGGCATTATTTTATGGATTTTTCGATGTTCGATCTTTTTAGGGATTTTGATGTTTTTTGGATGTTTTGGATTTTTCTCTGTACAAGATTTTGCAAATGTTTTTGGATTTTTTGGATAAGATTTTATGAATGTTTTGGGATTTTCTGGATAAGATCTCCCATGACCTCAAGATATACAAGAACCCAATTGTGACACATAATGAAATTCCCCTAGTGTGATATGTTAGCCTACTTTGATAAAGGCAAGAAAAATTGACCTTGGGAGTATGCCAAGTAGTGCTAAAGAGTTCATCATACCTTACAATGATAAGCCATGATAAGGAGGCAGATGGGGATGAATGGCGATGCAAATAATGATAGGTCAAAAGAGCCAAATAATAGATGGATATACCTTATTTATGCGAGGTGCCTGTTTTCCAGGTTTTCACCAAGATACTTGCCCAAAGTGCCACCGAAGTGGTTTTCACTAGAGGATGATTTGTTTTCTTTACTTTTTTCAATCCCTTATCTCATTGTTTTGGATTTTGATCATTTTTTGATTTTTCTGTATTTTTTGATTTACACCCTTCATGTTTAGGCATAAATGTTTTTGAGATGCAAGTTGTTGATTGGCTTCTGCAAGGGTTCACCTTCTGAGGTTGACATTTGGTATGCTCCTATTCTGTATCTTGCTATGATGAAAAAGGGACCCAACCAGTTAGGCTCAAACTTTCCTTTGTTGTCTTGATTTGGAAGATTCTTCTAATTTTTCTTTAAGACAAGATCCCCTACTTGGAATGACCAAAATTTGATTCTCTTGTTATAGCTCTATTTCAGTCAGTTTTGATACACTTTCAAATGATTAAGGGCATCAAGACGATGTTCATCTAGAAATTATAGCTCATCCAGTTGAGACACTCTGTACTCTTCCTCAGTTATTAGATTCTTTAGTGATACTTACAATGATGAGAGCTCAACCTCAATAGGAAAGATGGCTTCTAATCCATAGACCAAGGAAAAAGGGGTTGCTCCTATAGGTGTGCAAATACTAGTTTAATAAGCCCAAAGAGCAGGATTTAGCTACAGATGCCAGTCACAACCAACTTCGTTAACTGTTTTCTTTAGGATTTTCAAGATAGTTTTGTTTGTTGCTTGTTCTTGGCCATTTCCTTGGGTATATTATGGTGTAGAGAATCGATGTTGGATATTGAATCTCTAGCACAACTCTTTCACATCTTGATTTTTGAATGGGGTTCCATTATCTGTGATGAGGGTTTGTGGTATACGATAACAAAAAATTAGGTAATTAAGGATAAACTTGGCTATATGCTTCCCTATTATGTAGGTCATAGGAATGGCCTCAACCCACTTAGTAAAGTACTTAGTGGCGGTTATGATAAAATTATGACCGTTGGATGAGGTTGGAGTGATTTTTCCTATGAGGTCAAGTCCCCACTGGGAAAAAGGCCATGGTGTGATCATTGGTTGCAATTCTTGAGCTAGAGAATGAATCAGATCCCCATGTTGTTGGCACTAGATGCATTTCCACACATACTGATGAGCTTCTTTTTCCATGGTTGGCCAATATTACCCCATCCTCAACAGTTTCTTAGCTAATGTCATACTGCTAGAATGGAACCCACATATGCCATCGTGCACTTCCATTAAGGTAGTTAAGGCTTCCTCTTGGTTAAGTCATCGTAGTAATGGCCCTTCGATGCTTAATTCGTAAAGGATATCACCTAGGATCATGAATTGGGATGCCTTTTTGATAAAGGTCTTTTTAAGGTTCAAGGTGATATCCGATGGGAGGGTTCCTCTGTTAAGGTAAGTAAAGATGTCATGATACCATGGGGATCTAGGACCAACAATGACACAGATGAATTCGGATTCATGGATTTCTAAAGTTGGTACGAGAAGCTGTTCTACCAAGAATTCACATTGAAGAATGTTGTTCGATATGTCTAGTAGTGATCCAATTGTTGCCATGGCATCTACTACTGTATTAGTTATGCGAGGAATCTGCTCAAAATTTATGTCTATAAAAAGATCTTTGAGATTCTCCACCATCTTCTTTTAAGGAGTGAGCTTGTCATCTTTGGTTTGATAGTCATCATTAACTTGGTTGATAACCAACTATGAGTCTCCATAGACTTTCATTTCTTGTATCTGCCACTGAACTACTATCCTAAGACCTGTGACGAAGGCTTCATACTCAACAATGTTATTGGTACATGGGAATGATAGCCTATAAGATTTTGGGATGCAGTCACCTTGAGGGGTGATGAAAAGAATGCCGACTCCTAATCCATGTTGGGTGAATGATCCATCAAAGTACATCTTCCACTAAGTTGTTAGATTAATAAGGAACACTGATTCGTCAAGGAACTCAGTTACTAAAGGGTTCTCATCATAGATAGGTGCTTTTGCTAGCTGGTCTATGATCACTTGTCCTTTGACTGCCTTGTGCTCCACATACTCTATGTCAAAATTTGTCAAGATTATTACCCATTTAGCCATTCATCCCATGAGGGTTGCTTTGGATAATAGATATTTTAATGGATCAATCTTTGTGATGATCTTGATTTGGTGTGACAACATGTAATGCCTAAAATTTTGTGAATCAAAAAATATCACTAGGCATGCTTTCTCAATGGGTGGATAGTTCATCTCATAGCCTACCATGGTTCTACTGATGTAGTAGATAAATATTTCTTTTCTATTTTCATCATGTTGTGCTAAAATAGCTCCTAGTGTTGCTGAGATGTATTGGATCAGTGGCTTGTTTGGTATCAATGACATGAGCACTAGAGGTGTTAGTAGATAATCCTTGATCTACTGGAAAGATTTATCACATTTATCATCCCATTTGTAAGTTATCCCTTTATGGAGAAGATGCGAAAAGGGGTGAGTCTTATCCGATAATTGAGCTATGAACCTTCCGATGGACTATAGACTTCCTTATAATCCTCTCATTTTTTTCAATGTATATGATGGTTCCATGTCTAGGATAGATTTTACCTTTGCTGGATGAATTTCTATCCCTCTTTGTGAAATGATGAAGCCAAGAAGTTTCCCTATGTGACCCTGAACACACACTTTTTTGGATTCAATCGTACTTTTTATTCTTCAATTCAATCAAAGATAGGTCCTAAGACTTGTATGTGCTCACTTCTCTTCTTTGACTTTTCCAAAATATCGTCCACATAATCTTCAACTATTTTGTGGATCATGTCATGAAAGATGAGGGTCATTTCTCTTTGATAGGTAGCTCCTGCATTCTTGAACCCAAATGGCATCACATTCCAGCAGTAGGTTCCCCATGGACAAGTAAAGGGAGTTTTATGTTGATCCTCTTTGGTGATTATGATTTGATTGTAGCCTGAAAAGCCATCCATGAGTGACAACATTTCATGCCCAACTGTTAAATCCACAATGAGATCAATGTTGGGAAGAAGGAAATCATCCTTCAAACATGCCTTGTTTAGATCCCTGAAATTAGTGCATATTCTGATGCCCCCAATGGGTTTTGACATTGGTACGAGGTTTGAAACCCACTTAGGATAATCTATTGGTCGGATGAATCCAATGTCAAGAAGGTTTTTTAGTTATAGTTTTACCAAGAGTGATATTTGAGGGTGCATCTTAATTTTTTCTTGACTGGTTTGGCTTCATGATAGATGACTAGGTGATGTACAACCATTTCTGGATCAAGGCCTGACATATTTGTGTATGACCATGCAAAGTTAGCCCTTCTCTCCTTAAGGAATGCTGCAAGGTTTTTTTGTTCTTCGTCTAACAAGGATTCAACATAGAAGGTGATCTTAGGTTCTTGTTTTGTTCCCACATTGATTGGTGTAACCTTTTCTGCTAGTACCACTAATTTTTATGGATGAATTTAATCAAGGGGGAGATTGAATCCCTCATCCTTGGACGCCTGAGGGAGGTTTTCACCATCGAATGTGTCCTTTGCTTTACTATTTTAGGACCAAAGAGTGCCACAAGGTGGTTTTCACTCAAGGATATGCAAGTTAATTTTATTTCATTTATTTTACAACTGAAGGATTCAATCATCTCCCCATAGTATGCCCCTATATCAAGCTCTATGTCAAAGCTTCCTTTATGATACAACCATGATAAGTTGTCTCAGAGTCTCATGAATTTTGAGATTTCTTCATCATTTTCGAATAAATCTAGAACCGGTGGTCCTTTTTGGTCCATGTTAATGAGTTGCGGTATACGAGGTGTATTTCAGTTGGTTGGTTGTTTTAGAAAAATGATGTTATGGATATAATGAAGAGGGTTTTGTTCTGAAATAGGTCACCCATATCAAGGGGGAAGTCATCTAAGGTTGTATCACACGATGTAGATGACCAAGAGGAAGCCTCAACTTGTTTAGCAACAATACCTTTGCCAATAAGTGTGATCTTGATAGTAGTACAACCTAAGCCAAGATTTTTTATTGGTCTCTCGGGAATGATGGGTTCTAGTAAACCATTGTCATTATGTCCTAGCTTCTCATTCTTGTTATACCCCATGCTTTGCATTAGTTGTGGACCTTTGTTGTCATCTTCCATGGGAAGAATAGGAATAGGTCATTCATCTTGATAGAGGAGTTTAGAGATGTCTTTCTCATGGAAATCTTCTTGATTCAAATCTCCCCATTTGGTGAAGGTAGTAGCTACCATTTTGATAATTTCTGGTTCTTTGGTGCTAGATGTTGGTTTCCCGTGTGTTTGAGGAGAAATTGGTAACTCTCCTAAGATAAAATTTCTTTAAATATTTTGTAGCTTCCACAACCATCATTGTGGATTACTGCTTTGACATCGGGTATTCTTTTTACAACAGGTTCTTGTGATATTGAGGTAGAGGCTAGAGATGATGGGTCAACAAATGAGCTTGATGGTGTAGGTCCTTCATCATTTTTGGGTATTTGTGGGATCTTATAAAACTTGGCTTCAAGGCTCTTTTAATAGTAGAAAGGCTCACGATCTCCATAGATAGTGATTTCTATGCCCTTGAAAGGAAACTTCACACACTGGTGATAGGTTGAGGCTATGACTTTCAAATCATGGATCCAAGGTTAACCAAGTAGAATGTTATAGGGAAGATCAAGATCAAGTACTTGGCAGGTAGTATCTACAATAAGAGGTACCACTTGGATAAGGAGTGCTATTATTCCTTGTGATACCCATTCTTGGTTGTCGTATGCTCTAATGATGGTACTCTTTGTCTTCTCAATAATATCTTCTGAATAGCCTAGATGCTTGATCAACTATAGGGTACAAATGTTTAGACCAACACCTCCATCTACCGAGAATCTTTTAACCTTGTTTTTATGAATGAAAACCTTAAGGTGTAAAGCATGGTTATGAGATGGTTGTGATGGTAAATATTGTTCAGAGAAGGTGAGAAGATAGCTGGCAATATGCCCTACCATAGCTTGAAACTAATCGGTATTAATGTTCTCAGGAACAAATGAATCAGATAAGGATTTTTTTAGTATTTCCCTGTGTGTAGGAGATAATTTTAGGAGTTCCAAAATTGACATTTGAGTGAGGGTTTGTTTAAGCCGATCTACAAGATCGTACTTTCTAGGATTAGATGCGGGAAAAGTGTGTTGTGTCCTAGATTGATCTGGGACAACTCCTTGAATGATTATTTTTCCACGTCGCGTGGTGACTCCACATTCCATAGTAGATCCTTTGATGGTGAAAATAGTGATAAAACTATCATAGGAAGCAACTACATTGGAATAAGTATGCTGAACATTGCTGTAATCCTTAGCTTTACCATTATTGTTAGCTTTGTTATGATCAGGCATAGGATTCTTGTATATCTTGAGATACTGGTTTCCAATGGGTACCTCAACATATATGGTATCGTTTCTATGAGATCTTGGATGATATTCTTGAGTTTCATGCAATTTTCTGTTTTATGTCCTTTGATTTTATTAAAGTCACAGAGATCACACTCATTGTACCAAGATGGATTTTCTTGGGGTTCTTGGTAGTTTTCAAAGTTAGGAAGAATTATCAAATTTGATTCTACCAATTTCTTCATGATCATTTTGATAGGTTCCAATAACTATGTGTACTTTCATTTGGGATAGTTGCTGTTACTTGTTTTCCTTGGTTGCATGTTGTTATTGATCTGATTATTCTGAGGTGGTACCATTTTTGGCACATTTGGTTGGATATTAGCAACTTGATTATTGTTGGGTCTAGGAGCACTTAATATGACCTTAGCATCCAATACATCGTTGTTTGTTACATTTTGGTTTTTAGCCCATACACGAGGTTTCTCATTTGAACTAGGTGAAGGATGGTTGTCTTTGTAAGATTGAGTATTTCCTTGTGATATTAAGGCTCTTTTAATGTTAAGGGCTCTTGGAACAAGCTCGTCATAGGATGTGATTCATTGCATTTTCAAGTGGAATGATAGATTTGGATCAAAGTTAGCTATAATGATTCCCACTTGTTGTTCATCAAGAAGAGGCCACTTGATTTTACTAGCTCTTTGTCTCTATCGTTGTAAGAAATTTGTGAAGGTTTCCCCTGGATTTTGTTTGAGAGTGTAAAACTCTTCTAGACTAACGTCCATGCCAAGATTGAAGGAGAAGTGATCGATGATTTTGTTAGTAATTTCTTGAATTTTTTTGATATCAGGAGGCAAATGAGAAAACCAATCCATAGCATTGCCTATTAAAATTTGAGGGAAGAGGTGCATTAGATATGAATAATTGTAAGCCACTTCCATAAACATGATTTTGAATTATTTGATGTGTTCCACAGGACTTCCTCTCCCTCTCTATTTATCGAATTTGGGGATTTCAAAACCAAGAGGAAATGGTATCATTGCTATGTTTCGATCAAATGGGTAAGGACACAAGTTATGTCTATGAGGTTTGTTTGTATTTCCCATGCAAAGGTCCTACATTTATTGTGAGAGTGCTTTTAATTGTGATGTGATATCATCTTGCAAATTAGGTGGAGGAACATATGGTGGGATGAGAGATGAGTTATATGGGGTGTATGAAGGTGTGAGATTCTTTGAAAGTGATGAATATGTTCTTGATGCATTTGGATTGATGATGTTCATATGAGGAATATAGGAACCTTGTTGCTATTGTTGGGCTTATTGTTGAGCTAGTAAGGCTTGCTATTATTGTTGTGCCACTAGGGCTTGTTGTTGGGCCTGTTGTTGTTTTTTTTCTTTTTGCTATTGCATGACTTGTGTTGCTAAACATGCTTGCTGAGCTTGTTGGGCAATGGCCACTTGCTATTGTTGTTGTTGTTGTGCTAATGCTTCTTGCTGAGCTTGATGTTGTTGTTGTGCTAAGACTGCTTGTTGAGATTGATGTTGTTATTGTGCTAAGGCTTCTTGTTGAGATTCTAAGGCTTCTTTTTGTGCTTGTTGTTATTTTTATGCTAATACTGCTTACTGTTGAGCTGTTAAGGCTGCTTGTTGTGCTAATAATTCTTATTGTTGTATGACTTGTTTGTAAGTTTTTGTGCTTGCAATGTGGTATCAAGTGGTTGTTGAGACATCTACAAAGGATTAGGTATATTGATGTTTTGACTGGTTAGTGGATTGGTAGTGAAAGGTGAAGGATTCCCTTGGTTTAACATTCCTTGCAATATGGTAGAATGAGGTGGAGGAATGTATGTTGGAGATCCTGATTGATTTGGCATAGAAAAGAGAGCTATTGAAAAAGATAATGTCATTAAATTTTGTAATGGAAATGACACACTAGGACCTTGAGTCCATTAATTGAAAATATTCCCTTGTCCTATGTTTGGAGGATTTCCCTATGCAAAAGATGTAAACAAAGGATCCGTGATCAAGGTACTGCCAGGATTGATGGAACTTATAACTAAGGGATTTCTTTGAGGTGGATTGATAGGAGATGGTGTGGTAATGGTAGATGGAATGGATGAATCCACTAGAGGGTTGGATAAAGATGTACCTAGTTGCATTGAGGGTTGATTATGTGATATAGTATTGACTTGCCCTTATGTGTTTCTTTGATACTTTTGGTCCGTACCACTTTGTGTGATGGTAGGTACACTTGTGGTACTCATAGGTGTGGATGAAGAAGGGAATCCCCAAAATGTTGAAGTGGTGGTCAAATTGTGAAGTTCAAGTGGAGTGTGTAGCTGTTTTAGATCCCCAGGAATAAGAGGAGCACCAAAGGTAGGTGTCCAAACGGTGGTGGGAGGTGGAGTATTGGTTTCAAGAGTACCTACAAGTGTATAACTTTCAAATGGTAAGGTGTGAACAAAATATTTAGCAAGGTTGGTTGCAAGACTAGGCATGCAAGTTTGACTTAGCCCTTGTGATGAAGTTGTGAAATCTTGTGTGAAATCCTGTGCTACAAACATTGGGAAGATATGAGCTACATTTTCAAAATATTGATGTTCTAAAAGTTCTTCTCTAGTGAGCTCAAATGGGTTGTTGGTGACATCTTCAATTTTGTATGGTCTTGAAGGAGATGATGGTTGTTGCGATGGTGTAACATGAATTCTAGGATCAAATTCTAAAGGATTTGGATCACTTGAGGTAAATGGAACTTTGGTTTTATCCATGATTCTCTTGTATTGTGATATCATTTTTACCATAAATTTTGGGTCACTGATGGGAGAGTTTTGTTGAGATTTATAATGTTTGAACTCTCTAGTTGACTCATACCTAGGTAAAAGGGATGTTTTAAGTCTTTTTGGAGCAATGATGATGATGTGGGATGAAAATATGGGTGATATGGAAAGTGATCTTTGCAATCATTTTGGGATAACACTTTTGACTTAAGTTTGATGTTGTGATGATAGAATAAGAGGATGATAATGAACTTAGAAATATTTAGGGTAGACTTGGAACCTTCAAGATAAACTAGTTCATAGATGATAAATATGTCAACTAAGTGCATGGAAAAGGATACATTTCACATATGAAGTAGCTAAGGCAAAAAGTTGGTTTGATGTTTTAAGTCCCAAAGTGTTGGTGTTTTTGAAATTTTGCAAAGATAGATGAGGTGAAAGATGAAATTTTGATGAAGGGGTGAATGAGATGTTTGACCCAAATTTGACTTAGAATGAACCTATGTTTTCCAAGAACACGGTAGAGAGAATGATGTTAGACCTTTAAAATGTTCAAATCCTAAAGACTCAATGTTTTTGTTAGAAAACTTGTGAATCTTCAAAAAGTTGAATGTTTTGGCTTATGAATAATGTGTATAGGTCATGATTTCTTCTTATAGGGTGTTCATAAAATTTTATCAACAATTTTCTTTTGTTTTTGTAGAGTGCCTCAATACGATTTTTGATTGATTTTGCACTACAATGTCTAAGTTTATGGTGAAAACCAGTTGAATTTCGTTTAGGGATCTTTACTTTGCGTGAGATCATTTGGAAAAGTTAGCTTTTGTTTTGATAAGACCAAGGTAGTAAAAATGATGATAGACCTATAAATGTTCAAATCCTAAAAAATGAGAGGAATGATGGGAATGTTCAAACCCATTCTAGCTCTCCTAGCTCGTGCATAAAAGTTTCTCATCAAAGTGTAATGATTGTGGTAAGATATTCAAGCCCATTTTTGACCATACTCTGTTTTACGATTCCTATGTCTGAAATTGTGAGTTGGAGAATTTCTTCTATGTAGTTTGAATTTTTGGTGAATAATTTATGGGAGTTTGATATCATGTGAAAATAGTTTGGATTTTATGGAAGGAAGGATGATAGTTTATTGCCATGCGGGTGGTGGTAATAGGGGCCTTCTAGCCTTAATATCGGCGTGTTCCTCTTCTTTGTCTAAAATGATTGCTGCATTCTCTACTGAGTTTTTTCCTTGTTTTCAAAAGTGAAGGTTCTCAAACTGCTGATAATATCCATTTGTTCACCATTAATGAAAATAAAGTTTGGCTGAATTATAGCACCTAGAAGATCAGGTTGTTCAACGAGAGCAATCGGTCTCCAAATAGTCATGTGTGGTTCATTTATCAATTTATCTTTGCTTAAATGAATTTATTTTATCACAAATACTTGTCTTTTGATTATGTTTTCAAACTAGATGTTTATATTAAAAACATCATAGCTTTCATAATGTCCATTTCCTGAAAATCTTGAGATTAAAGCCACAATTTCCTACGTTATCTTTGGTAAATATGGGTTTGAGATTAATGTCAAGATATTTAGAAATCGCTAAGGATAAATCCTTAGGATAAGCATGAATATCAAGGCTAACTCAAGAAGTCCATATTGAAGCCAAAGTGTTTGAAATATTGGATAGTGAATGTTTAGTTTTAGATAATTTTGAAATCAAGCAAAGTGTTAAATTGACTCACAAGCATTACAACCCTAGGATGGAAATGGCTATATTTGTTGTATTCCCACTTGGATTTCTCTAGCTGCGCTTATTCAGAGCGGATGATTAGAAGCTTGACCACACTGGCTCCCCTCCATGACACTCACTTCTATGGGTCAACCAAGCTTCAAGTTCTCATGAATATCCCATGAAATTTTTTCATCTCTACTAAGAATCACAAATATGTGGGATGACTTCGGAGGTTCGACCTCCTAACATCAAAAAATATTAAGGTTTTTTGGCTACTATTCGTAATAGGGGCATCTGGTTTAGAGGAAAAAATGATAAACTACCTCAAGAGATCCTCAAGTGGTCTCCAAACCTTTAGAACAAGGGCTTTACATATCATAAAGATACTGGGGGAGAGCTATCATGCATGACTCTGTTGATTGCAAACTTTTCTTGCAACCAAAAATTTATATAGCAGTTCAAAAGAGCTTGGCTTATTCTCGTTATTGCTTGGGTCGTTCCCTTGGGGTGAGTACTCTTTCCCACCAAGGAAAGCTCTCTAAAAGTGAAAAATGGTGAGTAAGTACATCCGTAGTTCGATCATCTTTGTTTGCATGCACAAAGAGAGAAAAAATGCTATGCCCTTTTCTCACACTAGCATGGTTGTTCAATTTTAATCCCAAATCGAAAGATGGAGGTGATTTTGCAACGTGATAGATAATGTTTCTATTTCTCAATATTGTCTAACGACATGAGAGAATTGCATACACATTCACTAGCAAAGTTGAAAACCACAAAACAAAACAAACAGTTGTCAATTTTATCCCTCAAAGCAATAATGAGTTAATTTTAAGCACCAATTGAAGGATGAGTTTGCCTTGTTCAATTTTATACCCAATTGAAAGATGTGATATGAGGGTTCATTTTTATCCAACTTTGAACACTCATTTTAAACCCCATGGAAAACTAGTACGTTACCTAAAGTTGAAAGCAAAAAAACATGAAATTGGGTTATAACTGCCCCAAAGCGTTGAACACTAGTTACAACTATAGAATATTTAGATAAAAGAGAAGTTCTTCAATTTCGCTCCATGCCTTTAAACCTGCAAAACACTGTTAGTCTAACAATGATTAGTGATCAGATTATCAAAAGAAATTAAGTCACATGTCAAAAAAACAAACATGAAGTTTCTTACCTAGGTTGAGCATCGTTGCACATGATGACGTCACTGCACACGATGACATCACAATTTGAAAATTGGGCATCACTCTAGTGAATTTAAGCGTCACTCTATAGAAAGACTAGTGAGCACGATTGCGTCGCTATTTTGATGGGTGTAGCTGTAAATGAATGCGTCGCAGTTTGAAATTTAAAAGCGTTGGTTTGGTGAAATTGAGCGTTGCCATTTTTTGTTCCACGATATTTCAAATTTAAATAAGCATCACTATATTTAAATTAGTGTCGACCAATTAAATATGTGCCGCTGTATCAAATTACTTGGGTGTTGCTATATGGTGATGCTATTGAAATAACGTTGCTGTTTGTGTTTTGAGTGTCACTGCAACCAACAAAACAACATGAAAATGGATTTTGAGCTAAAAATGGTTAAATGATCAATTTTCCCTCCTTCCTGCACTAGAATGTCAATCACGAGGATACCAGTATGGGCCTAATCACACTTGATTCATGAAGAATCAAAGCATAACAAAGCCATGGGTACTCAGATCTCGACAAGATCAATCAATCAAAATTGAAAGTAAACATTTTATCAAGAAACCTAACATGCTAAATTTATGAAAGCTTTAAAGAAAACATCTAATCTAATCTATTGAAATACATCCTGTTGTAGAATTGGTGTTGCATTGATGTGGACCGATGAACCTTTCCCAATCCCGTGATGTTGAGCTTGTTTCAGTTGATTCTATGGAAGAGAATCGATGATTCCATGGTGTTTGATATGTGAAAACCTAGATTATGCTAAAAATGAAGATGATGCCAACTAAGTTACCATGATTTCATGCTATAAATGATCTAATTATTCAATTGCTAAGCTAATGCTAAGCTAATCTCAGCTAAAATGATGCTAAAAGATGAAATCCTAATTTATTTACAAACTAAGATGAATGCATGGCAACCATTAATGGATGCTCTAAGCTATTATGCAACTAAAATAAACTGAAAATAAGCTAAATGTGTGCAAATTGAGAGTATGGATGCGAGTAAATTTAACAACATAAGTTTGCTTTGAGTGATCTCCTCTCTCTTTGTCTCCAAATAGTGATCTATTTATAGGAGAGAAAATGAAAGATCAAGGGCTAAGATCGAAAAACTTAATCAACGGTTTAAGATGAAGAAGATGAGAAGCATGGATCATGGATTCTCATCAATAGATGAGAATGCATGATGGAATTTTAATCAAAGGATCACAATTACCTCAAACAAACACACTTTTGACCTGCTCACATAGGTCAAAGGTAACTTTCTTAGGAGGTTGAAGGGTTAACTTGCCTTTGAAGCCAAGTGAGTTGATTGGAGGAGAGGGAATATTCCTTAGAATATTCTTTTTGGATGAGGAAAAAGGTTAATTTACAAATTAAAATAAAGTTTTAATTGTGCAAAAGGATAAAGAATATTCTTTGAGAATATTCCCTTTGATTAGAGGAAAATTAGTTTAATTGATAATTAAACAAGGTTTAATCTATGCAATTAGGGGATTAGAGGAATTAGAGATATTTATTAAATTAAATGATTTAATAAATAGGGGAGGGGTGAAAAGATATTTAATTAAGTAACTTAGGGTTATTTAATTAAATGAGATGACTTAGGAGATTAAATTAAATATTTTGATTCATTTAATTTAATGAGATGAAGTGTTATTGTGAAAAGAGGTGAATTAACCCAATATAATTAATTAGGTCAATGGATGAAAATGGTGTAATTATTTAATTAGCTAGGCTAGTTGAATTAATTAAGCGAAAAGAGGATGGATAAAGAGGAAATGATGTTAATAAACCTATTTCAAGTGTATGACATTGATTATGACATTTTTAAGTGTCTACAAGATCCAAGAGCTTTTAATACCTTTTGTTATAGTGCTTCTCTACTATCTTATATCAATTTGTTCTCCATTATCATTTTGCTCTCACATATCATTGGGTATATCAAAGGTTTGATATATTTAGAGGATTTTTATTTCATGTCCTCACTCTTTGATGTACCAATGCGTATATAGGAAGGTGTGGCATATTGATTAGTTTGGCTATAAAGGGAGGTGTGGGACAATGATAAGTAAGAGCAATAATTTTTTTGGGGGAGTGAAAGAAAAACCTTAAAAATTAAAATCTATCACACATAGACATGAGCAACATGGATTGAATGGTTCTCTTTGGTAGTGTAGACATTGAAAAATGTCCTAAGCCTGCAAACTACATTTTTACACTAATTTGCAGATTTCCTAGCATAATTAAATAGTTTTAATTATTTAATTATTCTTTCATAATACTTTCTTCTATTAATTAAATAATTCCTTTTATTTTTATTCCTCTTTTGATTAATTTAAATAAATGATATATTTTTTAAATTATGTCACTAATTATCCTTTTTCCTTCTATAATTAAATAAATTCTTATTTATTTAATTATTCATTTTCATTTCCCCCTTTTCCTCTATAATTAAATAATTATTTTAATTATTTAATTATTCATTAGCCTTTTTCCCTACATAATTAAATAAATTCTTATTTATTTAATTATTTATCATTTTTTTTAATAATTAAATAATTGTGTCTAATTATTTAATTATTTTGTCTTTCTCTCCATCCACTATTAAATAATTATTTTTAATTATTTAATATTTTGTATCTCATCTTTCTTCTATAATTAAAAAATTATTTTTAATTATTTAATTATTCATTTTCCCTCTCGTAAATTAAATAATTGTTGCAATTATTTAATTTATCTATTCTTATCCAAGCCCTAAATATCAACTAATTCATAAAGTTTTGGTCCATCCTTCCCATCCTTATCTCTTTTCTTCTCAATTAATCTCATCCATTGATCATCATACTTCATCTCTCAATCCTCACCCTTCATTTGAATTGGGATTTCTAGAAAAGCAAGCTTTCAATTCATTTTGAAGTTAACCACAATCTTCAACATTTTTATTCTCATATATTTCATCTTAAAGTACCACAATATTTGAAGTTTTCTATCATTATCTTGAGATCTTGCTATTACACTTCAAGCTTATCAAATGCATTGCAATACTATAAATCTGATAACAAACAAAGCAAAATGGAGAAGATAAATGGAGGTGATTCAACTATGGCATATAAATTGAGGTTTATTGCTTCATTATTTATTATTTCTATTGTCATTTGTGCTTCATTGTTAGATTAGGATCATTATGGATTGAATTTAGGTAGTTTTGTGGTTTCTATAATTGATTCATGCTTTCCTCAAATTTTCCCGTATCTACAGGTAGTGATAACCTATTTGAATGAAAATGCAACATGACTACTCTTATTAGAAAATGCATTTTGGAATATTATCAATTATGTTCCAACAACACTTGATTTGCCTAACAATATTTTAGTGTATAATCATCATGGTTTAAATAATTAGAAATCTAAAGCAATGTTGTTACGTATGTATCTATTCCCATCTAGATGAAAATAATTAAGTGTGTCACTTTATATGTGATTTAAGAGAAATCACAAATGTAAGACCCCTCCTTTTCGCTCTTTTGATCGAACAGTGTTCTGTTTGGTTATGTCTCATTTTCTGGTAGTATCTTGACCGTGGTACTCGGTTATTGTTTGATCACTATCTATTTTGTAATGTGGTGATGTATCTTGATGTGATGATACTATATTCAGATGTTATCATTATGACATGTTTTGAATTAGCATAAGTGGCTATTCGAATTAATGAGGTATTATGCTTTGGATTAAATTATTATGTTAGATTTGTCAGTTAGTAATATTGTATTGGTGAAGGGGACAAATTGCATCACTCACTTGCGAGTGCCCTACGATTCCGTGATTCCGTCTTCATGGTGTGTTTTAATTATGACATATATATGCATGTGGATATACTCTTTGTTCATAGGTTGACAGGTATAGGACATCGACTCCACTTGGTTTCACAGGTTTGAGCATGTCCATTGCCCAACGACATTCGATTGGGAGATAATAGCTAGGTTTTTCGTACCAAGTCGTCACCCTAGTCATAGTGTGTCGTCAGGTGTTAGTCGGGTTAAGTTGCTTTAATGTTGTTCATTTGACCTTGATTTCAGTTTAAAATTGCAAGTTTGAAAAAGGTTAAAATATATGCTTTGGTAGTTTAATCGTCGATCAACTTTATCTAGTTTATGTTGAAATGCAATTTATTTTACTATTAATTTAATTTAATTAATAAATAATTTAATCATTGATTAAATCTATTTTATTAATTAATTAAATTAATGATGTTGAAATAAGTTAAGTTAGTTATGGATATATTGTTTGAAATTGAAAAATAAGAAAAATGATTAAAATTTCAATTTTAGAAAAGTTTGAACTCAAAAATTGAAAAAAAGAGATATTTTGGCTATTCTATTTTTGAAAAATTTATGAGGGTTGGTGCATGGATATTTTAGGAAATTTTTCTTTATTATTGAATTTTTCTTCACAATTTAAGGAGGATGAAATTTTGGAAGAGATTGAAATAGAAGAAGGAAGAATTTTTGCATTTTGTGGGTTTTTGGGTTGAAACTTTAGAAATATGTGGAGCTGAAGTTGGAATCAAGGCACCATCTAGATCTTCTCTCAACTCCAAAAAAAACCAGGTTCATCTCTTTGAAATTAGTTTCTTTTGAGTTTTTAATGATATATGTGTTGATGAAAATCATTTGAAATCTGATGTTTGTTTGCAAAACATAACTAGTTGGATTCTTGCTTCAAAAAAAGAAAAAGAAAAAAAACCTCTGTTGATGTTTGATCTTTCTCAAAAATAAAATGATGTTCTTGAATAAAAATAATTATTTTTATGAATGGTTTCCCCATTTTATTCTGAAAATTTATGTTTGGGAATATATTTAATATATATACAAATATATATATATATATATTTTGAATATGGAATTATTGGGTTCTATCAAATTTATTTTGTAAAACTTTAACCCTGTTTGAAAGAATTGGATTAAAAATCCGTAGGGCATTTTTATTTGAAAATGAAAAGAAAATAAAAAAAATAAAAAGAAAAGAAAAAACGAAATTTGGGGGGGGCGGTTTGCTGGGGGTTCAACCCATAGCCGCCCCATGGGAGGCACTGTGGGGAGCCGCGCCCAGCGCGCCCCACTCGGCCACCCACAGTAAGTGGGATGGCTATGTTAAACATAGCCGCCACCCACTGTAGTGCGTTCGGCTGTGGTTAACACAACTGTCGCCCACTCCTTGGTGGGTCGGTTGTGTTAAACACAACCGTGCCCACACCTCTAGTGGGTCGGTTGTGGTTAAGACAGCTGCCTCAACCCTTAACATTGGTGTGTGTTCCTATGTCTGTGGTGCACGTTCCAAGAACCGCGACTTTCTTCCTTTCAATTCATTCTTTGTTTTAAAATAAAATAAAATAATATATATATATATATATATATTTTAATATATAATATTATATTTAAATAATATTAATATATTAATATATATAATATAAATAATATTTATATATGTGTATATATAATATGATGATATATATTATATGTATATATATATATATATATTATTTTATATGTTTTTATGCAGTAAAATGTTGATTCTCAAATAACATGATTTAAGTTAAATTGAGCAAATTAAAAAGTGATGACTTTAATTGTATCATTGTTTCCTTTTTAAAACATTATTTTAAAGGAGAATGGTTTTGACTTTAAAATAATACGTTTCAAGTCAAGTTAATTTTAAATGACTACATTGAAACGAGGAACACTATATTTATTTTAAGGCAATGTATTTGATTTACATAATAAACTAGTTGATTTTTCATTATGCAAGTAGGGAAATTAAATGATTAGTGTTAATTCCTCCCTTATCTGAAAAGATGTATTTTACTTCAGTTGTATTGATGCAATAAATTACTGAATGTAGTGAGGAAATGGATTTAGAATATCCAAAGGTAGTTCTTTCAATTGCCTTCAGTGAACATTTCCTTCGTGTTCTTGTTTGGGGAAAAGGGTTAATGTATTTAATATGTAAGTCTTCTAGAGGTCCCTAGAGGTTGGGGGTTGTCGGTTTGTGATGTCAACTTGTTATGAATTCCCTTGGGTAGTGCATGGTGTCAAGTCAGTGTTTACCTGGTTTCCACGAACGGGGATGTTTTGTGTCTCCTGTGAAAGGAGTGGATTATGGGATCCACGTCTCCTTGTAAAGAGTGACCTTGTTATGTGATTTGTTACCTCCAGTGTTTGGAGAGGGTTTTGACTTATGTTGTCTCTTGAGAAAGGAGTGGTCGTGATATCTTGTTTGTTTGCACTTTGTTACCCTTGGAGTTTGGATGGTATGTGTGTTGTCAAGTAGAAGAGTGGCTTCTGTAGGGGCCAGAGCCCAAAGAGGTAAACTAGGAAACCTTTAGAGGTGGTTTAATCAAGTGATAGCTAAAACAAAAATTAGAAGATTAGGTGGTACTTCTCACTAATCAAGATAATTATGCCTCACTCATAGACACAAGGGCTTGTTTAGACTTGGGATGAGTGGGAAGGCCTGGAATGGAAAGGTCATCTATCTTGTTTGTACGAAAGGTATTTGATTCTGCATGAGTGAGTATGGGGGTCGGGATTCGGTTGAGGCCACCAGGATAACCCATAGTGGGGGGTGGAGCCAATGAAGATTCCCAGGGGATAACCCATGACGAGCTGTGTGATGATACTCTGTCTAGGACAACAATTGGTACTTGTTTATTGTGGGTATGGTTTCCTTAACATACCTGATGTGACCATAGTTGGTATTCGATTTTATGGGTATGGTTTCCTTAACATACTTGATGTGACCATAGTCGGTATTTGATTATTATGTGTATGGTTCTCTTAACATACTTGATCTGCTTTATATCTAGAAGCAATGTGACCATGTTAGAGTTGGAATTATGTGGTACTAGAGTTGTACTTGTGATGTACTTGTGTTATACTTGAGTGGTGCATGTGATTGGTGGTGTCAGTTTGGTTCAGTTATGTTTTAGCCTATGTCTAGAGGTAGATGGTCTTGGCTAGGATTCCTTACTACTATCTCCTAGCACGGGGGGTAGGCCTTTGGGTTCCACTTGGTTGCGTGGTGTGCACCTAAATCTGTTGGGATTTCTTCATGTTCATGTGGATGAGACTTCCAGTTGGAGAGCTCGTGGGATTCAGTTTTAGTTCTTGCTTTATTTCATTTTGGTTGATCTTGTATTATTTTACCCCTCATTTTTTATCGAGGTGGATGTTATAATTGTAACCCTATTTATTGGACTTGCCTCATTCGGGGAATGAGTGATGTAATCTCTTTATTAAATTATTGTTATTTATGATCATATTGTAACTATTATGGTGGATGTAATTTATCTTGTTGGAATGTATGTGTTTCTAATTTGTTAAGTAAATGAATGTTATGGATTCATTTATGTTGTTAGTGGGTTAATGGGTAATCTTAGTCTCATAACCTTAGAGGTTGTTAGCAATGAGTAGTAACCTTGCATATTAATTGTACTTAAACAATTTTTTTTATAGTTCATTTAAGTAGTTAATTGCAACTTCCTCTAGGGTTGCATGGCAGGGCATTACACAAAAGATGTATGAGATTAGTGACACTTTTCACTTGGTGAATTTGATTGTGACTCTCTATAGTCTCAAGGTTGAGGATGCACACAATATTTTCTATCTCTAAATAAGTTGAAAGAGTACATGGCCAAGATAGTGGCTTTAGGAGAACTCTTAGGAGAATGATAAGCATATTTGGATAATCTAGTGTCATGTAGTAATTTCTTAAATCTCATGCATGATGATAATAAAATGGAAAAAAAAACATCATTGAAGGATCTCAAGAAACATATATTGGTAGAAGAGAAGAAATTGAAATAATTGAATCTACTTAGTTCATCACTCCCACATTCCCTTGTGTTTGCATCAAAGGACTCAATATTTTTAGAAGAAGAATGAGAAGAATACGAAGCAAGGTAAATAACAAAATAAAGTAGATGAGGAAAAAAAATGATCTTCTAAATGAGTTTATAAACAATAAGTCATAATTAAAGGGAATTTTTTATGCTTGCAAAAAGTTTATGGCTCATCAAAAATTAAAATGTCTATTTTGAATCTCAAGACATAAAAAGACACGTAAAAGAGTGGACACATTTGTTGTAGAAGTTATCGAATCCTTTACTTATAGTGATGGTGATTTTGTTGGAATGAAAACATTGGTTTTTCTATTGAGAATACACCACATTGGGTTTTTCATATAGGTGCACATAAGCACATTGACCATGAAAAGGATTTTTTTTTCGTTTTGTTACGAACATGGTGAAAATAGTGTGAATGTTGTAGTTAAAGATGGTTAATTAGTAAAAGTGCTTGGAATAGGGACAATGAAGTTAAAGAATGATGTATTTAAAGTTTTTCTATACTTCTCGAATGGAAAAAAATTTGTTGTCAATGAGACAAATTGCTTTAGAAGGATAGCAAATTGAATTTCTTGGAAAAAGTGTTGGATTGAATACCTAAAGAATAAATTATTCATTATTGCAATTAGTAATTTAAAGGAAAAATTATGGATATTTGATGAATTTTATGGTAAGGATATTAAAGCACTAATTTTCTCAGTGGATGATTAGTCATCCATGACATGAGAGGTTGGGGCCCTTTAACTACCAAAGTATTTCTTTCTTGAAGAGGTATATTATGATGCATGTTTTTAAAGTGTTAATGCATAATCAAATGGTGTTTGTGAATGGTAAGCATCATAAAGAATGATTTGATAAGAACACTACAAAAAAGGTGTTAAAGAGATTTAGGTGAGTTCTTAAGAATATTTGTCTAAGTCCAACATCTCCTCCCACATTGTCTACATTTGAGTCTTGCTATCCTCTAAAGAGATCCTCCCTAAAATATCCTAGTTCATCGTTAGTTCATAATAGATAAAATACACATTAAAAATATAGTTGACTATACCTATCAATTAGATCTCCTTGTCTTATGGATCATCTCAAGGTAGGAGTGAGGGGATCTAACCATTCTTCTATATTCTTAACTTTCTCATCCTACTCAAAAATATCATTTGAACCCTCTTCTTACTCTTCATATTCCAATCCATCACCTTATTCTTCAACATTTATGTCTTCTTTCCTTTTAAACCTTATCTCAAAATACACTATTTTGGGGCTCTACTTGTTCTTCTATGTTCTTGGTTTTCTCATCATACTCATAAATCTTAGTTGAACCCTCTTCTTCCTCTCCATCCTCTAATCCATCACCTTGTTATTCAACATGTGCATCTTCATGGGTTTTAACCTATCTCAAATTGTACTATTATATTTCCTTCTTTCTCCTTTAGCTATTCAAGATCTAAAAATCCTCTTAACTCACTAAAAATTACATCTCTAGGATATATAAATTTTTGGGGTAATGAATTAAAAATATTATAACCTATTACATTCTCATTGTCACCAAAAAAGATTCATTTTTATGCTTTTAGATCCAATTTAGATTTCTTTTCCTTAAACACATGAGCATAAGCCTCACAACTAAGTACCCTTAAATGTGAAACACAAGGTTTCTAACCTATCCAAACTTCATAAGAATTTTTATCAACAAAAGATGAACAAGGAGATTTATTAAAAAAATAACTAGTAGTAGTTATGATTTATCCCCAATGAACTGATCTTGAAACATACCACTTAGCATGCTTCTATATCTTTCTAATAGTTTTAGTTAATTTTCTACCACCAAATTCTATATAGAGGTGTTTATGGTTTTGTATTTTATCAAACAATACCTACATACTTATAGAACTCATTCAATTCCTTAGAAAATTCACCCCCATCATATATTTCAATACCCTTGCTTTATAATTTATTTTCCTTTCAACTAAGGGCTTAAATTCCTTAAAATTTGCAAACTTTAGATTTATAATGTGTAAAATAAATCTAGGTCTATCTTGAGACATCATCAATAAATTTAATGAAATAATAAAATATCATATATTTAACTTCCACTAAACCAAATAGATTTGAATGAAGAATATCTAACAATATTTTAGCTTTATAATTGCTAGAATGAAAATATGCTCTATTCTATTTTCTAGACACATAATGTTCACAAAAATAAAAATGCTCATTAGAATTAGAAAAAAAATATCAACCAAGTTTTTATTAATCATGGTCCTAAGTTCATTTTCGCCAATGTGCCCCAAATATTGGTACCACAACATACATGTATTTTGAGTACCAATTACATTATAAGAGTTAAAAAAGGTAGAGTCATTCAACTTAAATAAAGTCCCTACACAGGATTCATTAGAAACCACCAACATGCCTCTCACCAACTTGGAATCATATTTATTGAATACCACTTGCATCCATGAATCATTCAACTTGGAAATGCCATTCAAATTTATAGAAACTATAGGAATATGTAAAATATTAGTAATGGTTTTTACCTTCCTATCATAAAAACACAATTATACCTTCCTATGATAAAAATCTGATTTAAACTATTTCTACCCAAAAACACTTCTCCTCCATCATATATGTATTATAGGAAGAGAACCACTCCTTGTGAGGATTCATGTGATATGGAAAATCTAACTCAATCAACCATGATTCATCATAAATAAAATTAGCAAAAATAAATACGGCTTCATTACCTTAATTAGAGGATTTTTAAGTGGAGGCATAAATCTTCTCATTTCTAAACTCCTTCATATGTCCTCATTTTTTATAGTTCTAATAATTCACTCTACTCTTCCTGAGGATCTTAGAATTAAATTGATACCTAAGTCTCTTGTAAATTTTTTCAATCACCATTTGAACCTTATTTATCCTTGGGCCTTCCCCAAACATATGGTACATCCTTTGAGGTATTTTTGATATATTTTTATTTGTTTCCTTTTTAAGAAAAATAGAAATAAGGTCATCTAAATTTAGATTTGTCATCTTCCCATTGAGAGCAAGGATTATAATTTCCCATGATTCAAGTGAAAATCAAAGTAATAATATACACTTGTCCTCCTCGTCTATCTTAACACTAATGGACAAAAATTGAATCATAGTCAAATTAAATGCATTCAAATGTTTTTCCATAGAATTTGCATCTTTCACTTTTAGTGAATTTGTTTTTATTTTTAAATACAATTTATTTATAAAACTCTTTACTTCGTATATCTCACCAATTCTTTTCTAAGGAAGATATGTCGTGGCTTTCTCAAAAGAATTTATTAGGATAAAATCTATAAGACACAACTGAATGGTTCCTTGCACCTTTTTATATAGCTTCTTATAATCATAATCAAACATGATATTTGGTTTCTTTTCATTTGAAACAACTCTCAATGGACCTCTCTCTTCAAGGAAATTTTCCATATTTAACTTCTACAACTCATAATTGATGTCATTGAATTTATTAACCTTTAAACAAGAGGTAGTGCTATGGTTTCCAATCAAAAATTTACAAAACTAAAGGAAGGAAAGTTTGTTGTAGACAAAAAACCTTAAAAAATGCAATATATGTGTTCACTTCTCAACATAACCAAGGCTCTACTACCATATATTGATAAAAGAAGATAAATTACTATAAATGTTATCCCTTCACAAGTATGCAAATCTAAATTTTGTTAAATATTAGATTACCACTAAGATATCTATATGGAAGTAAATAGAAATATACAAACCATGATAACTAAAAGACATAACTCTAGATGTATGTAGATAAACCATTGCAAAAAAATACTTCATCATCAAAGAAAGGCATAAATCTGTATTGAATATTCAACACAAGAGTACATATGTAACACACTTTCTTCGCTTAGAATTTTGGCAGTCCAATGTTGTGGGAACCAATCCATCCTCTACTGTATAAAATGACCTCAACCAAATGTGAATACATTAACTGCACCCATAATAAATCTCAAGAAAATCCAAGCCCCCTTCCTCCATGAAGGGACACGAATATGAAATGGCGCTTCTCATGCAATGTATCACCTATGAGTGAGAATCTAGCTCAAGATGACAAAATTCCTCCATCCTCCATTACCTCCAACCTCCAATATGAACTTGTTACCTTTCAATTTCTATATGTAGAGCATTCAAACCTTCAAATGTTTTTTCAAGTGTAATATAGATGACCTCAAAAGCATAAGGATTGGTAATATAGTGAAATTAAACATTATTGAAAGGTGTCAGATTCTACCAAATATGCTTATAACACGTGTATTATATATTTCCTAAATTTAAATGTCTTAAAAATATTTTTCATACTATAACCACCACATCCATTGAATTGTGCTATTTTGAATGTATTTATTATGAAAATTATTCTACTCGATCTCAAAAAACTCAATAGAGACTTAAAAAAACTACTACATTGTATGATATATCTATTACAGTAATGATATTCCATTAGTTGTCTAATTCTCTCATATGATCAAAAATTTCATTTAGCAAACTTCCATCAAACTTCTACAGTTGACCAACCTCCTACCAATACCAACTCTCCAATTTTTATTCTTAACATAAACTAATATTTACTTTGCAACAAAGAGGCCAAAAGCTACTATATACCTTGTAATATATTCATTCAAACCTTGGAGAAACTATTCAAAAGAAATTAATACCCTAAAAAAAACTATAGGTATTTGTTGCAAGATTAAAAACTTTGGCATACTATTGAATATTGATAAACCTTACCAATCACTAGCCACATCAATTTTTTTTTGATTAGTTTGTTATCAACAAGCAGAGGATGTGGCTATGGTATACATAGGTTAGTTGGTGACTTCCCATGGCTACTATTAGGCTTGCACATAATGATTTATCCTCACAAAAATTATTCTTGCAACAACAATGGACTTGTAGGTGTAGAGAAGGGGGATTCACTACTCACAAGTTCTCTTCACTTAGAGAGCCTCACAGGGTGAACTGCCCTAAACTACCTCAAAGAAAAATGGCGAGAGTTCTAGAATGAAAAAGAGAAAGTCACAAAGATTCTTTGGACAAACCAAAAACCTCTCGGCCAAAGGATGACAGTGCATAATACAAACGACAGTGCGGCACACTGGCATCCCCGAAGCGCATTGGTGTCTCGTACGGACCAAAAAGCAGGTTTATCTTAGAAAACGACAAAGTGAATACTTCTACTTCGATTGCTGAGAAATCCTAGAATGTGATAGAGTAATAGAATGTGATAAAGTTGAAATGGACTGAAATAGAAGAGATAAAGACAAGGAGAAGAAGGGAAAGGAAGTGCTTACGACCGTGTGAGTGATGAAGCTTCTAGTGTGTGAGTGTTTTCAATACCTGCACATAAGAGAGTGAGAAAGTGTTGGGGCTATATAGGGGTTTGCCTTAGTCAAACCCTTGTTTTGGTGTTCCCACCTCCATAGACAACCAGATAGATAGGGAGAAATTTAGAAAATGAAGTAAACACAAAATCACTACAAAATAGTGTTATGCTACTCAACCAAATAATAGAGGAGAGAAGTGAAAGATTACCACCTTCGCCCAAAGTGCTCAAGGCTATTAGGGGAGAAAATGAGAGGAACTCAAGCCTCTGTTGCTATGGTGTTTCATTCCACACTTGCTCTACTAAAGTGATGGAGTGTTAATGTTGCCGCTATGAAGTGTAAAGTGTTGCTTGAGATGGTGAAGAAGCTGCTTGGATCTTGTGAAGAGATTGTGAAGGGATGCTAGAGAGGATGTGGAGACATATCATATGAATGAGAATGAGAGTGAATGAAATTGAAGTAGAGATGAGGGAAAATGATCATATTCGGGTCGGTTGGTCAAAGAGGGCGTTACAATTTGACTCTCGATGGGAGTGTGTAATGCCTCTATAGGCTCTAGACGCGAGAATTTTTCAAGGACGTAAGTGCATCACGCAGACGTCTAAGAACCGCACGGGTATCCTTGACAGTTATTCCTTTTCCGACACACAAAATGGATGCCAAGTTGAATGAAGGCAACGAGTTTAGGTGGAATTAAGCCTCCACATTTGGTTTTCTAAAGTGGAGAAGGGTGAAAGGGGAATTTGCATTAGGGGTGAAAATTCGCTCCTATACAGTAGGGTGATCCCACAATACTGCTTTACAATTTTTTTGGGAAAACTGGACATTGAACTAATTTTTTAACTAAATCTTCACTTTCGGGCTCCTATAGCGACTAAATCGTGAGGAATTTGAAGATGATGCAAAATAGTGATTTGTGAAGTTTTGTCTATAGATTCTAAATATATTTATTTCAATTTTTTTGGAATTATATTGCACTTTTTTTTCATCTCATTCAAAAACTATTTTTTATCAGTAAACAACATTTTTAAGGAGTGATGCTCACCGTATACAACATAACTTTTTTTTGTATGAAGGATAAAATTCTAATTTTTTCAAATTTAGATTTGTAACTATGATATCTAACCAGTTCATTTGGTTTCATAGTGTTTTATTAAATATTTTTTCCTTAATCAAGTTTCAAAGTCAAACCAATTACAATTCAGACATAGGGGGACTGTATACAACATAAATTTTTCTATATGTATCAAAATTCAATTTTTTTTAATGGATCAATGACATCAATACCCAACCCGAACATATTTTTAATTTTTTTTTTGATAATCTTCTATTTTTCCACATGTGCAGAAGAGAGAGCTTGATTTTCGGTGAAAAACCTACATTCACAAGAAATAAAAAATAAATATAATAATCAAATTAAATTTAATTAAAATTATACTTTTTATCTCTTAAAATTGCACTCGAATTGAGTTGTGAAACTTAGTTAGCTAGAGAAACATTGGAGCATTCTCGGGTTGTGGGTCACCCAAAAATGAGAACGAACCTCCAGATAGGCCAACTTCCTAGCTGGTTATATCACCTAAACTACTGAATTTTGAAGGAAAAGGGAAAGAGGAAAACTTAAAATGAAAGAAATGAAACTTAAATAAAAATGAGTGATACACGAAACTGAAAGAAAATATGAAGGTTCTGATTTTAATACACTTAGTCTCTATGTAACGTCCCGCCACGCAACCCTAGAGGAAGTTGCAATTAAATACTTAAACAAACTATTTTTTTGTTTTGTTTAAGTACAATTAACATGTAAGTTCACTACCCAAAGCCAACAACCTCTAAGGTTACAAGACAAAGGTTATATAGAACCTCTTCAAAAAACATGAATCTAACCATATCATTAATTTACTTAAGAATTTAAACACATACATTCCAAATAAGATCAATTACATCAAAGCATAAGAGATAAATTTTCAATTCAATTTATCCATAATTAAACATTACAATTACATCTCTCATTCCCCGAATGAGGCAAGTCCAATAAACATGATTACAAATTACATCTTTCCACCTTGATAACAAATGAGGAGTAATAAATCTCAAGAGCAACTGAAATGAAATAAAGCAAGATCTGAAACTGAATCCCATGAGCTCTCCAACTGGAAGTCTCATCCACACAAACATGAAGAAAGAACCCAATGGAGTAAGGTGCATGCCACCCAACCAAGTGGAACCCAAAAGCCCACCCCTCGTGCTAGGAGATAGTAACAAGGAATCCTAGCCAAGGCCATCTATCTCTAGACACAAAAAACACGTAGCTGAACCAAACTGACACAACCAATCACATGTACCACATGAGTACAAAACAAGTACAACAAAAATACAACTCCACATGGTTACATTACTTCCAGATAAAAAGTAGATCAAGTATGTTACGAGAACCATATACACAAAATCAAATACCAATTGTTGTCCTTGATAGAGTGTCATCCCACAACTCATCATGAGTTATCCACTGTGAATCTTCATAGGCTCCGGCTATCCTAGTGGCCTCAACTGATCCCCGACCCTCATTCTTACTAATGCAGGATTAAATACCTGTCATAAAGACAAGATAGACATTCCAGGCCTTCCAACTCACCCCAAGTCTAAACGAGCACTTGTGACTATGAGTGAGGGTAGAAATTATCTTTATTAGTGTGAAGTGCCACCTACCCTCTAAGTATATTTATTTAGTTATCACTTGATTAAACTACTTTAGAAGGTTACCCGATCTTACCTCTTACGGGCTCTAGCCCCTAACGGAAGCCACTCTTCTACTTGACAACATACACACCACCCAAGCACCGAGGGTAACAAAGTGAAAACAAATAGGATATCACGACCACTCCTTTCTCAGGAGGCAACATAAGTCAAAACCCTCTCCTAACGTTGGAGGTAACAGGATAACAAAGTCACTCCTTACAAGGAGGCACAAGTCACATAATCCACTCCTTATCCAAGGAGGCAAAAAACATCCCCGTTCGTGGAAACTGGGTAAATAATTGACACATACCATGCACTACCCAAGGGATACAAATAGGTTGACTACATAAGATGACAACCCTCATACTAAAACCCCATCTAGAAGACTCATTAATCCCCTACTGAACCTGTTTCCCCAAAGCGAAAATGGTACCAGTTCACAATCAAGACGAGCAAGAAGACAATAATTAAATCTACTTTGGATTTACTATATCCATTTCCTCATTAACCTTCGGTAATTTACTGCATTAAATAAACTAAATTAAAATACGTCTTTTCTAGACAAAGATGAAATTTAAATGAAATATCACATTCTCTAATTGTTTTCAATAATTATAAAATAAAAATTTATTTCAATCATTCAGAAAATAACATTTTAAAATAAATAAATGTTTCCTGTACTTGATATAATCATTTCCAAAACAATTTAACATAACTTAATATCCGTATTACTTAAAACAAATATACTACTCCATCTGAATATATTATTTTTAAAATAAAGTCAATAATTTGATTAAAACACAATATTTTAAATTTCCCAATTATATTACATCATAACATCATTTGATCAATATTAATATATGTATCTTTTAAATATATTTATTTAATCATTTAATTAAAATATATAATAATATTAAATATTATATAATCAAATATTAAATATTAATATATATTTTATTATTTAAAATATATTAATATTTAATATTATAAAAATATAATATTAAAATATTAAAACATATTAAAAAAAAAAGAATTCAACAAATACTTTGGCACGTTTTTCCCTCGGGCCACGTGTCGTTTTAGGGCTGGGGCGACCGCATCTTTGCTTGGCCGCGTGGATTTCACAGTGGGCGGTGTTTTTCAAAGGGGCAACGGCGAGCTGGGTGGTCGACTATGTAAACACAATCGACCCCTCACTGTGGGCGCGACTATGTAAACAAAGCCGAACCCATAGTGGGTAGCGACTGTGTATCCACAACCGTCCCACAATGGCGGCCGGGGAGGCACACTAGGCACGACTCCCCCGACTCACCTCCCATGGGGGGGCACGGTGGGAGTGATCCCCCAACTCCTCCAACAAATTTCAATTAATTTTTTAATAAAACAAAGATAATTTCAGTAAAAGAACCTACGGATTTTAAATCCGCGATTCGGCCCGAGGTCGAAATTTTTAATACAATTCCTTCTTTTGACTGTAAACCCTATATATATATATATATATATATATATATATATAACAGTATATATATGTGCATATGTATATATATTATATATTTTCAAAAGGGATTTATAAAATAAATTGGGAAAACCATACATGAACTAACTAATTTCAGCCAGGAACACCATTGTTTTCATGAAGAAATTCATTTTCAACCAAAGATTTTCCTTCAAATTTAGATGCAAAATTTAAAATGGGTTTTATTTGTAAACCAAACATAGGTTTTGAATGTTTCCAAACAACATGTTAAAATTTTGGAACTTTCAGTATGCAAACTTGTAAATGAGAAGAAAACCTAAATTAAAGCTTGAAGATTGACAATGGTGCTCTGGATTCCTCCTCTGATTCCAACTCCTCCAACAGATTTTTCACAGCTTCAATCCAAACCCACAAAAGGCAAAATTTATTCCTCTCTTCTATTTTCAAATTTTCAAAAACTTCCCCAACTCATTCCCAAAATCCAAATAACAAAGATTTTTTTTCAAAAATATCTATGCACCCACCCTCATAAATTTCTGAAAACAGAATAACAAATATCTTCTTCTTTTTCAATTTTTTGAATTAAAACTTTTCTAAAAATGAAATTTAAATCCTTTTTCTTATTTTTCAATTTCAAACAATATACCCATATCTAACTTAACTTATTTCAACATCATAAATTTAATTAATTAATAAATTAGATTTAATTCACGATTAAATTATTTATTAATTAAATTAAATTAATAATAAAATAAATTATATTACTAACATAAACTAGATAAAGTTAATCGATAATTAAACTTACCAAAGCATAACATTAACCATTTTCTAACTTGCAATTTTAAACTGAAATGAAGGCCAAATGAACAACATTAAAGCAACTTAACCCGACTAACACCTGATGACACATTATGACTAGGGTGACGGCTTGGCACGGAAAACCTAGCTACTATCTCCCAATCGAATACTGTTGGGCATTAGACATGCTCAAACCTGTGAAACCAGGTGGAGTCGATGTCCTGTACCTGTCAACCTACGAACAAAGAGTACATCCACATGCATAAATATGTCATAAATAAGGCACACCGTGAAGAGGAAATCACAGAATCGTAGGACACTCACAAGCGAGTGATGCGATACCATCCCCTTCACCAATACAGTGTAACTAACTGACAAATCTAACATACTAATATAATCCAAAGCATAAAACAACATTAATTCAAACATCCATAATGCTAACCCAAAACATGTCATAATGATAACATCAAAATAAAATACCATCACATCAAAATATAACATTAACGTCACTTTATAGATAGCAATCACATAGTAACCGAGTACCATAGTCAAGGTACTAACAGAAAATACAACATAACAAAACATAACATTGTTCAATCAAAAGGAAAAAATAGAGGGATATTACACTCTAAAGACAAAAACTGAAATGCACAACTTGTTTTTGTATGTTCATACATAAATATTTCACAGGAGGGTTTGTATGCACTAAATTTCAAAAGGAAAGTACCTTCACAATCTAAAGATAAATGCAAATTGAACACAACCTATAACCTGTATAAACACACTTTTGTAGAAAAGACATAAAGACATGAGACAAAGTCACTAGGAAATGAAAATACCTTCACAAGCAACTTGATCAATCACCTGAAAATATAGAAGACTGCAAGAACAAAAGGGAAAAATTCAAGCCAATAATTTCCAAAGTGTTATTTGTATTTCATATCTCTAAGAGTTACAAAAATGCATAAATCTGTGCCAAAGGACTGTAAACTTCACTAAGTCTGAATTTGCATAATCAAAACTAACTCAAAAATGAGTTACAAGTGAGTATAAGTAAACAAGCTCCACTAAACAAAGAGTTTTGAACCTCCTTGGGTCAGATGCCACAAAAAGGCCTAAAATCTAGCCATTAGATTCTATCCAAAAGAGCTCCAAATGGGTGAAAAGGTCAAACTTGATCATGCCAAACATGATGACACTTCAAAAAGCTCCAAGATGCTCTCCCAAGCTCATAAATGAATAGAAAAAACCCCTACATCTTTGGCATGTGTTAAAAACTAATTTTGAACCCTCCTAGATACCCTCCTCATGTTGGCAAACTGAAAACAACCTCACCAATATTCTTGGCATGTCATCAAGATAAATATATCCTCCATTTCTCTCATGACTTAGTCATATAGCACATGCTTCACATTCTTTGCATTTAAAGGTAATGCTTAAATTAAATGATTTATAAATCATCATTTAAATTAAAGCATATTACAATGTAAAGCAATGCAAAGTAAAAAACCTCCACCTCCATGTATTCGGTATAAACATCAATAAAAGGGTTTACTAAGTCAAAATGTAATTTAGACATGCCTAAGTCAAAATCCATATTTGAAAAGCCTAAATTACAAGGAAAAAGCATAAATAAGTCACCATACATATAGTCTTGACCCACGAGAATTAGTTACAATGTGTTATTTTTCATTAAAAAGATGGAAAAAATGCCAAGTCTCTATTGGCCAAGCTAGGGTTATGAAATCCTAAACAAAGCCACAACTATCACATTTCATTTCATTTTTTTTGCAAACTTTCTTTGCTAGGAAAAATGTGCCACCATGGATGAGGGTTTCTAAGCTTTCACAGGTTCATTCGTGGTGAAACTATGATTACAATTTCTACAGAAAAATGACAGGAAAAACGAAGGTAAACTCCTGGTTGTTGAAACTTGCAATTTTCTTTGTCTTTTTGTAGATAGAATGACCATTTTTGAGCTGCAAAAAACCAAAAGAATGTTTATCTCCTACGTACACTTGGTATTTCTGAAGCTTTTCTTTTCTATTTCATAACATCCCTACAATTTATAGGGAAATTTTTGAATTTTATGGCAATGACCATGTCTATTATAGGTCCCCATAAGTCTTGTCCTCAATTCATATCACTTTCTATTGTTCTCACACATTCTTAGTATGACATCTCTTTAAAAAACTTTAGTAAGGAGTATAAGGGTTTATTTTGACTATGGCTCTTTGGATTCTCTTTGACCTTGAGCCCTCTCATACCTCTGTTCAAGGGTTTTCCATAGATTTTCATTTCTACACTTGCGAAGCTGAGTTTTGGGTTGTCAAAACCCATGCCCTTATTCATCTATTTTGCAGGCCACAATTTCAAATTTTGTGTAGGCATTCTGGAAGCATCTTTAATTTTCCATTTTATTTTCATTCATTATACCATGACTTTTTTGCTATTTTGTAGATTTTTTTTTGTCTCCATGCATTTGCTGTGTGACAATAATTTGATGAAATATCTAGGTTTATCATAAAACATGCCTTTGATAGATACCCTAATAGTATATATAAACAGTGATAAGAATTAATTCATTTAGCATATCCAATAATCTCCACAAGAACATTATCCCTATTTAAAATGATGAAAATGGCTCACATCTCTCACAAAATTTTTTCATCCAACAATCTTGAAGAAAAATCTCATTGCAGTATGA
The DNA here is from genome assembly GCA_007115665.2 of Sequoiadendron giganteum. Taxonomy (NCBI): domain Eukaryota; kingdom Viridiplantae; phylum Streptophyta; class Pinopsida; order Cupressales; family Cupressaceae; genus Sequoiadendron; species Sequoiadendron giganteum. Next base: position 621,369,162 of record CM021102.1, on the reverse strand, counting down.
CAATCAACACATATTCAAAAGTTCTTAACACACTCAGACACTTGTCAATAACAAAGTCCACTTTAGCCTGTGTCGCCAAAAAGTGTAGACGTTGACACTTTCTGCTCATTTGGACCATTTTCAGCCTCTTTTCACCCATTTCCAAGCCTTGTACCAAAGTTTTTTAAGGTGTTGCAATACAGTTTCATGCTTTCCTAGGCCTGCCATCACTTAATTATGCTATAATGACCCCTTAATACACATACAAGTCCTATCTTAGTGTGTTCTCATGAGACAATCCTGACAAGAAACAATAATCACCCTTTAATCCCCGACAACTAATGAAAATTGCCCAGGTGTACTAGGTCACCACCTTGGGCAACCTAGTCCCATGTGGCATAAAAATTAAAATAAACTTAATTTTTTTTCGGGATATTGTCTTTAAAACCCTAAGGTCGGCCTATATTGTGTTATTTCAAGAAAATTAGGGCATAACTTGTATAATTAAGCTTCAAAACCCTAATGTCTCATTAGGTACCCTCATTCTTCTCAACTCCTCACCTCTCATCCACCATTCTTCTCAAGAAAGCTAGGGTTTCACATTCCAAGTCAACAAGCAACTTGCTGAAGCACTCAAGGGATGAAACCTCCATTGCTGCAACTCAAGATCAAACATCATGGCAAGGTAAAATCCATTGTTTCATGCTTAATTTCATGCTTTACTTCACTATCTCTTTATTTGATTTGATTATCTAAAAGGGGCTTGACCAAGGCAAGCCCCCATACTCTAACAATCAACATTTCTTCTTCTCTTTGTGTGATTTGCAGGTCTTGTAGGCAAATTTGACAAAGAACCAAGGTGGAAGATCATTCAACAATTTTTCCAAGCTCTCTAAGGTTGAAGAAACCCTAGTTGAAGCTTGGAAGACACTTACAGGCCAAAATATTCACTTTCATAACTAGACACCTGAAGAAGCACAAAACACAGACCTAGGGCTCCAGATTTCATCTTTTGGTTCACAAAAATTAAGAAGATGACTAGGTTGCCACTTTGGGTGACCTAGTCCCACTGAAGCTGTTTGCCAAGGATTTTGGTAGATCTGGATACCCTTTTTGCTGAAATGCGCTCTAGAGCAGTTTCCCATAATTTGCCTGACGAAGGACTAGGTCGCCCAGCTTGGCACAAGTGTCCCTTTCAGATTCTGCATCAAATTCAATAACATTTCCAGCCTCTACAAGTTTCCAGGTGCACACCCATTCCATCTCTTTCACTTATGTATAGTTTAGTGTACATTATTAGGTCATTTTGTATATGTCTGTATATCATTGCGTGTTTTCCAACATAGTTGCATTTCATAGGTTTTACATTCATAGTTAGCTTTTACTTTCAGTTCATTACATTTAGATCATAGAATTTATACACATCCAATCACACACCTCACAAACCCCAAACCCCCCCAAACCTATCTTTCAATGAACTTACCCAAAAAGCATATCACTAAGGTAAAAGAGAGCCGTTCTTCCTAAGTTAGCTTCTAGGTGAAAAACCCTGAAGCTCATTGGGGAATCATCTTTCCCTCCCATGTATATGTTTTTGGTGGTTCATTTTGGTGAACCCGACGTCTACACCCTCTTGTCTAATTTAGAGACCTTCATTTTCCTAGGATTAACTTGCATTGCATGTTGCATTAGTGAAGTTGCATTCTAGGGTTTTGACTTTTTGCATTAGTGAAAGTGCATAATAGGTTGCATTTTTCCATTTTTAATCATTGCATATCTTTGTAATTCTGTATTTCATGTTAGGTCTGCATTCCCCGTATAGAAAACACCCGAATCAATCCAAAACACCTAAAAAATCTCAAAAAAATCACCAGGAGGACTAAGTCACAACTCTAGTCGACCTAGTCCCCTCAGGCTTTTGAAACTGCCCTTTACAGAGATGAAAACCCAATTTTTAAGCTTCTATTTTATGCCATTACATACCTGTATCAATAGGTTGTGTTTTTGTTACATGTATTTTATTAGAATTAGCCTAATTTAGCTCATTTCATGCATTGTATATTCTCAATTTTGCATTTACAAACTTTTAGTTTCAGATCAGTGATAGTGTAATCAACAAATTTCCTTCTTTGTAATATGAAAATTGTATTTCCTTCTTTCTTTATATTGCATTGTAAATTCTTCAAACATGTTTGTTTCAATTCTTTCTAAAATTGCAATGAAAAATTTAGTAAATAAACATGTTAATAATTCATTCAATGCATTCCCTAGTTATGAGAGTCTAGTGAATGAAAACGTTTATAATTGTATTGAACCTACACTACCTTCTATCTCTCCTATTTGTGAGGATGATGTGTTAGAAGCACATACAAACATAGATAATTATGATGATCATAATTGTTCCTCTCTTGATACCTCTCCTTCTAGTGACAAAGGTATCTTGTTACGAGAAGGTACAATCATTGAGCATCATGAAGGTCTTGTTTTTTCTTCTCCTCATCCCCTTTGGGAAGATATTTTAGCACAAGAAAATGACATTATAAACACTTTCCTAAACATTACCTTACGTAGTCTCCTTAAACATGATGATCAACCTTGCCCTTCTTCTAATGTCCCTCCTCAATGCAATGAGGACATGTTGGTGTTAGAAGATCCTTCTCCTAAGATTTATAAGACTCTTGACCCTCCCTAACTCTTTGAAAATCATAGTGATCCTTCTCTTGATGCCTCCTCTTCTTGTAGTGAAGCATGTGATGACCCGCCTCCAAGCTCTCTTACTAGGATCAATAGTATGGAACAAGAGAATGAGACCTTTGATAATCAAATAAAACCCTATCCTAATCCTTCCTCTCCTCATAATCCCATCCTTTCTCATTTCCTTAATAATATTATGCCATTAAAAGAAGATGTAGAGCCTATATTAGAATCTCCTTCCCTAGGGGATGTTAATATTATTCAACCTCAACTCATCCTTTACCCTCCTTCCACCAAACCTTAGCCTGAATTTACCCTCTACCCACCTCACCATAATGTGTTATAACAACTGAGTCAAGATACCGTTGCTCATACACATTACACTCGCAACAACCCGCATCTCCAATCATCACCCTCCACTACTTTACCTTTAATTAATCCCATCTTACCTTCTGCCCCTGACTTGAATTCCCTTCTTAGGGAGTATGACCTTTTTGATCAACTAAGACATACTCCCACTAAAATATCCTTATGGGATCTTATTCAAGTCTCCCCTCTGAACTATCACAACATGATGTAAGAAACCTTACAAATTATTCATATGCCTTCTAATGAGCCATCAAACAACATAGAAACTATTATTAATGGAGTAAATGTTGACATTGTTTTTCACCAAAGTGACCTTCCTCCTTTGGATGTTCAAAAACAAAATGAGGATTTCATGATAATCTCTCAATACAAAACAAAAAGGATAAAGAAAAATCATTTAGATACAGGCTCTAACTTTAATGTGTGTAGTGTGAGCCTTTTGGATAGACTTGGCATTGATAGATCCCACATCAAACCCGATTTTCTCTCTATTAGAGGATTTGACGATGCCACTAAGAAACCGCTCAGTGTGATCACTATCTCTCTTACAGTTGGAATGGCCACATTAGATACTAAAATCCATGTTATGCCTCATGAGGTTTCATACAATCTTCTCTTAGGAAACCGTGGATTCATGCTATGAATGGAGTGCCTTCCACTCTTCATCGAAAGATGAAGTACATCTTCAACAACAAAGTGTACACACTCGATGCCGATCCCGAACCCAACAGTTGCTTAAACATTGAAAAATCCAAAGAGAATCACTTCAAAACCTTAACACCAACCACCCAAGTGGAACCTGCCCACCACCCAAACCAAACCCAACATCTTGAGAAAATCACCACGCTCTTAGATGATGATTGGGGTTCCTTAGAATTCACCCCTCCCTTAATGGGAGAGTCCAAGATCACTAAAAAAGACTCCAAAAATGAAAACGTAGTCTTGTCCACACAAGACTCGATTGATTCCTTGCAAGCATCTACCTCAACTACTTTAGACCAAGTAGAAAACAACGAACAAACACCCAATCCAAAAAAGTTGGAAAATATTTATGGAAAAGGTTATGATCTCATGAAACAACTCTGCTATAGTGGAAAAGGTTGTGGTTCTAATGAATAAGGTATCCGCACCCCTATCGAGCCTCCTACACAAACATCTCATCATGGTTTTGGATTTTGTCCTTTAATCGACCTCACCAAGCCTTCCTCTCACACCAATCCTATCCAAAATCACCCTTCTACCCCAACCTTCCAAAGTGATCCTTTGACACTAACAAATGACTCTTTTCTTAGTGCCCATTTCATCCCGCAACCCACTATTGATTCAAATTTTACACACTCCTTCAAAGAAGTATACAAAATCTCACAATCCATTACGCCTTGTGTAGGTATGACATCCCACCCTAAGCAAGATTCCTCCTTTTTGCCAACCAAAGGATCACCGTCTCCCCTCGATCAAGAGGGTATCTTGTGGAGACTTCTCCAAGATCACTTGACATCCTTTCCTCCCAGAACTTGAAATAAATGTTCCAACAAACATTCATTTTGTGCTTACCATTGAGTTCATGGTCATCACACTAATGAGTTTAAGGCCTTGAGTAGCAAAATCCAACATCTTAAGGATTTTGGTGCTCTCCCTTATGTGGGGGCACCTAATTCCTCTAATTGATACTAATTTTCACTCTCCCTTGCATTCCCTCAATCCTTTTGGCTTAGTCTTGTCCTGCACTAAGTGGGGGCAAGGGGTTAGTAAGCCTTTTTCCTCGTATGTCACTTGTCATTGTCTCTTTTGACTTATTGTTAAATTCTCATGAATATATAAGAGCAAGCTTAGGATGTGGATGAAATATCTTAAGATTGACTCACATGTGACATACACCCCTCTTTTCATGACGTAGCTTATTAGAAACATATGAATTGGCATAAGGCTTTCCAAACAAGCTCTCATGTCCTCCTCTTCTTCTACTTTAAATTTTTTTCTCACAAAATGATGTGTAGCAATTCCTTTAAAGTGGGGGCATACATCACCACTCACATTTCATTGTGCGATCTTCTTTTTCTTGTGATTCCTTCTCTTGAAAACATTACACACAATGTTGTTCAAGATGAGACATTTGCATTTTTCCTCTTTTGCATACAAGATGAGCCCTTGCCTCTCTTGCATACAAGAGGATTACTTTTTCACTTTGCCTCTCTTGATGAAATTATGCATAATGTTCTTTAAGATTTAGACATCGCATGAAAAAAATAAAAATCCCTTTAAAAAAAATCATTTGAAACATCACTTTATTTTGTGGCGCCTTATCCAGCTTATCACGAGGTATAACTTTGGTATGGTTAAGCGGGAAGCCCAACATGCAGAATGACTTGCCCCATAGCCGCCTTTGAAATTACATACCAACCGTGTGTATGTTTCTCACCTTTTGGGACAACTCACCCCGTGGACGACCTGATGTTTTGTGGCCCCAAAGTGAGCACATATTTTTCACCCTTTCCCTTCATTTCAAATCTTTTCATTGCATGATCATGTATTTCATTTTGCTGCAATACATTCACCCTTGAATGTGTCTTTTGCATTGATGTCAAGTTGAATTAGAATCTCAAATCCTTGGGGGCTTGACCACCTCCTTCATCTTTCCTGTTCTTCTTCTTTCTCATTCTTCACCATCTCCATTGGGATACTTTAGTGTGAGTTTGAAGCAAGTTCATACTCTCACTAAAATGGGGGCTAAATGTGTCGCCAAAAAGTGTAGACGTTGACACTTGTCGCTCATTTGGACTTTGCCTATGGATTTTTTGGACCATATTCAGCCTCTTTTCACCCATTTCCAAGCCTTGTGCCGAAGTGTTGTAAGGTGTTGCAATATGTTTTCATGCTTTACTAGGCTGTTCATCACTTAATTATGCTATAATGATCCCTTAATACACATATAAGTCCTATCTTAGTGTGTTTTCATGAGAAAATCCCAACAAGCAAAAATAATCAAACTTTAATCCTCGACAACTAATGAAAATTTTCCAGGTGGACTTGGGCGCCACCTTGGGTGACCTAGTCCCATGTGGCATAAAAATTAAAATAAACTTAATTTTCTTTCGGGATATTGTCTCTAAAACCCTAATGTCAGCCTATATGGTGTTATTTCAAGAAAATTAGGGCATAAATTGTATAAATAAGCTTCAAAATCCCAATTTTCTCATTAGGTACCCTCATTCTTCTCAACTCCTCACCTATCATCCACCATTCTTCTCAAGCAAGCTAGGGTTTCACATTCCAAGTCAACAAGACATCTTGCTGAAGCACTCAAGGGATGAAACCTCCATTGCTGCAACTCAAGATCAAACATCATGTCAAGGTAAAATCCATTGTTTCATTCTTAATTTCATGATTTACTTCATTGTCTCTTCATTTTATTTGATTATCTAAAAGGGTCTTGACCGGGGCAAGCCCCCATACTCTAGCAATCAACATTTCTTCTTCTCTTTGTGTGATTTGCAAGTCTTGTAGGTAGATTTGGCAAAGAACCAAGGTGGAAGATCATTCAACAATTTTTCCAAGCTCTCTAAGGTTGAAGAAACCCTAGTTGAAGCTTGGAAGACACTTACAACCAAAATCTTCAATTTTGGAACCAGACACCTAGAGAAGCAAAAAAAATAGACGTAGGGCTCTAAATTTCATCTTCTGGTTCACATAAATTCAAAAGAGGAATAGGCCACCACTTTCGGTGACCTAGTCCCACTGAAGCTGTTTTCCAAGGATTTTGGTAGATTTGGATACCCTTTTGGCTGAAATGGGCTCCAAAGTAGTTTCTAGAATTTGCCCGATAAAGGACTAGGTTGCCCAGCTTGGCACAAGTGTCCCTTTCAGATTCTGCATCAAATTTAGTAGCATTTCTAGCCTCTACAAGTTTCTAGGTGCACATCCATTCTATATCTTTCACTTTTGTATAGTTTAGTGTACATTATTAGGTCATTTTGTATATGTCTATATATCATTGTGTGTTTTCCAACATAGTTGCATTTCATAGGTTTTACATTTATAGTTAGCTTTTACTTTCAGTTCATTACATTTAGATCATAGAATTTATACACATCCAATCACACACCTCACAAACCCCAAACCCCCCCAAACCTATCTTTGAATGAACTCACCCAAAAATCATATCACTGAGGTGAAAGAGAGCCATTCTTCCTAAGTTAGCTTCTAGGTGACAAACCCTGAAGCTCATTGGGGAATCCTCTTTCCCTCCCATGTATATGTTTTTGGTGGTTCATAGCCTTGCTAATCGGGCCAAATGCTAGAACTTTGGTAAGAATTAAAATATCCCTAGAATCTCCCTGTTTCAAGGTTTCTTCATCATACAAAGGATTTATAACTAGAATTTTCCAAAAGACAATAACCCTGCATAATTAGTTGATCCTAAAGATGTTGATTCCTCACAACAAAGTGCTCCTTGTGCACCAAGTTTAAGACAAGTGATGACCATTGCATATGAAATTCCTCCAAATCCAGTATGTAAGACAAAGAAGCATTGTGCTCCTTCAACAGTTGGTGTTACCATGATGCACCTTGAAAATGTTCAACCTTGTATGTATGAGGTGCATATTTAAGTATGGGATGTTTTCCCAGAAATAGACCCATTGCGGGATTTCACAATAGCTTCCAATTCTAATAGTTGTTCCATGGGGTGTATTTAACAAACCAAATGCAATTGCCAATTTTTCACTATGGTGGCAGAGAAAAACTCCTTTCCTTCCTCTTCCACATCATTAAGTAATTCTCTTAAATCTAGAAAATACCCAGCCACTTTCATCTCCCAAGCCAATTTCTCCAACATTGCAAAGATTTCCTGTGTTTGTGGATGTGATCTATCTCCTACACAAAAAACATGTACTATTTTATGGCCTTCAATCCAACTACATACAAGATCTTATTAATTCCTCTATCATTCATTTATTGAGCTCCTTTCACTATTGTGACTCAACGCCTTCATTAAGTTTGGTATATATGATTGAATTCCTACCACTAAGACCTCTTAACCAATTAGAATCACTGAAACCACTATCATTTCAATGGGAAAACTGATATAGCATCTTATATACTACCACTATTATAGATTCTTGGTATTCCTTGCATATAATGTGTTGCTCCTCCCTATTTTCATGCCATTATTAGCTATTAATTTTTTTCAAGACCTATTATTCATTATCAAATAACTGTTGTAGTAGCATTGTTGGCTATTTTTAGTAGGATGATCTTTGTTACTTCTTATACAATGCCATTTTCACCTCTATGACCATGGTTTGTATCATTGCTACTACAAGATTCATTATGATAGTTCTCTGTTCTTTAACACTAACCATGCTTTATTTTCTTATTTCAAAATCATTAATAATGCTAATCCTTTCTTGTACTTGAATGCATCTTCCCTATCATGAATATGATTTTCAGTGTTCCTATCACATTATCCATTACTAATGCTTATCATTTTTGTTCTTTAATCTCCATATTCATGGCACAAACATCACCAAATATTGATTTTCAAGTATGCTGTTATTGCACTCACTTCAGACATTATTGCCTTGCAACATGCATTCATTGTTCTTCTTCCGATATTATAACTATCAATGTCTTGTATCCATAACCAAGATATCTTTGCCTGTGACTCTTGATGTTATTATCTTTGATATGCATTCTTAACTTGATGGGTACCTCCGTTTTTTCTTTCATGACATTTTGGTTCCAATGAGCATCAGTTTATCATTGATATTAGTGAATTCAAACTCAACTACTATGAATGATGAATTCATCCTTGATTGCATCACAATGTTATGATAGGATTTAAAATCCTATCCAGTCAAAACTCAAAATAATAGCACACTGGCGTCAATCCTTGTGGGAGCCACATTTCATCCCACGTGTTGTAATTACGAACATGATGAAATAATAATAAAAAATGTACCTGTATCTACACACTAAGCAAACATGTTAGACCAAGAAAATTGAGATTATGGATATGTTTTGTAACCCTATTGCTTTCTTAGACATCTATGATATTCCTGCTTATTTAATGTGCATGATGATAATATTATATGTTTATAGGTGTTTGTGCATGTATTGCAGGAGACTTTTCATTGCTCTAACAACATTTTATCTCATAGATGCAGGGACTAAGACAACACAAGAGTTAAGGTGGACACAAGGAAACTCAAGGCAACTCATGAAGCATGAAAAATCACCAAGAACTAGTCATTCAAGCAATGACTGGCCTCTTTCTCTACGTGTGCATTTTCCATTTTACCTATCAATGTATATTCTTTTCTTCATTTGCATTGAATGAGTTAGTCTCATGACTTGTGTGAGACAAATATGCACTTTTGTATTAATAAAGATTACTTTTCAAAAATATTTGTGTAAATCTTTTTCTATGTTATATGCAATTGTATAAATGCAATGACCTATTAGTGTAATCTTTTAATTTATTCCTATGCACTTGAAGAAAATGTAGGAAAGGATTAAGAAATGTAGCTCCCTTTTGATTTTGAAATCGAGAAACTCTACCTGATTGAGCTATTATTGAAATTGGGTAACAATTCTTTTTTGGAAGCTTATAATAAGGACTACATACTTACAAAAAATAAATTTTAAATGAATTCATTTGATCCCCCAAAAGTTAAATCAAAAGTGGGTTTTTATCAACATTTTGATAGGTGTAAAGGAGACTCCATTATAGGTATGGTTTAAAACTAGTGGGGTTCTATCCAAGGGGGCTTGGTCTAAGGTGGTTTGATCAAACCCTCTTCAATTGGAATCCTTTAAATAGAACTTTTCAAGGCTTAAATCATTATATTTTCTAAAAATATGTGATTTTAGCAAAAAACAAGATCTCCCAGAAAGTGTAAACCACTATTGTACTTCAAGTTATCCTTCCAATATAAATCCCATGATCTTGACAAGAAATAGTTGTTGTGAATCTATAAATCTACTTGAACACAACAGAAAAAAATCATATATTTTATTCTCTAAGGTGAATCACTATTTTTTTCATCCCCCTTTCATTCTATCACACGAAAAAAACCTCATTATTGCTCTGATACCATATTAAAAATGGCAGAGCCAACACAAATAAAATCTTATCACACCATTGCTACACAAAAGTATTAAAATCATAAAATATGATATTTATTTATTTGAGATTCCATTCACTCAACATAATTTTTCATTACAATGCAATGAATTATAATACCATTCATTCTTCCGTTTAGCGGGAATAACTCCCAACTAACCTATTTAATTACTAATGAAAAACTAGCCTACATTTATTATAAATTAACAATTACATGTTAATTTTTTTATTTTTTATTTAATATAATCTAAACTAACATTCTACTGATGTAATATTTCAACAAGTATTTTTTGCCAATTTATTAAAAAAATATATAGAAGAACATTTTTGGACCTCCCTTTCTTAATTTCTAGTAAGAAATGTATTTTATTCAAGTTTTATTGCTATATTGATGTGTATAAATAAATTCTCCATACGAAAGGGGTTAGAAGTGAGAATATTGGTGGGAGGTATAGGCCAATAAATGCCATCTTTTGGGTTATGGGTAAATGCAAGAAGATGAGTCCACTTCCCGTGGAAGTTTCAACTTAGAAAAAAACTTGAAATCAGGAAAAACTAAATAGGATCCCGTTATTTAGCAAACAGGATCCTGTTTCGCTTTGGGGCCTTGAGCCAAAAATGAGATCCTATTTTGCTTTGGGGCCTTGAGCCAAAAATGAGATCCTATTTCATAAAGGCTTAAAATTTTAAAAAAATTAAATAGGATCCCGTTTCTAAAAAAATAAATTTTTGGCCCGGTTTTTGTTATGGGTTTAGGTAAAAAAAAAGCCTTGGGGAGTTGACCCTTAGCTTCAGACGTGCTTTGAGTTGCAACTTGAAGGTCATGTCAATGTTAGTAGAAAAGAGTGACTTTAGACATATGTTTGAAGACATTTTTTGTAAAAAAATTTGACGAAATTAAAACCCATTATGGATGAGATTTTGTAGATTCCAAATATGTAATTTTTTATAATTGGATTATATTTTCTATTTTTCAAATAATTTTTGATGAAATTGGTCCATAAATGTGAAATATCAAAATTTATTAGTATTTTTATTAAAATAATGGAAAAATAAAATTATATGAGCACATTCTTCAGATAATTCTTTTCAATTTGAAAAAGAATAAAAAAAATGAAAAGTTTAGGTCATCTTATGTGTGATGTACATGAGGAATTTTCAAAACAACAATCATGACCAATAAAAAATAACAAGAAAAATATGCAAAAAAATTACAAAAAAATATCGTGCACATTCTTCAGTGTGTTATAGATCTTTTCCCAAAAGGATTTAGAAAAATATAATTATTTAGGTCAAAATATGGTGATGTACACATGCATGGTATGGTAAAAAAAATGACTTTTAAACAATGCTTTTTAGACATGCCTATTGAAAATAAATTTGTATCATCTAGATATTAAAATAAATTACATATTTGGAAACTAAACCTAGAGTACTAAATTTCATATAATTGACTTTTTTTAAGATTCAATCTTTAAGTGCTTCAAATTTTTAGGTCAAATGAGACAAATTCTAAAAAATAAGGAAAAATATTTCCACTTTTTGACCAAAAAAAAGACTCAGCTTCTTGCACACACCAAAATTTGCTTATTATTCCAAAATATTATTAATTATGGTAGAGAAATTAATAGGCCTCTCCTCTTCAATGCCTTTTCTACCTTCATTGTTTATTTTATCAATCTACAATTTGAGGGTGCTGGTCATCACCTTGATACTCTTGTTCCATGCTCAAGATTCAAACATAAGACCTCCAATTATCTCTTTCAACTCCACTTTCTTGCACTTCATATGCAAAATCTATAACCCCTTCTATTGTAAATTTCATGTTGTTTCTACAATAGAAACTCAAAACAATACCTTGGGATCCTTTTCTATCCTTTCAATTGGAATTTTCCTCATTCCTCCTTGATAAAGAAGGAAGAAAAAAATTATTTTATCAAAAAGTCACATTTTTATGCTACTTTGTATTCCTTGAGGCATTTTGATGATCCGTTCATGTGCCTTGCATAAGCCATTACTATTTGTATATGTACTTGACATGATAGTTGCAACCAAATTATTTGATGAAAAATTGCTAGAGGGTTTGAAGCCATGTAAGGATTTATTTAGAGGAATTTTATCTAAATTGGGACTCCAACAAAGGAAAGAAAAGGAATCTAGGTTACAACTTTTCATGCACGAGTTACTCTTCAAGTAAGTGACAACACTTTGTAAATTTTATCCTTATATTATAATAGAACCATAATTATTACAAAGTAATAAATATTAGAAGGGTTTGGTTGTAACTCCAATATTATTTTCCTACTTTTATTTAGTGTTTGGGTAACTTAGATCATGATGAATCTCAATGTTCTGATTTTTATATTTTTGTAAAGCTGCTAGCTATGACTTCTTATTAAGAAGGAAAGATTCAAAAATTATTACTTATTTTATTTCTAGCTTGGGTTTATATATAATTACATGATTTTCATGCATACTATAATGCTATTATAGGGGGTTAGAAAAATCCAAATAGAAATCATGCTTAGGTGCAAATGCATGTGCCTCAGATTAAATAATTGCATTGACTCTAGTCCATTTTATAATTTTCACTAAAATATATTAGCAAATATTGATATGATTTAATTAATTAGGATGTAGGGTTTTAATTTGGAACATTTTACTATATATCAAGTCTTTTCTAGGGCTTGAAGTATTAGATGAGTATGAAATCTATCTAGCACCTAATAAAAGGATATCGTCATATTTTGGTACAATTAATATTGTGATAATTTTGTATCGTTATATGTGGATATCTTTATTTTTATGTTAACAATAAGAAATAGTAGAATATATGCATATTTTTCTTACATTATTTTAAGTCTTGAATTAAACATTGAAGCCTTGAAACATTGTGTGATGCTTGAGTTGTTGATCTTAGGCCGAGTAATTTATTATTACCATAATATTGTTGCAAGGGTAATACTTATGATCTTGAAATGCTAAGTGTGTAGAATAAGATTTTCCAAACAAGGGTAAATTAATATAAGCTAGAATATTAATCTAAGAATAGAACATGAAATGATAATTTATAATTTGAGTGAATGTGCATTAACAACCCCTTAAATTACTCAATTTTGTCACACTTAGCAAATTACAATTTAGACATTTTATAAATTAATGTATTACAAAGTTATAGCTTATTTTCCAAAGTTTTGCAATGTCTAATGGGGACTAGAAAGATGAAGAATAATAAAAGATATAGAAAAGGAATAAATATCTTACACATAGAATAATAAAAAATATATAAAAGGAATAAATATCTTACAAGAATGTGTATTTCTTAGAAAAATATCCAATTTAAAAAAGAGACTTGAATATGAATTTGTTGTGAAAGTTATAAGGAATTGAAGTTCAAAAATTGTGTTTACATAACAAATTTTGAGATTAAACCTATTTTTTGGAAAATCAAAGTATCATAATCAAAATAAATTACACTATTATGAAGAGCACGGAAAAATAATTTTTTAAAAAATATTAAAAATTACCTCATTTTGATTCAGATATAAGACATGTTTAAGTTGGACATCAATTTTGAAATTACAAATGGAAGGAGGGTCCTTGGTTTAGTGGTAGGTGGGTGGTGTAGCCAATAGAGGTTGTGACCAAGCAACATAATGAGGGAAATTGGATGGTGGCAATGCAATATAGATGACAACGAAGCAATAGGGAATAAGTCACACATTGGCTAAGTGCCACTTAAGTGATTCTTTGGTGGAGCCTAAGGGGAGAATTATATTATAGGTTGTAGGCTGATAAAGTGGTGGAGCAATCTTTGGGAAGAAGTTTGAGTGCTGGATGTTCATCTTTCGATACATGCTAGATTTATTTACCAGTGAGTATTTCTTTTAGCCAAGTGCGATAGACCATGCCATGACAAGGATTATTTCCTAATATGGCAGGGATACAAGAGTACCCTTAGAAAATGGTTCTCTAAATAATTGGAAAAACCTAATTATTATTTTTATTTATTTATTATATATTTAAGTTAGAAAATATTTTGTACGTTAGTATCTACTTACATCAACTTACACAAGTTTTGGTATGAACTCAAACTATATGCTCGAGGCTAAATTATTTTTCCATGATTGAATTTGCACCAAATTCAGTGATTTAAAATTAGTTTATAAGTTCTTGACCACTCTACACATAATGGTGATGTATGTTTTGTGTAAATTGCTTTGAAATGTGTGGAAGATACAAAAATTTCCAATCAAATTAGTATTTTCCATGATTTTTTGTTAGCTAGCTATATGGTATTTATTATAGACAAAATAAAAGTCAATCCTAACTAGTTTGACTCTTCTAAATGCAACAAAATAGTCTTTTTCTTCCTTGGATACCTTTTGCATTGAGCATTTTAAAAACAAATGATTTACAATTATACTAGAAATCTAGGTACAAAACAAAGCCAATATTTCAAGTAAAATTAATTAATAGCTAAATTGTCCTACACTAATACCATGTTATATAATAAAGATCAAACAATACTAAATCTACCCAAAAGCAACGATATAAATATAAATTTAATATGCAATAAAATAAGAATAATAATATGTGTATTCAAGAGTTATTAAGAGATATATAAATTAAAGAAAAGAGCTACAATATAGGAACTCATAGTTTTTAAATCAAATGAGGAGGATGAATTAAAAATTCAAAAAAATAGAATGACATTTATTTTTCTAAATCCAAGAGGACAAGAAAAAAATAAAATCTCATGAAAGGAGATTATACGTGAACTCATTATCTTATCCTACTTAAGTAAACTTAATATAATATGTACAATAATTTATTACACCAAAAAATCACTTGCAAATGGCCATTAAGATCATATTAGTTATAAGTGGCAAGTGTGAATATCTTTTAGTCAATAAAATAGACTATTATAAGAATATTGGATTGCACCATAAGGTAAATGAAATAAAATGATTAATAATATTATTATTATTGAGTGTATATCTTCTTATGATGATCAAATGGACATAGTGTTACCAATTGTATTGGGTATAACTCAAGCATTGTTTGTGCTTAAAAGTAAGTTTATATTTATTGTTGTAAGTATTTCAAAGTTATAGATAGTTTTATGTGGCCTTGTCAATGCTTGTCGAGTTGTGTTTAAGAAGGGTGTCATAATATAATATGATTATGATACTTGGTGTCATTGAATCATATTATAGGAGGACATCACTTGGAGCCATATTCAAGCATTGTATAATTGTTGCATAGTGAAGATATATTTTAACTTTTATTTTCATATAATTTAATATGATTGGATTTATTTATATTGATTATATTTTGCATAAATTTGATGTATGGATTTGATTATGAATTACTAAATATTGGTATGAAAATTTTGGTATAGGAATTTTGTTGAAAAATAGGATAAAACTTGCAATAAAAATATGTTGATAATTTTATGCATCCAAATTAACAAAGTAATAAATCATATCTGAAACTAGATTACATAAGATGTGCAAATCATAACTCAAGAATTACGTGGATAAACCCTTGCGGGAAAAAATCCACACCCAAAGAGATCCAAGACTTGTATTAATCCTTCAAATGAGTTACATCAATAGAAATTCTCCCTCTGAATCACTGCACCACTTCATGGCTTCAACAACCTGCAACTTAACTTATTTTCTCTTCAACTCAACCACTAAATATATAGGAATGAGAGAAAACATAAATCAAGAATGGTTTCCAAAACCACTTATTCATAAATCACAAAGAAAATAAACTTTCTTTTCCAACTTATGATTTTATCCATTTTTTTAGTAATGTGCATATGCAACTAAAAAATCTATTTTATCTTTTTCCAAACTCACATTTATCTTCCCCTTTTTTTATACTCTTTTTCTAATTTGACAATTAAAACACTTTGTAAGTTGTCATAGTTGCATTTAGAAAATTTAATGACAACTAAAAGATAATTAAAAATTGGCAATTAATAAATTAAAAACAAAGCAAGGTTGAGACACTTTCCCAACATTCTCCCACTTGTCGAACACCTTGCAAAAAACATAAAGGGAAACTGAATAAATCAAGCTTTCTAGACATCATGATAACCATCTTCTAATTGAAGATCCTCCATGGCCCTAATGCAATCAAAGAACTCAACACCATGAGCTCCCAAAGGGAAGATTACAAACCATGATCTCCAAATCAGGAAGATACAATACTACCAAACCATCCCTGTCACAAGCTCTAACTAAAACATGTAACCAAAATATCCATGACATCATGATAAAAACCTCCTCAATGAAGATCAAACATAACCATGATCCTCAAGTCAAGAAGATACACTGGAAAACCATCACTGTCACAAGTATACAAAGGAGCTAGGCTATTCCAAAAGCTTACAAATCATCTAAAGATCAACTCCATAGCCTCACTGCATTCGAGGTTAATGAAACTATGCTTTCCAATGTCAAGGACTAAAACCAAGCCCAAAACATAAGCACATCAAACCATACTCATAACAATAGAAGTTTCTCCATATGACTAGGGAGCCAAACACAGGTACCCAACATGAATACTATGCTACACATGACAACATAATGTAAGAAAACCACCATGCATGAGGACTATAAAATTTTATCAAACAAGATCTCTAGATCAATAACATATAAAATATAACCACAAGATCAACTTCATGAAACTCCATCTTTAACTTCCAAAGCGCATATTCAGTACCATTGAACTTCTTAATGTCCAGCCGAGATGAGCCAACCATGATCTCTCATCACTCTGAATATGAAATTGCAAGAAAAAACAACACACTCCCACTGCAACAAAAAATCAAAATCAAACACTCCAAGAAAGGTGTCCCCTCTCTAATCAAGCCAACTAGGATCTGATACTAAATTTTGAAAAATAGGATAAAACATACAATTAAAATATGTTGATAATTTTATGTATCCAAATTAACAAAGTAATAAATCACAGCTGAACCTAGATTACAAAAGTTGTGCAAACCATAACTCAATAATTAGGTGGAGAAACCCTTGTGGGAAAAAAATCCACACCCAAAGAGATCTAAGACTTGTATTAATCCTTCAAATGAGTTACATCAATACAAATTCTCCCTCTGAATCACTGCACCACTTCATGGCTTCAACAACCTGCAACTTAAATTATTTTCTCTTCAACTCAACCACTAAGTATATAGGAATGAGAGAAAACATAAATCAAGAATGGTTTCCAAAACCACTTATTCATAAATCACAAAGAAAAGAAACTTTCTCTTCCAACTTGTGATTTTATCCATTTTTTAGTAATGTGCACATGAAATTTTTTTTTTTTTAATCTTTTTCAAAACTTACATTTATCTTGCCCTTTATTTCATGCTATTTCTAATTTGACAATTAAACACTTTGCAAGTTTTCATAGTTTCATTTAGCAACTTTCATGATAACTAAAAGATAATTACAAATTTCCAATTAATAAATAGAAAACAAAGCAAGGTTGAGACACTTTCCCAACAAATTTATGTGTATGTCTCTTGAGATATTAAGGCTAGGAGAACTACATGCGACTTAGATCTCATTTGGAAGTACGTATTAGGTAGTCTTTGGGTGAATGAAAACTCAATTCAATAGGGAATATTGTTATGGAAGAGCTCTAGGCTATGAAGTTGTTTCTAAACTTAATCAACCATCCCTCTTTACTATGGTTCAATTTGATGTTGAAATTTATATTAGATAGCTATAAAATCACCTTTTCAATTAATATGTTCATATAACATAGTTTTAAGACAATAAAATGTAATCCATCATCATTAAGATTATCTAGTTTGAGGTTTGATGTGTTTTTATTCACAAATTATTGACCCCAATCTTGGATGAACTTGTAGATTCATTATCATCATGTTTTGTCTTTGATGTGAATGTATGAAGATGTAGGATTTAAAATAAACCACAATAGAGTGAGACATGGATTAAAATCACCTAATATTCATGGTTATATCCATATTGAATATATTGATATCCATAATAATATTTTGAGCAATATAGAGCCCCATCTTCTTTACTTAAGTTATTTTTTTATGAAAGTATGATCAGGTGAATTGTCTTGAGTTTTTTTACTTTATGAGTATGCATTTGTTTATGTATATGTGATTGGATAGAAACTAACTCATGTGGGCTCAATTTGTTATTTTTGTGTTGGTAATTTGTGCTAGATGTACATGGCAACTGAGAGGGGGGTGAATTAGTTGTATAATTAAAACATTCAAAACCTTAATATCTATAGTGAATGAAAATACATACCCTTGTATTTTCACACTTGTTTGGGCTTTTCTTTCTTTATTTATGTCAAGTAATTGGTCCTATTTTTCATCCACAAGCCTTATGAATTACATCTTTTTTTGGCTAATTCCAACAAACATCAATGGATAAATGATAATTGAATGATTATGTCTGAGTGTCCTTGATTTTTGAGTCAGGACTAAGATGACACCTAGGGCATCTTTGTCCCCCAAAGGTCTTGGGACCCGGATTTCAAGTGGACCTTAGATGGGCCCCTTTCGGAGTTTACGCCCCAAGTTTTTAGCCTTGGGACTAACACACCACCTAGGGCATCGTAGTCCCCCTTAAGCTTTTTTCGAGATTTAATTTCAAATTTTGGTGGGATTTAGCCTTCTTTATTTAATGAATTCATATGTCGGCTTAGTGTGGTGTAATTTCGGGATATTAAACATGGATAGTTCTTGTATAAATAAAAGGTTCATTCATTCATTTCAATGCAAGTATTTTGTGAGAGCATTCCTAATAGCATAATTGAGTTCACAAAAGCATTCAAGAGCAATTCATCAATCATTTGGAGCCATCATCAAGATTCAAGCATCATATCAAGGATATTGTTGTATCATGTTTTTTTGTGTGCTAACATTGTGATGTAGGGTTTAGGATTTAAGCAAGTGTTTCATCTAAGTTCCACATCATTCAAGCAAGAGTCAAGAACCACATCCATTGCAGCCATCTCAAACATATTTGTTAATTTCATAACAAGGGTTTGGTGAGTTGCAACATAGTATTTTGTTCATTCATCATTTCCATCCATTTAATTCTATTTAAAGGTTTGATTACCAACAAGGGGTTTGACCAAGGAAAAACCTCATTCACTAACATTAATCAACAAGTTTTTCCTCTCTTGCATGTTTATGTTTGTAGATTTAAGTTGAAGACTTGAAGATCATTTGGAGTGAAAAGCTGTAAAATTGCAAAGTTGTCATCTTCATAGAAACTCACCTATAGGTTAAATCTGGAAGTTTCAAAACCTGAGATCAAAAAAGAAGGAAGTTTAGATATCAAGCCTTAGGATCACATTTCAAAATTACAAAAATTTAGACTGGGACTAAGAAGACACCTAGGGCATCTTAGTCCTCTCGAGGATATTTTGTAGAGATTCTTTCGAATCCAGTTTCAACATCTGAAGATTTTGCATTTGCCTTGAAAAACAACAACGAGACTAATAAGATAATAAGGGCGTATTAGTCCTCCATAACACATTTTGATAAATTTTTTGAATTTTCATAATCCTTGTTACATTTCCAGACTTCCCAAGTACACATACCCTAAATTTTTGTTGTATTATTTCATCATTTACATCCCTTATTTAGCTTGCATAATTAGGTTTTATGAGTTTAATGTTTACTTGTCTTCTCCAAGATTTTGCTTGGTGGTGAACCCCTCAGAGCTTAAAGAACCCCCTCCTAGGTCTTCCCTATTGAGAATTGACTCACCCTTTGGGTTTTTAGTCAATCCAATTAGGGTTCCTAGGACATTATTGAATGACCATTGGAGAATAGTGGTGTTCTATGACCTAGGTTATAAAACATCAACCCATTTTTCCATACAATTTATTTTGGTGAACCTGGCCATTTTAGAGCATTCATTTTCTGATTTGGAGTTCATTAAAGTCTTAGATCTAGGTTTCATTCATTCTTGCATTGCATCTTGCATTAGTGAAAGTGCATCTAGGGTTCTTGATATTTACACTAGTGAAAGTGTATATTGGTTGCATTTTTGATTTCTTGCATCATTTTATCTCATTCAAAAACTGAAAAGTGCATTGTTCATCATCCTAATTGCATTTAGGAACATTATTATTGCATTCAAAATTGAAAAAATTGCATTAAAAATTGCATCCAATTTCTTGTCATTAGTCACTTTTTCTTACATTCATTTGCACATTTCTTGTTTCTAAACATCAAGTCCCCGAATAAGCAACTTGTGAACATTGTAAATAATCCAGAATTTCTTGTTAATCTAAACAAACCTATGCTAGGACTAAAATTCCCTTCCTGGTGTCTTAGTCCCTCTGTGGGCTTCTGGTTCAAAACACTCTTTCTAATGTTTGTTATATGTTCCAATCCTCAGAACCTCAAAATTTCATTAGGAGGACCAAGATGCCCTTCCTGGCATCTTAGTCCTTGTTGAATTCGACTTTCTAGTTTTTAGGATTTGCAAGTGCTTTTCTGTGCTTCTGTTGGCTACCTTCAATTTTTTGTTTCAGTTTACAATTTTTTTGTTATTCCAATTTCTTTCATTTCAAGTGTATTTATTCAATCTTGAATCATGGATATGTGCTTCATAAAGTTTTGGATGTCCCCTTAAATCTTTGGTAGATGTGTCAAGTTGTACATTTGGTAATGATCCTAATGAAATTGAACACACTCATGCTCAATAAAATCCTAATGAATGTCCTCCTCATGATGTTGACATAATTGGAGAATACGACGACAACATGAATGTGTTCCTAAATGATTGTCTTAACAACCTTGAAGTGAATGCATATTTTTATCCATTAATGAAACGACCAAATCCCCCTACAATACCACCTCTTGAGATGTTTGGTTACTTACATCTCGAAACTGAAGCAAAAGTTGAACCTGAGTTCCTTACAATAGGTGAACCTAGTTCCTCTAAACAAGAAAATACTCAACCATCCTATGATAAAAAAGTAACAAACACTTCAATCAATCTAGAATAAACATATGGAAAAGGATTTATAATCTTGAGTAAACAAGGATGTGATACAACAATTGAACATGAAATTCATCAACTCCTAGAGAAAATACCAACTACTGGGAACAAAAAAGGGTTAGGATATCAAGATGCCCCTCACAATATATGACCTCCTAGAGAATACCTAAGGCTTCGTAGTGATGACACGATGATATTTGATTCTCCCCTTGATATAAATGTCCTTCATAAAGAATAAAAAATGATTCATAAAAATGAAAAGGATGATAGGACCACCCTAGGTCCTCTTCCTCAACCTTCAACTAAAGAAGTTGGTGAATCTAGCAAGTGTAAGAGGCCTTACAAGTTACAAAAACTAAAGTTTCCTTGTCGGCCACTTGAAAGTGAATGGAAAATGCAATTGCTTTCGAACAAAGAACTAATAACATCACCACCAATAAAAGATAAACTAGTGCTATATTATAAAGATGAAAAAGTTTCAGATTGTCGATACCACCAAATTCTCAGACATAGCACCAATGAGTATTGTTCATTCAAGTTAATATTACAAAAATTTCCCTTCGATGGCAATGATTTCTATGAAGTAATTGCTTATCGTATTCCCTTTTTTCATGTAATAGTTGTAGAACATTCTATTCTCACTACTACATGATCTTTCTCATCACCTAACTTTACTCATTCTTGTCTTGCACTCAGTGGGGGAAATAAGTAGATATCCTTATCCTAGTAATGCATTTTTTGTTGTCCCTTAGGTTTGTTGTCTACCTTCCGCTTATAGAGACTCATATTGGGAGGTGAATGACCTACTTTAGGTTGACTTGCCTATGCCTTACTAGCATTTTGCATTATTTCCTTTTCTTTTGGTGTGATTGTATGTGTGTAATGTGATCCCCTATGATGTTCTATTTGATGTTATTTCTCCCTTTGTGCATTCCTCTATTTGTACCTTCATTCTTCTATATGTCATAAGATCTTGCCTTTTCATTGGCCTTGTTATTTTCATTGGCCTTGTTATTTTCATTTGCATGTTTATCTTGTGTTTTCCTTTTGGGGATGACATAAGGCATCAAGACGCCCTATGTCTCTTCCATGTTGACCCAAAAGGACTTTCTTTTTTTTCACTCTTTTCGTGTCATTCTTCTAGTTCTATGTGTATTTGGGGAATGATGACAATTCTGAGCTCTCTAATATCATTGCAACAAAGACATATAATGACCCCGAATCCATAGATCCCTTATGTGTTTCTAGGGGGCAACCCTCTTTTCTCTTCCTTTCCTTTTTCATGTTTGTCTACTTTAAAGTAATTGTTCACAACATGGTGTTTAGAAATTTCTTTAAAGTGGGGGCATACATTGGCATTATTCTGGCATGATTTCATTTGCAATTTATTTCATGTTCCTTAATGTGATTTTCTTACTTCATGAGATGTGTTTTTCTCTTTGTGGTGATTTTGGGTGTAATGACCTTCAAGAGCTTGATCTATCTTAGCATATTACATTCCTCTTATAGGTAATGTGACACACTACATTCCCTAAGTTGTGAATCTTTTATCCTTTGATTGGTCCTCTCTTGGGGACTATAAGAGAGGGGGACCAACTGCTGTAAAGCCCCATGTCATGAAAGGCCAAGAGTAGTATGGATGCCCTAACTTACCTCAATTTAAAGGAATGTTAGGATCTAGGCAGGATGAGAATGGTGAGAACTATGGGGTCCTTCAATCACTCTGCAAACCCGACTGTTAAAAGGAGACTAGGTGAGTCAGTTTTTAGTGTCAAATTTGTGTCTTATATAGCTCTCTATTAGAGGACAGAAGCACGATTTTGGGACCACAACGCTGCACGTTGGCGTCTCTCAAGTGCGGTGGTGTCCGTACGACCAAAAAACCAAGGAGACAAGGTCTAACCTCTAAAAGATGGACTAATAACCTAGTTACGAGTTTCTAAAGGTGTAGGATAAGATTATGAAATAGGAAGCATAAAGATGAATGTGATAAATAATGTAGATTATCACAAGGGTGATGAAGACGATCTCACACACTAATCTTTTCACCAGCTTGCTCGAAGATCTCTCCACCTACACACAGAAAAGAGAGAAAATTTTGGGGGGTTGTTTAGGGGTTTGCCTTAGTTAGACCCCTATTTTGGTGTTTCCACCTCCACAAACAACCAAGTTTGCAACGATATAGAAATAAATCGATAAAGAAGGAATACAAGAAAAGTATGCCAAAAACACTACAAAACGGTATGTGCTTACTTAAGCAAACAATAGAGAAGAGGAGAGGAGATTACCACCTCCATCCAAAGAGCTCAAGGCTAGTGGAGGAGAAAGATGAGAGGAACTCAAGCCTCTACTACAATGGATTCATCCTGCGCTTGCTTTATTGAAGTGATGGAGTGATAGATTTCTACTATGGAGTATAAAATGTTGTTGCAATGCTTGAAGTGAATGCTAAGAGTGTGGAGTGATTGTATAAAGATGGTCTAGAGATAAAATCACCTCAAAATGGATGAAGGAATGAAAGAAAATGGCCATATTTGGGCGGCTAGCTGAAGGGAGGCATTACACTTCGACTTCCAATAGGAAGTGTAATGTCTCTATAGACACTAGCCGCATGAATCTACTATAGACATATGCACGCCGCACAGACGTCTGTGTGCCGCACGAGCGTCCCCATATAAATTCCTCCATCGAAACTCAAAATAGGTGCCAAGTGTAATGTGAACAGTGAGATTAGGTGGAATTAAGCCTCTGCCTTTGATTTTCTAAAGTTTAGAGGGTAAAAAGGGAATTTGCGTTAGGGGTACAAATTCACTCCTATACATTTTTCCCCCACTTTAGCGAGCACGAGTACTAGTGAGTGCTTCGGTAAAGTAGATCAAAGAAGTAATAGGGCTAGAAATGTATACCTATACCGATGAGGAAGCAAATCACGGTCTGGTGGACCTGAAAGTGCAGGATGAGAAAAGGACTTCATAGCTCCATGAAACTATGAAGCTGAGGAAAGAAAGCACCTTAGAATCCCGTGTACCTGTAAGGAAGCTATCCTTCAAGAATACTCACATGAAGGAAACCACGAAGAGTGCCTTAGAGACCTGTATATGTGCAAGGAAAGGTATCCCCCAAGAACTCTCACATGAGGGAGATCGAGAAAAGGGGACTCCGTAGAGTTAGAAATGGTGACATGTTTACCCGTAGATAGAACACACCAGGAAGCAACCACGTAGTCCAATGAATGAACAATCACACATAACATTGCTAAGTTGAAAGAATTTCAAAGGGATCCCTCAGGAACCCGTCAAAAGGAAGAGGGGTCCACCCAAGGGACACATAGTTTGAAAATTAAAGTCTAGTCGAGTTGCCCCCAAGCTAGACATAAGGATGTGAATTAAGTCTAGTCGGGCTACACCTGGGATAGATGCAAAGATGTGAAACTAGTCTAGCTGGGCTGTCCCCGGACTAGATGCCATATACCTCATTAGAGATAGAAACTTTTGAAGGGGTCCCTTGGGATCCCGATGTGAAAAGAAAGGGGTCCACTCAAGGGACACACTATTCAAAAGCTAATGTCTTCTTTCTTGAATCGATTCATCATCAAGGAATCCTTTTGAAAGATGTTCAATTCATCAAGGAATTTGAAAGGAAGGATATGCCTCCACGTGAGGGAAATATCAAATTTGTTTTCGCTTCGGAGGAAGGTGTCCAAGTCCTTTATTTACGAACTCATGATGAAGGAAATATGTTCCGTTAGGGTTTCAAGTCGAGAATGCAATTCTAGTAGAGAAATGTGTGAAGGGTCTTGAGAAAAGATTCGTTGGCAACAAATGCATTTTCTAAAGATCGAATGAAGTAGGAGTGGTCTTGTCACACATGAAAGGGACAACTCAAGAAAAGAAGAGAGAAAGTTAAAGAGAAAGCAAATGGAAAGAGAACATGAATAAAGGGCACATGGGTAGCTTGATATTTTGGGGTCAAAGCTGCTCATAACTATATATAAGTCTAATAATAGTATATAAATGAACTATCATCAACCCCTTACAATATCAAGCCATGTGAGAAATGTACAAGAAGACAAAGTAAAATAAAAAATCAGGTCAACATGGAAGGAAGCCTAAATGCTTCCAATATTTTACATCGTCCCCAAATTGTCAAAAGTTAATGATAAACATGGAAGAATGATGATAAAGATAGAAGAATTTTTGCAACACAAATGCCATGCCAGTATCCAAGCATCAATAGGGGTGATGAGGGTCATCCAGGAACACACAACATGATCACGGGGGAAACACATCACAACACACACATCTAATCTACAGATCAAGAAGAGGGTTTCCCCCTAACATTGTTCAACCATGATGTCATCAACTTCCCACTGTAGATCATTGTAGGGGAAGGATGATGAGCCTGTAGTGGTGTAATGTTAAGGGCAGGAGCTTTTGATCCTCTCGCGACAAGGGCTAAGTTAGAGGGACCTGTGAGGTCTTCGTCGCTCAACTCCTGTGGGTCTAAGCTCAACGACTTTGTGAAGAATTCTGAATAGGTTAGAATTTCATCCACCAAGTTAAACATGTATATAGAGGGAGTGCCATGTTTCACTTCTATAGATGAGGGAGTCTGAACCCGAGGTTCACCGCTAAGCTCACTGATAAATTCAAGAGTAGTGACAAACTGAAGGGAAGTTAGGACTGATTCTGCTACTAAGACAAAACAAGTTAACGTGGGGCCACCTTTCAGAGAAGGTGGGCTCCTCTTACATCCTCCATTTTTGGAGGGAGCACTCTATCTTTTTCTTCGTCGGAGGAGGTGAAATCCCTATGAACAATGAAAGAAGGGTAGAGGGAGAAGGGGAAATAACTGCACTATATAAAAAATGATTTGTTAATCATATCTACGGGCTTCAGAAAAGGTGAGACATTTAGAATGGATGTCAACAACGAAGGCTCCATGGAAGGAGCGATGAACACCTACACCTTTCTAGGTGCATGTGCTCTCACAATGAAATCTGGAAGAGATGCAAAGATAGTTTGGATAGAAACAAAAGGGAGGAGAGAGGAGGAAACAACAGGAGGTCTCGATATAGGAGCGGTCATATCCTCTTCTTTCATATGTAAGGCAACTTGCTCAACCAGAAGAGCCTTTCACTGGCGCTTGCGGTCGCATGAAAGGCGATTTTTGTAACTCTTTGAAGTAGAAGCCGAGGGTTTCGAAGGAACGAAAGGCTCTTGCTCCGCCATGGGAGTGTCCTCCAAAAATATTTACAACAGAGGGATAGACTCTTGGATGGGAGTAGGAGGGAAAGGTTTAGACATGGTAGGAGGAATCTACCCCAATGCCTTGGCAATAGGCCTCTTATTGTGCATGAGAACAGTAGGAGGTCATGGGGAAAATTATCTTTGCAAGCCTTTATTTCTGCCATATAAATAGTACCAAGGTCCAGGAGACCCATTAGGGAGATCTGATATCTTGATCTTGGGTCTACGCCAAGTAGGCATCATCAAAATCAGAGGGTAAAGACCAGGCTTATTCATCCAATACTCCTCCCAAGAAAGGGGAGTAGACGAGACAACTTGAGAAGGAGAGAGCTTCTCCTTTCCATTTTGGGAGGAGGAGGTAGCTGGCTTCTCTTCTACTGGAAGAGTCAACTTCGGCTATCCCTTGCCTTCAGTCTTATACTTCACATAGTTCTTATAAATTAGGCCAATCCTTGAAGGGAGTAGACCAATTGGAGTGGGCCAAAAGTGATCCAATGAATATCCCCCATGAGATACCACAGGTTGGTATCCAATATCATGCACTACGTGCACAATACCTTCATGGGAAAACTTAAGACACTTATGAATTACAGAGGAAATCCCATTCATGGAAGCTAGCCAAGGTATGCCTAGCTTCACTCTGAATTAGTCTAACTCAGGAATGACTTCAAAAATTGTGTCTAGGTTCCTGGGTCCAACCAAGACAAATTTTTTTATCAATCCATAGGGTTTAAGAGTAAGACCATCATGTGTACGTATGATGGATTCTATTTTTTTGTATTCCTCCCTTTGCAGGGAGTTCAGGAATAGAGTCTCCTTCGTGATGATGTTCACTCTACTAACGAGGTCGACTAAGACCCCTGCCACAATGTTTCTATTGAGGTGAGCAAGAATATAAAGCGGAGAAGGTTTTTCATTTGCTGGTACATCTTGTGAGGTGAATGTTATATCCGATGAACTGGTCATAAGATGAGGAGGAGGAGTAACAATAACCATGTTAACATATGCTTTAGGTTGAGTAATAGAATAAGTGGGATCAACAATCATGTATTAGAATGCGATGGGAACGGGTCTATGTATATTTTCAATTCACTATTACCTTTGGCCATCAATTTGTTCATATTTTGTTTGCTTCCATCAAGATGAATAGTATTGCCCTCGATGTGATCCTGTATCTCATGATGCAGGTGCATGCGACATTCTGTATCATGTCTGTTAACTTGATGGTATTGAGAATAGGTATTTTATTCATACCAGTTAGGATATGGTTCCCTAACTGGTTTTTGGGTTGGAAAGTTAACCATCTTATCCTTCAACAAATTTTATAAGATGGAAAAATAAGATTTTGATAACTTTGTGAACTTTCGGTCGCATCTGAGGCCGTTTTTATCTACAACAGCTACTACATTCACAAAATATTTTCCTTTTCTAGAGATTGATATAATGGACTTCCATTCAAGATG
This sequence comes from Sequoiadendron giganteum, assembly GCA_007115665.2. Lineage (NCBI taxonomy): Eukaryota > Viridiplantae > Streptophyta > Pinopsida > Cupressales > Cupressaceae > Sequoiadendron > Sequoiadendron giganteum. Next base: position 621,341,255 of record CM021102.1, on the reverse strand, counting down.
GGAGTGTGAGGAAGATCCACTGAACTAAACTACCATCTATTGATACTCCCGTAAGGCTGCACACAAATGCGTGAAAGAAGGGTATTTCATAAGGGCAAACTTCTCTTGCCAAGGCCTTTGTAAGATCCCAATGAATTTACCTTCTGCACATCAGAGTCAGGTAATAGGTATGATATTTGTGAAAAGAGAACTTGATATCATGCTATAAAATCAATAATCTTCTCATTATCCCCTTGTTTACATCGAAAAAGGTCAGAGAAGGTCATCTTCAGTCTAATGTTGGCTTGGAACTGTCGTAAGAATAGGTTCACAAGTTGATCAAACGAAAAGATAAAATTGTCGGGCAAGGAACAATACCACTTGAGCACTATATCCTTGAGGGATTGAGGGAATAGTTTCACCATCAATGCATAGTGATGGAAGAACTCTATACATAAGGCATCAAATATGGACACATGTGTTTGTGGGTCCCCTTTGCCAATGTATTTCTCAAATTTAGGAATCTCTATCCCTTGTGGGAAATGAGTTTTAAAATTTCTACCAACAATGGGCTATGTCACAAGAAGGGCTGGAAAATAGGTTGGGCCGAGGATTGGGAAATATTTGCTAGCTCATTCTGCATCTTCCCCATATTTTGAATAAGGGTGTTTAGAATAGGGTCGTTAGAAGGCATAGGACCACTGGAACCACCACTAAAGCCACCACTGTGACTACCATCAAAGCCACCACTGATGCCACCACCCCTGTGTGACCTCCACCGAAGCCACTTCTAATTCCAAAGCCATTACCATGACCTCTACCAGAACCACTTCCGCCAATACCACCTTCGCCACCAAAATTACTGTTGATTCCAAAAATTGGCAAGGTAACAAAATTTATGGGAAAATTAGTTAAAGGGGGGACATATTGCGCTAAACTGAGTGACCTCCGAGTTTTTAAAGAAGCCAACTTCTTCTATAATTTGGGGGGTTGAAAAGGGTAGAAGGAAATGAATGTAAAATAAATCTAATCTAAGGTGATGTGCTAAGAAGTAGATATGGGCATGATAAATCTATTTGTTAGATATGATTAAAGGGTCATTCAACAATTTTTATGTCCAAGAACAATAGACATCAAAATCGAAATTTGAACAACTTATTCAATGACATAAAATAACCTCCATACATCTACTAAAAAGAAGAGTCGAAGACATGGTATTAATCAACAAGCTTATATTGAAATTATAGAAGTCTTCAAACAAATTACTAAATACAATATTGGCACAGTATACGACTTTATCAAATAGTTAAGAAACATAAAGGCCAAACAATGACATGGTTTGTAAATCTTATGGAATAATAAAAACAATACAAAAGCTTGGTGTCTTTCCACAAATTTCTCTATAAATTCCAAACCTCTTCTTTGAAAGAAGAGTTAGTATTTATAGGGAAAAATCTCCATCGCCTAGTGAGCCAGTAATAGAAAAGATCCCTTGATTGTGAGCAATGATGCACAAAAATGATTTCCTAGGCCGTTGCAATAGAAAAATATTCAAGCCATGAACGCAGTCGCCCTCGAGCCATATAAATTATTTTGTGAATGATGGTAGTGGTCCCAATAGAATAGGGTGCCAACATGTGTTTCTCACTCATGACAATAGTTAGAACATGTGGCAACTATGGTGAGGTCCTTGCTTGCTCCATATTCTTATACGATGAAGCCCTTAGAAGATCTACGTGGCAATATGTCGGGGCTTGTGGTTCGTTCTTCCCTTTTTGTGATGAAATATTGAGCGGTGAAGACACGTGGAGGCATCCCTTGTGAATGATTATGTTGGTGGGGGCCGCCAAGAACTGTATATGGATCAATGATATGTGGCACACAGTCGGGGCCTGATAAGGAAGTGATGGGAAGAAACTTTGAAGAGTAAGAATTGCTGACACATACAAGCATGGCGGGAGCCATTGAAATAGAAAAGGAAGGAATCCTTTGAAGAGAACCTGGTGGAAATGTGGTAGCCATTTGATGAAGCCTTTGCGAAAGGAGCTCGATGATGTTTTCAATAGATGGGGTGCGGGCCAGTACTTAGCAAAATAAAATAACCTGAAGGGAGCTTGGGGAAGTTTATATTCATAGCTTTTGGCGACTACTAGGGGCATTCGCCTGGAGAACGAGGAACCCCAAATTTCTAGTTCAAAGACTAGAGTCATTTCCAAGGGTGATGCAATCAGAGCTTGGAGAGAGCAGTCTACAAGGGTAGCCAGTGAGCCTCAGATGGTGTCGTTAAATCACACAGATTCTCTTGCGCTCCATGCAGATTGATCATTTCTTTGTAAGGAAACATCGTCGATATACCGACCTAGAACTCGAGTTGGAAAATTAGTCACGCTATCGAAAGGGTGACACTTTCAATATCCTTCATAGTACGGGTCTGATTGAAGCTCTAGAAAGTAGATGCATCCTGCTGCTTTTCTTCAATCTTCATTGCAATTTGTTCTATCATGGACACCGATTCATCTCAAAGAAAAGGGGAAGGTAAGCCCATATGAGTTAGGTGGGAGAACCTCGCCCACATGCTATTCATGGTTTGGTCCAATGTAGTGGAACACTCGCTGGCATGGAGGATGGTTGTGTGGTAGTGGATAAACCTGTTAGCTATCTTGGCAGTGGCCTATTGGTCTTCAATCCCCGCATTTGCCAAGACTTTATCGAAGATCATATATAGCCTATCCAACAACCTCCTAGTCTCTGGGACTCTTTCTATGATGGATTGAGGAAAATTTTTGATCATTCCATGAACCTCTCTGCCTAAACTTGTTGCCTCTGCCATGAATTGTAGTGTCAATCAGAGGGTTAGGTAGAAAGCCTTAACCTTTTCCTAGTACAAAACATATAGCCACTGTGCTACTTGAAGAAGGTCTGAGTAGGCGGTAGGAGGTTGTACGAAGCTCTTCAAAAGGACAATTTCCACATCCCTCAATTTCATATCATTCTCTAGCTCTGTAATCTTTTGCTTCACCATGGTGAGTTGTCCTTGCAAGACTATTGATTCCATGATCCAGTTTGCTTTGGCTCATTCCTTGTCCCTTTCTTCCCTCTCAAGGGAAGATTTCATTTCTTGTATTTTACTTTCTAGTTGAGTCCGACGGGTATTGAAGTCCACATCCTTTTGCTGCATCTATTGTTCTAGTTGAGCACATTGGCGGTCAAGTTCTTCATTATTTCATTTCACTTCTTGCTCTACCTATGCCAACTGGTCTTGATATAATTAGGTTGTCTATTGTAGCTCGACAGCCATGGTCGGGTCAAAGGATTGGAACTTTGAAAGTTCCTCTTGGATTTTGGCCTGCTCTGTCTCTCTTGTTGTGATAATTGCTTAAATTCGACATCCCTTGCCTTTTCTTTTGCTAGTAGGACTTCGACCCTCTCTTTGACAATTTTCAGCTCTTCTTCCATCTTCTTTAGTTGGTGACCAAACTTGAGAAATTCGGTGGTCACCACCTGTTAGGTCTCCTCCATAAGCTCCACTTTATCTTGTGGCCGAGCTATTCTTAGATTGACCCCCATGGCATACATATTTTAATCATCTATCTGCATGTATCCTTGTGACTTGATGATAGATGGGTACATAGTCACAAAATGTAGCGATTGTTGAGCTGTGTTGAAGATAGTTTGGACCTTCGGCTCAGCTAGCTTTTTAGCATCTTTATCTCTTTATTTTTGGACTTTGATTGCCTATGCTTGTTTGGTTTTATCTCCTTCTGACAAGAACTTTGTTGGTGACTTGATGAGCCCACCTACGAAAGGTGCATCAGGAGGAAGGGCGAATGGGAATGAGAGGGTAGCGGTCGTAGGCAATTTATTCCTCAAAATACTAACTACTTGAGGAGAGAAAGGAGGGATATTCCAATAGGTGGCTTATGAACCAATAAGATGGATCAAGGGAAGTAGTGTCATGGAAGATTCCGTCTACTAGGTAGATTGGATTGGGGCTGACACAGTAGCAACAAAAGAGGAATTAATGGCGGTCGTAGAGGGAAAATGTGAGGCACTAGCGGACTTGGAATGGGTCAAGGCGAAAGGTGTAAAGGTCCACAAAGGAGTAAAGGGAAATGGTTTCATATGAGAGAATGGTGAAAAACCTCCCACAACCATGGTAGAAGAGGCAGTTAAGGAAGGGTCAACACTTGAAGTGAGTGGCGCAATGGACACAACAGGAGTTACCAAGGTCTGTGAAGAAAGAGAAGAGGGAGAGAAAGATACTTGCAGAGCAAATGATTGTGATACTTGGTTCATTGTGGGATCTTGACTCACCCCAGGATCCTATGAATACTCTCCATAAGATGCTTCAGTGCGCTGCTGCTTGGCGGGTGGTGAATCTTCCACAACTACGGTCTCTGACTATTGTGGCTGGGTTGTTCTAGTCCTCTTTGCAGTCTAGGTGTGAGTTAGTGAAGCCCCCACACATGATATGTTTACCCGCACATTTGAAGAAACTTTGATAGGTTTCTTCGTTTCCTTCCCTTTCTATTGCACTAGGGCCGTTTGAACTTCCATTTCCAGTTCCTCTGCTTCCTCAATACATGCTTCAACATCCTCTGAGTCAGTGTCTTCCTCATCACTATCATCAGAATAAGGATTCTCATTATTCCATAACTTATCAAACTTGTCATCCATTTCTACGCTATCATAGGGGGCCTCAATGCACTAGGTCTTCAACCAATAAATTTATAAATCCTTAATCTTCTCTTTGCTCTAGTTGTAATTCTTTTCCAAATTGTTGTGAAGAGTAGTCCCAATCTATTTTGTCTTATTATAATTACTCATCTGGTAGTAGAACTTGAGCCATGGAGGCCAACCACCTTTAGATGGAATATGAGGTAGGTCCACAATTAGGTCATCTACATCCTCCGTGGGATTTTGAAAGTTCTCCTAGTAAGGCCGGGGGTTGTGTGTTACCTTGACATACTCTTCAGTAGGTCATTATTGGGGTTGTAATTCCACTTGTCACAAATCGACACCAGCCCTAGATGAGCCAGCTTCACCTCTAGCAAGTCATGTGCCTACTTCTTTGCCATGATCACCATCTTAAAGCTCATCAGACAACTAAAAAAATCCTTTTTCTGAGACTTTCCACTGTGAAAGATGAAGTCGATAATTGATACCTGACAAAATACTTCAAGGGACAATATCCAATCTACGAGACATGCCGAAAGTCAGAATGATTCATCAATGAAGCTACACATTTGGATGAATGTAAAATCTTCACCCAAAAACTAGTCACATTTTGGAGTGAAATTCTGCATGAACTCAGTGTAGTCTGAGTTGAGCCGCAACATACCACCCTCCTCCCTCAAATATTAAAAACTTAGAGTCAAGAAATAGTTTGAAAATGCATAATAGACATAGGTGGAGGAGAGGATATGAGTCCATATAAAGACTGGCCTTTTTTGTCAATTTTCATCAAATATGGCCAACCCCACATGCCTTTGGAAGAAATCGGGGTTCTGATGCAAAAACATGTGGGCGAGGAAGGAAGGAAATATGAACCTCTATTGTGTTCGATATTCCGCTATCTAGCTCGACATCTCCTCGACAATGAATTCCACGAAGTTGTACCAGAAAAGAGAATGTTGCCTGCGCAACTGGAAACCTAAGCCTAGTTGAAAATCTTGAACATACCTGTCAGTGTCCAAGCCGCAAACAAATGCCATCATTGAGAAGACGTCCTTCATGTCTTCTTTGAAACTTTTAAGTGTTGTCGGGATCTGTGGTGGATTTTTGTGCTTCCTTGGACCTTTGGGCTTCCTTGTTATAAAAGTCCAAAGAAAAATATTTGGTTTTCCATATGCTCTCTCCTCTTTCTTGAGTAAATGAATCCATTTGAGGCAATTTGGAGCTTTGTTATGGGATACAAAACATGTCCCAAATAGATTCTTTGCAGATATTTACTCTTATCTCTTGACCCTCGATGGTGTTGGTAGCCGAGTCAAAGTGCTTGAGGGCTTCACTGACCAATTCTAGGCAGTAGTGTACGAACGAGACCATATATTGTGGAAGTCCACTGAATCAACACTTCTGCACCAAGGAATTCAAGTCGTTATTCTTCTTCATTCTTTCATAGGATGCCTCCCTAAGTGTCTTAGGTTTCTTCGTGAGGATGGGATCATGAATATTATCCCATTCCTCTTTGTGGGTATTCTGCTTTTATGCAACCCTTGTATTCACCCATGCTGGATTCTTTGGTATACCAGGCGAAGCGTAAGAGACGTTCTCAAAGATATAGGTGGCTAGCGCTACATGCATGACATCATATAAAATTTTCATTTCCTTGCCTTGCATTTCTGCTTGATAACTTTGGGCTACCTCCATTTTTACAAGCTTATGCTTAGAAAGCACACTGGTACGGTATGAATGGAACCTAAAGCACAATGCAAGGCTCTGAACGCAAAACCCAGATGGATTCCTGCCTTTGTTTTTTGTTCAATTCACACAAGAGCAGTGAATCTTCTACAAATATCTCTGCACTTAGCTACTTTGCCTCACACCACACCTGGTTTTCAACAATTTTGTATTCAAAATCCTTTTTCATACTCAAGATTTTTTTTGCTTTGCTTAGCTCTTGTATGCAATACTTAGCTTTTTTCTTTGATTTTCTGTTTTCAATCGGTAGACAATGGTTGCCTTTTTGCATTTAATAGGGCATGCACTACTAGCTCTCGTACCCATGCGAAATGAATTACTTTCCCTTTTGAAAAGACAAGAATTCATAATTATATTAGTGATCACATCCTTTGGCACAATTTTCTTAGGAAATTGAGCCACCGATTGAAAGCTTGCTATCCTTTCGCATGCTTTGGCAATTAATACCCCAAAGGAATAATTAAGCCAAAGACGTAATGGGTACTTAGAATTTTTTTGGGTTCAACGTTGGAGCTCAAAACTGGCTACAGTGTGACACCTAAACATCTGTTTGTATGCGATATCGCTTGGGACTACCACAAACTCGCTCTAATTAATTACCACTCCTTAATCTATCACACAAGAATTCATACTTGCAAATGCAATTGGGTGAGAATATCGAGCTAGTCTTTGGTGGGATTTTTGAGTTAATCGCTCGATTAGTATCATGCTTATGGCATGTGGCTACCTTGGATATTTCTATAAATAGGCCTTATCATAGTAGCAAAATCACACTTAGTGATTAGAAAAATTGGCATTGGGTGATTAGCTAAGATTATCGTCTAGATAGTTGAGTAGGATTTGAGCTTGCGTAGAGGTAGGCTTAGGTAGTTGAGTAGAACCAGGTATCATGAACACTCCAATTAGGTTAGTCTATAACAAGTCTCAAATGAAATTTTTAGGAGAGATTTCAAATAGGTACGTCAAGCGCATGACCAAAAACAAGCATTCTCTAGAAATTATTGCAATGAAATGGCTTCTAGGTAGATATTGCATTGAATATGAAGACAAGTATTGGGTGAATACTGATATCTAATCCCATCTCTTTGCTTCATTGCTTGACATCGAGGTCCCTAAGGCATATTAAAGATATCTACTCCCAGGCATATTAAAGATGTGGTGGTACCATGCGTGCCATTCTTGAGCAGGTTTTGACTTCTCTTGCTAGCTGAGCATCGTTAGAGAGCTACCCATGCATGCCACTTTCTTCTGTGCTACTACAATGTGGTGTTGTTTTATGACATGGATTGGTACATGGATTTTAGGAACCTCGTGTTCCCTTCGTTGCTTGTCCTTGGTGCTGGTGCTGTTGCTCCTGGTCCCATTGCTACTGGTGACAACCCTCCTGCTGATGAAAATAATGCTCCCCTTGTTGTTGATAATGCTCTTGCCCTAAATAATTGAAGTTTAAAACACTTTTTGCTCTTTTGTATATATACCTGAAAAAGGCTTGCGTACATATATATAAGGAAATTGCATAGTATATAGATATACTTTCAAACGTATGGCCTTAAAGCCATTTTGAAAATGTATCTATCAAAGTATATGAATATATAACAAATATCATCTATATTAAACCTCTTGTCTCTTTTTCATGTGTTTCTGCAACATGGGTTGATTTTACTTTTGCACACATGAGTTCATTTTCTACAATATGGATATAATTTTCTTTTCTCTACTCTTTGCAATGATGGGTTTCATGAATCTCTCTGCTTCATTTGTTGCAGAATTTATGAAAAACTCGCTGACAAAAATATGAAGGAAAATAATTATACTATTTACATTAGCAAAATAATTGAAGCTTAATTGAATAGTTTTAAGTGAATTCCTTTAACCAGAATACCCAGTGCTTCATGTTCCATGGTCTCTAATTCAAATGCATTGTGTTGTTTGCACTGAATTATTTTGAAAGGGCCCTTCCATAGACTGTCAAAATTTTCATGTTGGTTGGGCTTTGCAGCCCTTTCATTGAATTTTAGTACTAGGTCCTCGCACTTTAGACCTTGGTCGGAGGCTTTCTTTTTGAACCATCTCTTAACCACCTGCTGGCGGTTGGACATAGCTATTAGGGATTTTTCCCTTTTTTCTTGCATTTCCAACAACTTAGCCAACTGAACCTCCATAGATCCATTTTCTTTGATTTCCAGGGACTTGAGTAGTTGTAATGCCAGAATCTCCATAGAGATGGGCAACAATACCTCCTCCCCGTACACTAGCTTGTTGGAAATAGGATTCCATTTAATTGCAATCCTAAACATTAGTTATTTCATGAGTCTCCTAAATCCTTGGCAAGTGTTCAACAACACTAGGATTAGGAAGGGATTAATATTTGATGAAATAATCATGTTAATTGACATTTTTAATTAATTCTAAATGTTAAAAGCATGTGGGACGCCTTGGGTTGGGCTCCTACAAAATAGGAGCACATGGGCTCACACATGGGAGGTGAAACTCACCTTAAGTTCAGTTAACTAAGTGGTAAATTGAGTTTACTTCAAGAATGCATCCTAGGTTCCTACAAAATAGGGGTTTTGTTTTATGCATTTTGAGTACCTATAAAATAGGGTTTGAAGTTCAGTTCAATTTAGTTTAGTTGAAGTTCAGTTCAATTTAGTTCAGTTGAAGTTTAGTTCAATTCAGTTCAGTTGAAGTTCAGTTCAGTTCAGTTGAAGTTCAGTTCAGTTCAGTTTAGTTGAAGTTCAGTTCAGTTCAGTTTAGTTGAAGTTCAGTTCAGTTCAATTGAAGTTCAGTTCAATTTAGTTTAGTTTAGTTTAGTTCAGTTATCTTTAGTTAGTTTTAGCTTCATGTTAGTTGACTTCAGTTAACTTGGAATGCATGCCTAATAACTTGAGTCGCATGATAGATAACAAGAACTACCTTCAGTTAACAAGATATGACCATTCTTGCATGAATGGTGTTGAGAAATGTTTCAGTTAACAAGAAATATCTTGGACCCACTTTGGGCGCCCAAGTTGGCTTCTTGGAATTAATTCCTTTACATGCAGAGATATTATTGATTGCCTAGTTAAGTGGGGCCCTCTTTGGGTGCCAACTTTAAGGATAAAGCCTCAAGATATTTACAAGATGAAGACTTAGTTGTGACTTCAGTTTGGCACACCCAAATGGAAGAGGCAGATGGTTTGACATTGGTTTTCATGGTGCATCTTCACTTGCATGAAATAGGCGTACCTTTAAGGCTTAGGGATTGAGCATTGTTTGTGTAACTCATTTGGAGTTTACAATGTTGGAGAAAGTCTATATCTCAAGCAAGTTGTAGAGAAAGTTGGTAAGTTTGATTTGCAGGTTGTGAAGAAGTTTGATGAAGGCAAAAGAGGAATTCTCAAGCAAGAATTGGAGCTATTGTAATCTACTTCAAAGATTGAATAATAGATTAATTCTTGGTGGAGTTTTTTACCCGAAAGGGTTTTCTCCACGGTATATGCTGTGTAATCTTTCTAATATTCTGTCTACTTCTTCTATCAACTTCTGTCTACATTCTACAATAGTAAAATGGATTAATCAAGATAATCATCCACAAAGAATTTGCAACAAAAGGAAAAGCTTATTTAGATCAACAATCTTAAAGTTTTACAAAGTATTAAGCTAAGAAAATACCTCATTTTTCAACATTTGGTATTAGAGCTGAGGTTGGGTAGAGTATTGAAGGATTTTTTGGCTTAGTGGGAGCTCTTGTTATTTTTGTTATTTTTTGATTTTGGAATTAAGTTTTGTTACAATGAATTCTCGGTTAGATATTGAAAGGTTCAATGGTTCTAACTATGAAATGTGGAAATTAAAAATGGAAGATCTTATTGAAGAAAGAGATCAATGGTTAGCGGTTAATAATGAGAAAAAGACACCTACAACTATTTCAATGTGGATTGGGCTAAGTTAGATAAAAATGAAAGAGGAACAATTAGGTTATGTCTTGCCGATGTGGTTCTCTTGAATATTTCAGATGAAAATACTGCATATAAATTTCGGAAGAGAATAGGGGATATTTATCAAACTAAGAGTCTCACCAATAAGTCGTATTTGAAAAGGTAGTTGTATTCATTAAAAATGAAAGATGGTGAATCTATTGCACAACATTTAAATGCTTTCAATTTAATTCTCAGTTAGATAGCATCTGTAGATGTAAAGCTAGAAGATGAGGATAAGTGCATTTTGTTACTTTGTTCTTTACCAGATTCTTGGGAAAATCTAAATGTTGCAATTAGTGGTAATGGTGCAGATCCAAAGATGGACAACATTATTCCTACTCTCCTATCAGAGGAGATGAGGAGGAAGTCTAAGGAGAAAATCCAAGATGTCTTGTTTGTAAAAGGTAGGCCTAAGAAAAAACCTAAAGGAAACAAGGAAGGGAAGGGTAAGTCAGAAGGACGAAGTAAGGTAAAGTGTTGGAACTGTGGGAAACTAGGACACGTGAAGAAGGATTGTAAGAACAAGAAAGAAAGTTCTAATTCTTCTACAGAGGAGTCCTCGGATGATACTAATGATGCATTGGTTATTTCAGCTAATAGTGTTTGTGATAACTCTTTGCTTCACATTTCAGAGTAATCTTCTTGGAGAGGATGGTAGTCACGATGCCATGTGTAACTTGGTACCACGGTTCAATGGGAGTTATTGGAAGTGACTTGGATGCATTATTGGTAAGGTTATCTTCATGTGATTGGGGATATGGTTTTGTTCTTGGTTTAGAGTGGTTGCTATTATGTCATGGTTTACTCTTGATTCTAGATTAGATTTTTGGCATATTACATGGTTCTCTTGAGACTAGGATGTGTAAGTATGTTATGATGCATGTGATCTCCTAAGAGGAGATGGTTAGATCATGGATGTCATGTTTATGTTCAATGTTGGATATTTGACATTGATCTTGTGTGGTTCTCTTAAGTATTGGGTACATTAATCATTTGATTGATTACTTCATGAATGTGTTGTGTTGCATTTGGAGTTTGGCATGGTTTGGTTGGTTACAGGTCCTCAAGGATACTTGGAGAAATAGGTGAGGCTGGAATTATCTTTTGGTAAGAGATATTTGTTGGAATGGTTACTTGTAAGGAAAGTTTTTCAACAGAAAAGATCGAGGAGCCTACACCTTGGTTAAACGTGATTTCAACACACTCGGCAGTTAAGCATACCTCCATAGAGGTGGTTTGGATACAGAGACTTGGGAAAGGTATTGGTTTGGTTGATAATGGGATGGTATTAATTCAGAAAGTTAACACTTTAATTAATGTTACATATTATCTTATGAAACCATACATATAAGTTCTCTTGGTTTTAATCATTTTCTTGGAAGCTTCATGATTATGCAGGTTGCATTTGAAGTTAGCATGGATTGATTAGTTGATGCAAGAAGGCCATTGGCCTTAAGTCTTGTACTTGTTATATTATTCCTTGTTTAGAATAATTGCAATGTATAATGTCAAGTGGGAGAATGTCGGAAATAGGATGCCATTTAATTGCAATCCTAAACATTAGTTATTTCATGAGTCTCCTAAATCCTTGGAAAGTGTTCAACAACACTAGGATTATGAAGGGATTAATATGTGATGAAATAATCATGTTAATTGACATTTTTAATTAATTCTAAATGGTAAAAGCATGTGGGGACACCTTGGGTTGGGATCCTACAAAATAGGAGCACATGGGCTCACACATGGGAGGTGACACTCACCTTAAGTTTAGTTAACTAAGTGGTAAATTGAGTTTACTTCAAGAATGCATCCTAGGTTCCTAGAAAATAGGGATTTTGTTTTATGCATGTTGAGTACCTATAAAATAGGGTTTGAAGTTCAGTTCAGTTCAGTTGAAGTTCAGTTCAGTTCAGTTCAGTTCAATTCAGTTCAATTCAGTTTAGTTCAGTTCAATTTAGTTCAATTATCTTCATTTAGTTTTAGTTGCATGTTAGTTGACTTCAGTTAACTTGGAATGCATGCCTAATAACTTGAGTTGCATGATAGATAATAGGAACTACCTTCAATTAATAGGAGATGAACATTCTTGCATGAATGGTATTGAGAAATTTTTCAGTTAACAAGAAATATCTTGGACCCACTTTGGGCACCCAAGTTGGCTTCTTGGAATTAACTCCTTTGCATGCAGAGATATTATTGATTGCCTAGTTAAGTGGGGCCCTCTTTTGGGTGCCAACTTTGAGGATAAAGCCTCAAGATATTTACAAGATGAAGACTTAGTTGTGACTTCAGTTTGGTACGCTCAAATGGAAGAGGCAGATGGTTTGACATTGGTTTTCATGGTGCATCTTCACTTGCATGAAATATGCATACCTTTAAGGGTTAGGGATTGAGCATTGTTTGTGTAACTCATTTGGAGTTTACAATGTTGGAGAAAGTCTATATATCTCAAGCAAGTTGTAGAGAAAGTTGGTAAGTTTGATTTGTAGGTTGTAAAGAAGTTTGATGAAGGCAAAAGAGGCATTCTCAAGAAAGAATTGGAGCTATTGTAATCTAGTTCAAAGATTGAATAATAGATTAATTCTTGGTGGAGTGTTTTACCCGAAAGGGTTTTCTCCACGGTATATGTTGTGTAATATTTCTAATATCCTGTCTACTTCTTCTATCAACTTTTGTCTACATTCTACAACAGTAAAATGGATTAATCAAGATAATAACCCACAAATAATTTGTAACAAAAGCAAAAGCTTATTTAGATCAGCAATCTTAAAGTTTTATAGAGTATTAAGCTAAGACCTCATTTTTCAACATAGCTCATATGACGAAGTTTTCAAAGCTTGCTTGGGAGTTATGCAGTCTACCCAGAGCACTGTCTGAAGGTTCTTGTGCCACTCTTTCTCATGATCTAATATGATCCTTTTAATGAGTTAGACTAAATTTTTGTTAGTCAACTCGGCTAGGCCGTTCCCATGTGTGTAGTAATTCGATGATGTTTTTCAAGAATATGCCATGCATGAGTACGAATTGACATACCTTAGAGCCTAGGAAAGCCTTGGTGTTGTTTGAAATGATAGTCTTTGACGAGTCAAATCTCATTACTAGCCCCTCGAGAAAGTCCACAATCTCCGCCTCTTTCATGTTCTTTAGGGGCATAGCTTCAGTCCACCTTGTGAAGTAGTCTGTGGCTGTGAGAATCCACTTGTGGTCGACACTGGAGGTAGGATTGATTATTCTGATGAAATATATCCCTCATTGCGCAAATGGGTCATCCACTACTATTAGATTGAGAGGCATGGCATAATTTTTTCTTCTTCTAGTGAAGAATTGGCATTCTTTACAGGTCTTTATGATGTTGTAAGAGTCATTGAATAGCATAGGCCAGCAGTACCCAACACACATTATTTTGATGGAGGTGGTATTCGTAGAGAAGTGCCTACCTTCAAGACTGCTGTGTAAGGTGCCAAGAATTCTCTTTACTTGCTCTGTGGTGACACACCACAACAAAACACCATTGAAATTACTCTTGAAGAGGGCTCCCTCAATAAGTGAATATTCACTATTTTGTAGTTGGTAGAATCTTCTTTTCTAAGAAGGGAGTCTAAGTGGTTACTTTTTGATGTGCATAAATTTTATTCTATCCACTAGCCAACAGCCTTCGGGCTTAGACTCATTTGTTAGGTCCAGCTCCAATTGCTCTTCTTCAACTGCCATTTCTTCATTATGCCAAATACTCTCACAACCCTCTTCCTCGAATGGTATTTGTAGGTTTGACTTCAATTTTGTATTCAAGGATCTTAGTGATCCAATTGGCCCTTTTTTTGATGATTTTTCCTTCCATGATGTACTCGCACACACTGGAATGCGTGACATAAACAATCACCTTATTGCAAGATATAAGATGCCAGAACTTCTTGAGTCCCTTAACAATTGCAAACACTTGCCTCTCAACGAAGTTGTAGTTTGTCTCATATTCCTTTAAGGTCTGGGAGTGAAATGCTATCGGATGTTCTCCCTTTCCTTCATTGTCCTTTTGAGTTAAAATAGTAGCAATGCTTGTCTTGCTACTAAATACATACATTATGAAGTCCTTCGATAGGTATGGATTTACCAGTATAGGAGCTGAAGAAATAGAGTCCTTAACCTTATTGAAGGATTCTCTCGCTTCTTTTGTCCATTTGAATGATTGATCCTTTTTTAGCACCAAGGTGATTGGTTTAATTATTCTTGCGAAATCAGAAATAAATTTGCTTACAAAGTTAACCTTCCCCAAAAAATACTGGAATCCCTTTTTCACTACAACAAAATAGGCAATTAGCACCTAAAATAGTTCTGGATTTTAGTGCATTTCATTTCATGAATTTGGCACTTCTATTGGTGCAAAACTCGGTGCAAATTGGCATGCTCACTTTGATGCCAAATTTAGCACCAGATTTAGCGTCAGGTTTAGTGTCGACTTTTGTTGCTTCTAGTTTGGCTTCCAATTTTGGTTTTGGTTTTTCTTCTTGTGTTGATTCCACATTTGCTTCTAGTTTTTCTTTTGCTTTTTCTTCCAGGTTTGCTTCTAGTTTTGCTTCGGGTTTTTCTTCCAGGTTTGCTTCTGGTTTTTCTTCCAATTTTGCTTCTAGTTTTTCTTCTAATTTTGATTCCAATTTTACTTCCAATTTTCCTTATGATATAATTTCTCTTCTTGCATCTATCTTTGCTTTCATTTTTGCACCTTTTGTTGCTTCTAATATGGCTTCTATTATTGCATCTTTTGTTGCTTCTAAAATTGCTTCCATTATTACTTCTTTGTTTTCTACTTGAATTGCTTCTATTTTTTCTTCCTAGATAACGCCAAGTTTTTCTTCCAAGATTGCTTCTAGTTTGGATTCCATTGTTGCTTCCTTTTTTGCTTCTAAAAATACTTCTTGTTTTGCTTCCATTTATTAATTTAATATATTTTTTTCAATTTAATTAGTTAAATATATCACGCCTCTTAAATAACTCATATGATTAAATAAAAAGATAATTATTATAACATGATCATCATTTATAATTAAAAAAGTGATTCAAATATCTATAAAGTAGATCAAAACAAGTGATTAAAACAAGTGTCAAATATCTATATAAGTGATTAAAACAAGTGAGTCAAATATTCCACTAGATTAATAACATGTTAAAATGATACATGTCCAAGAGTCGACATAAGTCAAAATGATACGTGTACAAATGATATAAGTAAAAAATGATAAATTATATAGCTCAAAATGATATAAGTCAAAATGATACATGTCCAAATGATATAAGTCAAAATAATACATGTCAAAATGATACAAATGAATAATATGGTACTACAAGCCATGAAAATGATACATATTATAGTAACCATGAAAAGAGGCATCATAACGATATATCAACAATGATCAATGATGCAGTCTATATGATTATGAATGTCACTAGCTACTACTAGCAACTGCCTCATCATCATCATCACCATCGTGATCATCATCTTCATCATCATCATCCTCATCGGCCTCAGTGTCTTTTGTCTCTATGTCATCATCATCCTTTGCCATGTGATTTGTACCAAAACCAACATATTCTGGATCTATATCATGAGGATCATCTTGATCTTCTGGAAGAGCCATTTTTTGCAAAAAAAAAACATTTAGAATGAAAAGTTATTATTTATTTCATACAATAATTTATTTTTTTGTTATATATCCAATATTCCAACATGTGAAACAAAACCATAATCATATTATATCATATCAAAGTGCACATACTATAATAAATTTCAAAAACATTACAACTAATATGTCATTCCAATGATGTAAAACATGTAACAATTCTAATAAACGATAATAAAGTATGCTAGCATTTGGTGGAAGAGGAAGAAAGATGACTGGAACTTTGGAGGCCCAACATAATGGATTTCGATATTCAACCATGCGAGCAGAAGAGAGAGCTGATCTATCATGTATCCAAACATTAAGCATGCATTCTTCTAGCTAGTGGAGAAGGAGATGATTACTTTGCTTCATTTTCATTTGCATAACCATATCATGGTGTGAACCAAGAAGATCAAGGATGTCCAGTTTTATGTGGAGGTAATGGATGTGGTCCTAACTTTAGGAGGGGAAAGAAGGTCAATGTATGATTCTGATGAAATTGAGGAAGGACAACAAGAGAGGGACAAGAAAAATAAAATCAATGTAGAGTTTCAAGGATTTTTCAAGCTAGTAACAGAGCTATGGGAGCAGCCTCATCTAAAATATATTGAACTAGAGTTTGATATACCATTTAGAGAGCTTGGTTTTCATGGAGTTCCTTTCAAAGCATCTGCTTTTATTGTTCCTACAATAAATTGTTTGGTAGAGTTGGTGGAATTAACTTTCTTAGTAATCATTATTAGTGAGATTGAGATTGTTAACCTTGAGAGAGTAGGACTTGGGAAAAAGAAATTTGATATGGATATTGTTTTCATCCTATACAACCATTGTAAGAAAAGCTAAGCTAGCGTCAAATAACCAACAATTTTGAAAAAAAACATGAAAACTTTTAGTTGCTGCTATGTCAAGAATAAAATAAAAGGAAACAATGTTCCTTCCTATGGCTTGATGATTGAAAATGAGGATTTATTAAATTTCAGTGGAGTAAAATAAAAATTAAAGGTAGTTGATTCATATAATATATGTACATTAAATGGTTTATGGTGCAAAATTATTTATGATTCCTTCTATAGCTAAATGCTACACTCATTTCAGGCATTAAGAAAACTCATAATACCCAGAGTTTGTGTGACATTATTTTTGCCCTAGAATCCTTTTCAAAATCATCACCTTCAGCTTGATTTAGGATAAATATCAATAATGAGCAAAATAACAAAAAAACAAAAGTGAATAATACATAATCTAATAAAAATACAAATAAAACTCAAACATTTTCCATTTGTTCTCTAAAGTTTAGTCCAATCAACCAAAGCAAGAAACATATATCTTATTACTATTTAAATCAAAATAATATATCTGATATACAATTCAAAACATTAGCATATGAGCTAATTTGTTAAAGTACATGTTCTCCTTCAAGTATCGATTCCTTGATAAACTCAATTTGGTCCTCAAATACATATTTGTCACAAGTTTCAAAGGAATCTATCATGATAATTTGACCATGACTATATGTAACAATCTAAAAAATTCATAATTAGAGACAAGTGCTTTACAATTTCTACTACACATTGATGCATTCTTCATGTTGAAATGAGTGTTTAGAGATATGATAACCACACTCATGTCTTGAGGGAATCTCACCGTCTAAGGAAGAAGTCAAAGTTGCTTGGAGCAGCAATAGAATTCAACATCAACCATATGGTGTGTACATTTAAATAATTCAGAATGGTCAAGTTCATTGAAATGCACCTTGTGATTAGAAAGAAACAAACCATAACTCCCTATAAAATAGGAAATTGGCAAAGAAAGAGCAAACAAGCCCTTGCAAACTAATTACAAATTAGTAGCCTGAGAAGCTTCTTAGAGGCTTAAACAAGTGATCTTGCAAAAAAATGTGTTTGTGTCTTTGAAGACCTTTAAAGCCCACCATGCTCTACATCAATCATCTCCATTTTTGTCTTGTTCAAAGAAAAATGAACATACAGAAAAATAGTGCAATTATCTTGTGAAGCGGGTTCTAAAAAATGAAAATGTAAAATACTTGCAAGAAAGGAGAAGGATATGCATAATATTACAAACCCATGGTTTAGGGTTTCTGGGCCAAGCCCCAAATGTGGAAGGATTTATTTTTCTTTCTTAGAATTGAAAGATCGTGCCAAAAGGCTTGCACTCATTTTTCTGAGAGCTCATATCTACAATAAGAGTCACGGGTTTTCAAAAAACCCCAGATCAAAGACAAACCCAAAATGCCATTGAATAGAGCCCACAACCATAATCATGGAGCCATGAAGGAGGCTCAAAAATATAATAAATAAAAGTTTACACTTTGTTATTTTTGGAAATAGAAAAAATATTCTAGAGAGGCCATGACCAAGCTATCACCAAGAAAGAGAAAAAATGCAGAAATAAAATAATCTTTCATCGTTTGATCAAACCAATTATGGAGAGTATGATTTGTTTTATTTATTTTGCTAGTGAGCTAAGTCTAGAGAAGTTGAGACAAGATAGAAGGGTTACAAAATAAGGATGCATGGTTGAAATAAAACACCCATTCATTCGTATCTATTGAGTTCAAATTGAGCTTGTTTTGACAGAAAATAGAGGTAAGATACAAAGAAATGGTGTGTAGAAACTTACTCAACTTCTTGTTGTTCAAAGAAATGCGAGCTCCAAAAGTGCTTTGATGTCAGCCTCAAGACAAGAAAGGCATCGATAGAGTAAAGCAATATAAAAATGCATGAGAATCCAAGAAGGAATGTATTTGAAAACTCATTCAGATAAGTGGAAAAAAATGATGAACCATGAAAGCTTTACCTGATTTAGCCTCAAAAGAATTTTCTATGAAGAAAACTCTCAAAATCAGTGATAAAATTGATAGATACTCCTTAAGAAAGCTCAAGGTTTCAAACTCTAATGATGGCAGCATGTGCATGGCAAGGGAGCTCAAAAAAACCAAGTGAAAATGAGAGTTAAAAATTAGGGCTTGGGTATTTTGTTCTAACTCATCATGGCGGAAAAAATATTGATGTGAAAAAGCTCAAATCATGGCAGCAAAAATATTGATGTGAAAAAAATCAAATATGTTTAATCATTAAATATTTTAATATTCAAACAAATTTAGAAAACAAAATACATATATTTTATAATAAAAAATTACTATTATCTATTAAATTCATAAGTGTTAAGTTCATGCTTTTACCTCTGCACCACTAGATGACTGTGAGAGAGGTGTGGTAGAATGGTATAGCGCCATACCATGGGAGATTTCTTATTGCTTGATGGTATTGAGGTGTATACCTCCATACTGTGACAGGATTTTGACTGTCTAGCGGTAGCGTGATATACCTCCACCTCGTGGAAGCCTTCTAGTAGCAGGGTTGCGATGTATACCACTCTACCACATATGTTGCTCACCTTCCTGGCGGTATAGCGGTGTATGCTTTTTATCATTACTTGAAGATTGTCGATGATACAATCTTATTTGTCTTACCAATATCTCAATGTCTCATCGACATTAGATCTTATGTTCCTTTGATGTTGGTTTCTAGTGTCAATGAGACAAGTTAATATCTCTTACCGATATGCCACTGTCTAAATCTGATGCTAAATCCGACGCTAAATTAGACTGCCAAATACCGCCATACCATGAGAGATTTCTTATTCCCTGGTGGTAGTGCGGTGTATACTGCCATACCGCGTGGGGATTCTGACTATCTGGCTATAGCGTGGTATACCGCCACCTCGTGGAAGCCTTGTAGTAGTGAGGTTGTGGTGTAGACCACTCTACCACATATGTTGCTCACCTTCCTGGCAGTATAGCAGTGTATGCTTTTGATCATTACTCGAGGAGTGTCGATGAGACAATCTAATTTGTCTTACCGATATCTCAATGTCTCATCAACATTAGATCTTATGTTCCTTTGATATTGGTTGCAGGTGTCGATGAGACAAGTTAATATCTCCTACCAATATGCCACTGTCTTAATCCGGTGCTAAATTTGGTGCTAAATCAGACCACCTAATACCACCATACCGCGTGAGATTTCTTATTGCCTAGCAATAGTGCGGTGTATACCACCATACTGTGTGAGGATTCTGATTGTCTGGCGGTAGCACGATATATTTACACCCCATGAAAGCCTTCTAGTAGCGAGGTTGTGGTGTATACCACTCTACCATATATGTTGCTCACCTTCATATAGCGGTGTATGCTTTTGATCATTACTTGAAGAGTGTCAATGAGACAATCTTGTTTGTCTTACCGATATCTCAATGTCTCATTGACATTAGATCTTATGTTCCTCTAATGTTGGTTATCGGTGTTTATGAGACAAGTTAATATCTCTTATCGATATACCATTGTCTAAATCTGATGCTAAATCCGGTGCTAAATCCGGCACTAAATCTCGCGCTAAATCTGGTGCTAAACTCGACACTAAATTTGGCCCTAAATCTAGTGTTAAATCCAACACTAAAGCCAATGCTAATTAGCGCATGATTTAGTGCTTACTTGTCCTGATCGGCGTAAAAAATTCCAATAATGGTACTAGCTCGATAAATAGCGCCAAATTTTTCAAAAAGTTGAAGAAAAATACATTAAAATAGTGGGTGGAAGCAAAAAAGGGAGCTAATCATAGGGATTTTTTGTAGTGTTTGTTGACCGACAGGGGAAGTTCCCTGATTGCTTTTACCCTTTCAGGATCAATGGAAATTCCTTCTTTGGACACTACATGTCCTAATAATTTTCCTTGTGGTACTTCGAAGAAACATTTTATTGGGTTCAGGGATACCCCGAACTCCTGGTACTTTTTGAAAACCACCTCCAGATGATCAAATTGGTCATCTTTAGACTTGGATAATACAATCAGATCATCTAAATAGAGGAGGATAGTTTTTTTGATTAGTTCGTTGAAGCGATATCCATTTCTCGTTGGAAGGTGGCTCCCACATTTAAGAGGCCGAAAGGAATTTTAGCATATGCGAACATTCCCCACTTGGTGGTGAAAGTTGTCTTGTGTTGATATTCTTCTTTAACTTGGATATGATTGTAGCCCGAAAAACCATCTAACAAAAAAACATCTTCAAACTTGCCACAGTTTGTAAGATTGATTCCATGGAAGGCAGTGGGTAATGATCTTTTAGTGATGCTCTATTTAGGTCACGAAAGTTGACATAGAGGTGAATGTATTTTTTCTTCTTTCAGATTGGAACAAGGATAGATACCCACGTATTGTTCTTGATTGGAAATACAATCTGGGATTGGATCAACTTTTTGAACTCTCATGCCATTAGGGCTTCAATCTTTGAATTTATGGGCCTTTGCTTTTATCGGACGAGTTTAACACCTTCTGTTAGTTCAATAGTGTGTTGGATGATGTCAAAATCATATCCCCCGAGGTCATCATAAGATCATTCCATGAATCCATCATATCTTTCATAAAAGTGCATGAGTTTGTCCTTGTCATGCTACATAACTTCTTTTCTAACTTTTAGTTTTCTTTCATCTCTGACCTTAAGATCAACATAGTTTGCTTGGTCTGCCACAATATTATTCGTATCATTCCTCACATCATCATAGTCAAATAGATTCTTGAGAGTGACTAGACCTTTGAAATTTTTTTTGGATCTCAACTGAATGATCTACCTTTCATATGCCTCTTCAATCTTGGGTTGAAGATGATCAACAAATTCTCTCGATTGTTGGATGAACGAGGCAATGTGTTCATCACTTCTGAACACTTGCCTGCTCTGATCGTTAAATGGAATGGAGGGTCAGACAATCAATTGCACAAAGTGTACATTCTTAATCAATTCAAAGGAAGGATCAAATTGAGATCCTATCATTGCCATGCGATCCACGATCGAATTATGTTCCCTAGGTACCACCCTGATGTTACAAGCCTCAAAACCTTCAATGAGGTCACATACCCTATGTCTATAAGACCACATGTAGACATTTTTTGCAGCAGAGATGTTGCAGACTTGATTAATTATAAGTTCGGAGTCTCTGAACACCATTATTTGCTTGACACCCATCAACTCAACGAGGCTTAGACCTTGCACAAGGCCTTCATATTCAACATCATTGTTTGAGCAAGCAGAATAGAAGCGGAAAAACATGAGAATATATTCATTGGTTGGAGATGTTAAGCATACCCCAACATCAGTTCCAACCTTGTATCTTGCACCATCAAAGTGAAATGTCCACAACTCTGAGGTTTGTTCGATTGCGGGGTCCTTTACTACCTTCGATATTTCTTGATCCTCATCATAGATGATGTAGGTGCCCAATATAATAGAATGATAGTTGCCGAAAGGATCAACGTCTATATATTCACTCAAGAGGACCTCTTCCTGATCACTCTGATCTCTAGTTACCTTCTCACCTTCGAGTAGCTTGTTACCATAAGTTTCTTCTTTGTTGAAAGAAGTATGAGAAACTTCAAAGTTGATCATGGCATCATTGGCTACATGCTCCGAATGCAGAGGTTCAAATATTATATTCATTTTAGCTTCTTGCTTGGTCCAAAGGATCAAGTGCGACCAGTCCAAAGAAAGGTATCCGCCTATCTTTGAAGTGAATTCTTGGGATAGGCAGAGGCCAAAAATGGGAGGGACATCTATGATCATAGTATCTTGAGGAACTGTGATGCTAGGGAAGGAGAATAAAGTTAAGGGGAGGTCTTTAATGATACCTACAGTCTCGAATTTGTTCCCATCAAGTTGCATAACCCCCCTTTTTAAGGGTTCATAGCTAAGTCCTAAGGCTTTAGCTATCTGCTTGGTCATGACTGTGGTGCTAGCTCCAGAGTCAATCATGGAATTATGCAGCAGTTTCTTTCCCATAATGAGCGTTAAGAAAAAATGCTTGGGCTTTGAATCCCCTTCTTTGAATTCAATAGAGGTCTCTTATGTAGTGTTTGTGAGAACTTTGGCAGGAGGTGATGGTTTAGTAGCCTTTTCTTTGAGTGATTTTTCTATCAGTTGAACAACTGTATGTTCCCGAAGGGTATTCTGCAGTAATGAATTTTGCTCCAGAATAGCTAAGATATCCCAAAGGGATACACTAACATAAGATTTCTTTAATTTTTCCACCACGTTGAATGGTGGTAGATTCAAAGGCTCTTGTTCTTTGGCCCTTGTTATAATAATCTCCTTGCGTATTTGTGGTTACAAAGAAATTGTGGAAGGACAAGGGGATTGGTCTAGGATGCTTCTAGGCTACAGAGTGACTATTTCACATGTGAATCACCTTTTTGATTGAATGTTGTAATCAGATTGCACTCGCGGGGTCTTCGATGTGGATGCCTCGTATGTGAAAAATGATTCTTCTCCTTCCATCCTTGAGAAAAGGGCATGGTCAGTAGCTATGTCATTTTCTTTCTCCAAGGAAATTCCTTGCATTTTCACAATAAACACTACATTTTCCATTTATGGAGAGGCATATGTATAACCTCCTGAACTTGGCACCGCACCTTAGTTGCAATGTTTTGCAACCTTCTACTATAAATTTGCATAGATAAAATTTTGAGGAATATGGGCATCACTGCAAGGGAAGCACTAGGGATTGATCTCTTCAACGAGGTTGTTCTACCCTTTGGTCAACTCTCTGCTTGTACTTGGCTGGGCAACTCACAACGAAGTAGGCACTGACACTATTTTGTTAGCCGTCTGAGCCTATGGATTTGTGTGTATGCCTCCTTGATATTGGTTTTGTTAGTAGTAAGTCCTTCTGCCTTGATAATTTTGGTAGGTTGGTCTTGAAGGAGCGAATTGGTTGCGCTTGATAGTAGTTAGCTCATTTGCTAGGTTTCACACTAATTGTTTTATGTTGCTCATTTCATCCTTTGAAGAGTTAGATGTAGAAGAAATTTTTTGTGGCACGTTCAGATATGTGTACATAGACTGAGGAGGAGTGGGAGCATTGGTAGATGGCATATCCATGGTGAGAATTGACACTTCAAGAAATATAGGCATGATGGGCTGAGGCAGAAACTTCTTGACATCGATCAGATTGTTCTCTACCTTGACTACTAAAATTTATGCATCTGGTAGTGTGGTTTCATCAAGAGACTGGATCATCATCAAGATATTGATGTTGATGGATTTCAAGTAGAAAATGAATGACAACTCAATTGGTGGTCAGATAACAGTTTGTATCCTCTACCAAGTTGTATGGAATTGAGCATTGAAGTCAATCATGGCCTCATATGGTGCCCACTTTATAGTTGCTAGCTGATGGTATAGCAAAGACCTGTCTACACTGTTCGAGAATCTCTCATAGAAAGGGTCTTCGAGCTAATCCCAGGTAGTGATGGTGTTAGCCAGAAGAATGCAGTACCAGTCTAATGCTTTCCCTCTGAAAGAGGCTATGAGCAACCTCAATGCTATGTTTTGATCTGTAACTCCATGCACCAAACACACGTCTGCCACATCTTTCAAATGTTCATATGGTGTTCTTGAGCCATCTCTGGGAAATTTAGTTATAGCTTTTAGAGTAGAGACTGAGATAGGGGCCCAAATGATGGGTGCAATTGGTGCTACAAGGGGACTTCTAGTATCCCAAGCCACATAATTTTTGTTTGCAATTTACAACATGGATGGTGGAGGGATCAAAACTTTCATTGGGCGAGTTCGAGTTCATGTTGTTACTAGCGGAGGCACTAACAAACTAGAATTATTTGATGTTTGAGACCTAGTAAAAGGTCAATGGCTCATACACCCTCTTTTGATTTAGGTAAATTTAAGCTGTTCCACCAAGCGTGCCAGGAAAAAGAAAAAGTTGATGCCAAAAATTGGCAAGGTAAAAACCTTTATGGGAAACTTAGTTAAAGGGGGGACCTATTGCACTAAACTGAGTGACCTACGGGTTTTTAAAGAACCCGACTTCTTCTATAATTTGGGGGGTTGAAAAGGGTAGAAGGAAACAAATGTAAAATAAATCTAATCTAAGGAAATTCACCAAGAAGTAGATATGGGCATGATAAACCTATCTGTTAGATATGATTTAAGGGTCGTTCGACAATCTACTATGTCCTAGAACATCATACATCAAAATGGAAATCTAGACAACTTATTCAATGACATAAATAACCTCCATACATCTACTGAAAATAAGAGTTGAAGACATGGTATTAATAAAAAAACTTATACTAAAATTATAGAAGTCTGCAAGGAAATTACTCAACACAATATTGGAACAGTATAAACTTTATCAAATAGTTAGGAAATAGAAAGGTCGAACAATAACACAGTCTGTAAATCTTATGCAATAATAAAAAACAATACAAAGGCCTAGTGTCTTTCCACAATTTTCTCTATAATTTCTGAATCTCTGCTTTGAAAGAAGTAGTATTTATAGGGAGAAATATTCATCGCCTGGTGAGCCAGTAACAAAAAAGATCCCCTAATTATGAGCAATGATGCACACAACAATGATTTCCTAGGTTGTTGCAACAAAAAATTATTCAATCCATGAACGTGGTCGCCCTCGAGCTAGATGCATCCCCTGTGAATGATGGTAGTGGTCCTAGCAGAATAGGGTACCGACATGTTTCGCTCACTCTCGACAACAGTAAGAACACATGGAAAGTATGGTGAGGCCATTGCTTGCTCAATATTCTTGTACGATGAAGCCCTTAGAAGATCTACATGGCAATAGGTTGGGGCCTGTGGTTCATTCCCCCCCTTTTGCGATGAAATCTTATGCTGTGAAGACACGCGGAGGCATCCCTTGCAAATGATGTTGTTGGTGGGGACCGAAAAGAAATGTATGTGGATTGATGCTATGTAGCATGTGGTCAGGGCACGATAGGGAAGCGATAGGAAGAAACTTTGACGAGTGCGAATTGCCGACACATTGAAGCATCGTGGGATCCATTGGAAGAGCAAAGGAATGAATCCTTTGAAGAACGCTTGGTAGAAATGTGGTAGCCATCTGATGAAGCCTTTGTGAAAGGAGCCCGATGATGTTTTCAATAGATGGGGTGTGAGCCAATACTTAGAAAAATAAAATAACCCAAAGGGACCTTGGGGAAATTTATATTCACAGCTACCACCACCAAAGCCTCCACCAATCATCCCACTAAATCCCCCACCATTAGAGGTGACAAAAAGGGCGAAGTGAAAACCCAGGGGGTTTCTATTTAATTTGAAAATTTTAGAATTTTCAGAAGCAACAAACACACTAATTGAAGGAACTGCGTTTCCCATATACACAAATGTGGGAGCCATTGACACCTCCAGCTGTCTCTCATGTTCTTCAAAGGGACCACCTCCTATCATGTTACTATGGTTTGAAGGAGCACACGCTTCGGCTAGACCAGTGAGACCAGCCAAGAGTTCTATGCCTGTTTGGTCTTTTCCTACCATGTATCTTATTTCATTAATAACCTTAGCGGCCCTAACCAACTTTGGGTCTTTCTCTAGGTGATTCTCTAATGCACCCAACCCTTTGCTAAGACTAATGACGTATTTAGAAGGGATGTGGATAAATTCATTCTCATCTATGGATGATGAATTTGGTGACGTAGGAGGGGTAGGGATGCAATTATTTTCATCAAGGAATCTAGACTCGCCCCGTAACACCTGCTCTTGCATAGACATACCAATCGCATAACTAGAGAAAAGATTGGTAGTGAAACTAGAAGAGACCTTCATCTTCTCCATCGAAAGATGTCAAAAAATTCTCTTGATAATATACCTAGAGGTCATGGACTAGGTTGTGAAGCTCATAAAACTTCAATATACATAGGGGTAAAACGATCAAAGGGTACAAGAGGAAAGGCTCAGAACACCACCAAAAGAGTAGACGTTGGTTCATGTTGGGTTCACCAAAAATGTATGAGAGGGGGACCAACCACTGCAAGGCCCCAGGTCATGAAAGGCCAAGAGAATTATGTATACCCTAACTTACCTTAGTTTAAAGGAATGTTAGGATAGGCGAGATGAGAATGGTGAGAATTATGGGGTCCTTCAATCACTTTGCAAACCTTAATGTTGAAAGGAGACTAGGTGAGTTAGTTTTTAGGTTTGACTCTGTGTCTTAGATAACTCTCTATTAGAGGGAAAAAGCACACTTTTGGGACGAAAATGTGGTGTGTTGACGTCTCTCAAGTGCGTTGGCATCTGTACAACCAGAAAACCAAGGAGACAAGGTCTAACCTCTAAAAGACAAACTAACAACCTAGTTACGAGTTTCTAAAGGTGTAGAATAAGATTATGAAATAGGAAGCATAAAGATGAATGTGATAAAGAAAGTATATTATCGTAAGGATTATGAAGATGATCTAACACACTAATATTTTCACCAACTTGCTCCAAGATCTCTCCACCTACACACAAAAAAGAGGGAAAATGTTGGGGGGTTGTTTAGGGGTCTGCCTTAGTTAGACCCTCATTTTGGTGTTTCCACCTCCACAGACAACCAAGTTTGCAACGATATAGAAAAAAAGTGATAAAGAGGGAATACAAGAAAAGTACACCAAAAACACTACAAAATAGTACGTGCTTACTCAAGCAAACAATAGAGAAGAGGAGAGGAGCTTACCACCTTCGTCCAAAGCACTCAAGGCTAGTGGAGGAGAAAGATGAGAGGAACTCAAGCCTCTGCTGCAATGGATTTGTCCTATGCTTGCTCTATCAAATTGATGGAGTGATAGATTGCTACTATGGAGTGTGAAATGATACTGCAATGCTTGAAGTGAGTTTTATGAGTGTGGAGTGATTGTGTAAAGATGGTCTAGAGATCAAATCACTTCAAAATAGATGAAGGAATGGAGAATATGAAGAAGAAATGGAAGAAAATGACCATATTTGGGTCGGCCAACTGAAGGGTGGTATTACACTTCGACATATAATGGGAAGTGTAACGTCTCTACAGACTCTAGCCACAAGAATCTACCAAGGATGTAAGCAAGTCACGCAAACGTCTTCGCACCACGCGGGCGTCCCTGAAAAAAATGCCTCCAATGACACTCAAAATAGGTGCCAAGTATAATGTGAAAAATGGGCTTAGATGGAATTAAGCCTCCACCTTTGGTTTTCTAAAGTGGAGAGGGTAAAAGGGGAATTTGTGTTAGGTGTGCAAATTCTCTCCTATATAGAGACATTAGGAACAATTTCCCCTAAGATTAAGACCTCACATGAACTAAGAAAAATCCCTTCGAACATCCCTCTTTCTTATTGCGTGAATTTTCTCTTTGTACCTTATTAAAGTCATGGAGGTATGGCTTTGATACGGTCCCATGGGGCTCACCTAGTGAACAACTAGCTTCACTAGCCCTTGTGAGCAAACATTTTTATCCTTATCATAGTCATGGGGGTATGACTTTGATATGGACCTCTTGGGGCTCACCTAGTGAAAAACTAGCTTCACTAGCCCTTGTGAGCATGCATCTTTGAACCTTATTAAAGTCATGGAGGTATGACTTTGATATGGTCTCTGGGGCTCACCTAGTGAAAAACTAGCTTCACTAGCCCTTGTGAAAAAGCATTTTTGTCCTTATCATAGTCATGGGGGTATGATTGATATGGACCTCTTGGGGCTCACCTAGTGAACAACTAGCTTCAATAGCCCTTGTGAGCATGCACTTTTGTTTGCATAGGGGACAACATGTTCCACTTGTAAACCTTTTTGGACAAAAAACCAAGACCCATCCCACAACACGTTGAATGGCCAGTCGAAGCTTGATCTGTTGCATTTTTTCTTTTTCCTTTTTCTATCTTTGATGGTGTATGTTTGTGATTTGGTTAGGGATTCATATATCATCCACAAGTGTTTTCCTTTGTGCTTATGTTGGTTTTTCATAGGATCTTGATCTTGGGTGCTTGGCCACCTTGGTTATTGTCATCCTATCATACTAACATTTGTACATTTGAACACCTCTTGATTGCTTGGTTGGCTACTTTAGTGTGAGTTTGAAGAAAGTTCATCCTCTCACTAAATTGGGGGCTAAATATAGTGTAGGAAGATGCACGACCTTGCATTTTAACACTTGTTTGGGCCTAACTTGCTTTATTTATGTATTAATTGGTCCTATTTTGCATCCACAAGCCTTATGAATTACATATTTTTCTGGCTAATCCCAACAAAAATCAATGGATAAATGATAATTTAATGATTCTGTATGAGTGTCCTTGATTTTTGGGCCAGGACTAAGATGCCACCTAGGGCATCTTTGTCCCCCAAAGGTCTTGGGACCCGGATTTCAAGTGGACCTTAGATGGGCCCCTTTTTGGAGTGTATGACCCAAGTTTTTAGCCTTGGGACTAAGACGCCACTTAGGGCATCTTAGTACCCCTTAAGCTTTTTTTGGGATTTAATTTCAACTTTTGGGGGGATTTAGTCTCCTTTATTTAATGAATTCATATGTCGGTTTGGTGTGGTGTAATTTCAGGATATTAAGCATGAATAAGTATAAATACAAGGTTCATTCATTCATTTCAATCCAATTCTTTTGTGAGAGCATTTGTAATAGAATAATTGAGTTCACAAAAGCATTCAAGAGAAACTCATCAAGCATTTGGAGCCATAATCAAGAATCAAGCATCATATCAAGAATATTTTTGCATCATGTTTTTTTTTGTGCTAACATTTGTGATGTAGGGTTTATGATTCAAGAAAGTGTTTCATCCAAGTTTTGCATCATTCAAGCAAGAGTCAAGAATGACATCCATTGCAACCATCTCAAGCATATTTGTAGATTTCATAACAAGGGTTTGGTGAGTTGCAACATATTATTTTGTTCATTCATCATTTCCCTCCATTTCATTCTATTTAAAGGTTTTATTACCAACAAGGGGTTTGACCAAGACAAACCCCCATTCACTAACAATCAACAAGTTTTTCCTCTCTTGCATTTGTGTTTGTAGTTTTAGGTTGAAGACTTGAAGATCATTTGGAGTGCAAAGTTGTAAAATTGCGAAGTTGCATTGCAAATTTGTCATCTTCATGGAAACTCACCTATAGGATAGATATGAAAGTTTTAGAACCCGAGATCAGAAAAGAAGGAAGTGCAGATATCAAACCTCAGGATCACATTCTGAAATTGCAAAAATTCAAATTGAGACTAAGAAGACACCTAGGGAGTCTTAGTCCTTCGAGGTTATTTTGAAGAGATTCTTTTGGATCCAGTTCCAACATCCAAAGATTTCGCATCTGCCCCAAAAAATAATAGTGGGACTAATAATACAGTAAGGGGATCTTAGTCCTCCATAACACATTTTGACAACTTCTTTGCATTTATGGAATTCTTGTTACATTTCCAGACTTCCCAGGTACACATATTATAACTTTCTATTGCATTATTTCATCATTTACATCCTTCATTTAGCTTGCATAATTAGGTTTTGTGATTTTAATGTTTACTTATCTTTTCCAAGCTTTTCCTTGGTGGTGAACCGCTCAGAGCTTAAAAAACCCCCTCCTAGGTCTTCCCTACTGAGAATTGACTCACCCTTTGGGTTGTTAGTCAATCCAATTAGGCTTCCTAGGACATTATTGAATGACCATTGGAGAATAGTGGTGTTCTATGACCTAGGTTATAAAACATCCACCCATTTTCCATACGGTTCAATATCTTTTCAAACCCTTATAAACCATTAAACCCTTATCATGAATTAGCAAAATGTAAACATATGAAATAGTACTGTAAACACATAAGAATACCATATTTACTTGGAAAACACAAGGAGGGAAAAACCACAGGGACGATTAGCTCACATATATATAAATTGCAATACAATTGGGCTCACTACTAAGGGATCACTGCCTAAAAAATGAAGAAATGCTCATTGATAGAAGGACTCACTATCCAGAAAATGAAGGATAGAAGGAGATTGTTAAGATTCACTATCTCAAGGCAACATGAGAAATCTACCAATACAAATTTATGCCATTTGCAACCTTTAGCTCATTGCCTCCAACAATGTTAAGCACATTGAAATACAAACACCTTCTGCTCACTACATCCAAAATTCATAAGCGTTTAAGCTCACACTCAGATCATCACACTTGATCACATTCACTTTTCAAACTTGTCACACTACATCTTCAACAACTCACCTTGCATTTATACCATACATGACCTAATCAATCTCAATTAGGTTGGCCTTAATGAAGAATGCAACACCAAAATAGGTAACCAACAATCACTTCCATAGTGGAGATAAGTGAAGGAAGACCACAATAAGGGATAAATAGGACCCAAATATACATCAAAACACTTCTCGACACTTCCAAAAATAACAAACATCCTTCACAATTAGTGCTAGCATGGCAGGTCAACCAAACCTACACTAACACTAACAAGCGACCTCATACATGCATCTTTGGGTCCGAAAACATCACACATACCACTTAAAAACACTCCACAACATCTACACAACATCAAAAAATATTCCATCATCAAAATATTAAATAATATTGCTACATTAACCACTTGAAAAAAATAATACCTTCATCTTGCACATCTAGACACACTAGCACAAGCATACATCTCACTAACCAACCTTGTGGAACACCTTAGCACATGAAACCTCAAGAGAAGGAATATATAAACAATATAAGAACGACCCCAAATTCGCGATACAAGAAACAACACTACGAAGAAATGCAAAGCAATCTCATTTCTCCCAGACAACCTTTTATACAAACATGCATACTGTCAAACTCAACTTCTATTGCCACATGATCCAAAACTTGAAACTCTGGATATAACACCTATGAACACCTTTGATCATCATGTCCAAACCACACAAGCATATCTTCAACCATGAAGAAATTAAGAGTACAACATTAAACACAACTCTGTCACACTGCAACACCTTTATTCATTTTTTCTCAAAAGCACTTGGAAACCAAGTGAACCAACTATATCAAAAACCCTACTAACACCTCTTCAACATATCCATAAAATCTAAAACACTTCTCATCAACTCCAACAATCGTCAACATTTGCAACACTTCTCATCAACTTCAACAATCATCAAACCACAACCATACTACCAACAATCTCCCCAACTATACTGGAGGTTGATATCATCAACACCAACAGTCTTCCAACACTCTCTACATACAAGGGGTTGACATTAATGACAACACCCAAACAACTCAAGCTTCCAACAGTTTGATTCCCAAAACCTATAGGACCATATGTAGAGGTTCATGGATCATTCTAAGTGGTCATGTAACTAGTTCAATGAATCCAAAGTTTGTGAATCTTCAAGCTATCTTGATTATGTTTACTTGGTTATAAGATGAAGCCACATTATGGAATTGAGTCCAATACTTGTGTAGTTTAGCTAAGTATTACTGATAGTGTGTAGGTGATAAATGTTAGGAGCTAACTATTGTATCTGAGGGATTATACAACTTTCACTAGTAACACATAGGTGAAGGATGCTAAGCACTTCCCATGGTATGATATGACAACCAAATTTTACTAGTATCATGTACATGATAGATTACAAGAACTACACATACCAAGTTGGAGGGTAAACCCACAAAAGTGGTTTACAATTCGAATGAGGAAGGAAAACTTGCAAAAAATGACCCCATGCCAAAAAAAAATGTTCTTGGGGTTCAAACGAACTAGAAGAGGGTTCACTCGAACCTAGGTTCGAGTGAACCCATTTAACGCATCTCGCCAAAAAACAAATGAAAACCTCTTTTTGAAAAGGGGTTCGCTCAAACCCCCCCTGGTTCGAGTGAGCCCCCCTTTTCCCTAATTCTTGCTCTCTGTCACAAAAAAAAAAAACATTTTTTTTGCACTTCAGAGCTTGGGTTGAAGATGAAAATGGCAGAGAATTCATAGACCCAACTAGAATCAAGTATTCCTCAGAACGAGCTATCCAACGACTATAATTTTAATATTTTTTGGATTTATTATGTTTGTGATTTTTTAGTTTTATTAAACATAGGTTTTTCACCAAAAATCAAGCTCTTTGTTTTGCACATGTGAAAAAATAGTAGATTATCAAAATAAATTTTGAAAAATATGTTTAGGCTGGGTATTGACGTCCTTGATCCATTAAAAAAAATAAAAATCGATACATACAAAAAAGGTTATGTTGTATATGGTCTGCCTATGTCTGAATTGCAATTGGTTTGACTTCAAAACTTGATTAAGGAAAAAATATTTAATAAAACACTACGAAACCAAATGAACTGGTTAGATATTGTAGTTACAAATCAAAATTAAAAAAAAAATAGAATTATCCTTCATACAAATTTTTTTATGTTGTATACGGTGAGCATCACTCCTTAAAAATGTTGTTTTAAAAAAAAAGCTAGTTTTCCAAGGAGATGGAAAAAGAAGTGCAATCTGATTCCAAAATTTTTGAAAAAAATATATTTAGAGTCTATAGACAAAACATCACAAATCACTAGTTTGCATCATTTTCAAATTCCCCACGGTTTAGCCGCTATAGGAGCCCGAAAGTGAAGATTTAGTTAAAAAAAATCAGTTTTGTGTCTAGTTTGCCCAAAAATTATAAACTAGTATTGTGGAATCACCCTGGATCAAATTTTATCAATAGTATGGAGCTAATAGATTTCAAGATCCCTTGACTCAAAATATTTATTATAGGTTGTGGATATCTTATTAAGTTTTATTCATACAATGTGTGTTACATTTATGTCCTTTTTGATGATGAAATATAGTAAGGGATGCTTGTCTCATCATCATAATGGATAGTGAGCCAAAAAAAGGATAATACCCATGATGTATTATTGAATATAGCTAAAGGAATAGGTGTTAGTGAGCCAAATAAAAGGAAAAATACATGTTATATGATTGCATCCATTTCCTTTTTTATCTAGTCATTATTTGTAAATGTGATGTTTGTATGAGTTGTTCACTATGTATACATTTGCTATATGTATGAGATAGTCACCTTGTGTATATATATGTAATATAAGTATTAGCTAATCATAATATGTATATGTGACACATGCATGAACTAGTCATACTACGTATATATGATCCATGCATAAGCTAGTCAGATTATGTATACAAGATATATGTATGAGTTGATCTCTTTTTGTATATGTGATGTATGCATGAAATAATCACTATATTTGTATATGATGTATGTTGACTTAAACATCATGTGTAAATGTGAAGTGTGTATGAATTGGACTATGCAATTTTATGTTCTTACTTCTTGTTGATATTGTACTAACATTTTTTGGGATTCAATTGACTTCAAACTATCGTATATGAATTGAATTGGAAGTATAAGCTCGATTAATGATTGTGATCTAAAAGAGAGGTTATAAATCTTATCCTAGTTTTATGGATAATTTTTTTCTATTTTATTTGTGGGAACCATGAAGCTTTTGATTCTTGTAGAGGGATATGCAAGTAGGCTACTTTTAAAGAACCCTTAAGGAATGGGTTTGGATCTATGGATTTTTCATGATAAATGGGCTTATGCTATTTATGGTAAGAGTGCTAGATTGTGGCTAGAGTTTTTGTGATTTCTATGGTTCGATAAGGTTATGAAGCTAGCATTTAAAAAAAAACTTAAAGTCAATTGCTAATAATAGAGTTTGCATATAATATATATGTGGTTCCTATAAGCCAGGTCAAAAGCCCCACTAGGCCAAAATGATAACACTTACAAAAAGGATTACATTAGATTGTGTATAAAACACTAATGAGTTTATAAAATTTATCAAGAAAAACCTTGACCATATCAAAACATTACAAAAGACCACGTAGAGATTAACAAACATTATCATGATCTAGGCATCAACATTATCATGATCCTTCTTCTTATCCTCCTTGTTTTTTATTAATCTAAACAAGTTTAGTCCTTTGAAAGTTCCTAATGGAGGTGAAATTATTTCCTAGGTTCCATTGTTGTCAAAGTTTTGATAGATAACCTCCATATCTCTAAAAGATTAATCTTTTATTAGTTAATACTAGTTCTGCTTACAATATTGGTTTTGAAAGTCTATATATTCTTTGTGAAACTTTTCATCAACTTTCTTAAATCACGAGGCCAAAAGTTTGCAAATTGGACATCAAATTTATGGATAAGAGTAGAGCCATCATCCATGATTTCCATAAATATTTCACTGGGTATCTGGGTAA
The DNA here is from genome assembly GCA_007115665.2 of Sequoiadendron giganteum. NCBI lineage: Eukaryota > Viridiplantae > Streptophyta > Pinopsida > Cupressales > Cupressaceae > Sequoiadendron > Sequoiadendron giganteum. The sequence goes on along the minus strand of CM021102.1, from coordinate 621,306,134 downwards.
AAGCAAGAAGATGAGTCTACTTCTTATGGAAGTTTCAAACTTAGCCAAAAAACTTGAAATCAGGCAAAACAAAATGAGATTGTGTTATTTAGCAAATGGGATCTTGTTTTGCTTCGGGACCCCAAGCCAAAAATGGGATCCCATTTCATAAAGGCTTAATTTTTTTTTTAAAACCAAATGATATCTTGTTTCTAAAAAAATCAATTTTCAACTCGGTTTTTGCTATGGGTTTTAGGTAAAAAAAAAAGGCTTGGGGACCAAACCTTAGCTTTGTACCTGCTTTGACCTGCAACTTGAAGGTAATGCCAATGCCATTAGAAATTTTTGACTTTGGACATATGTCTGGAGACTTCTTTGACAAAATTAAAACCCATTATAGATGAGATCGTGTAGATTCCAAATGTGTACAATTTTTTCACAATTGAATTATTTTTTCTATTTTTTAAATAATTTGGATGAAATTGGTCCATAAACTTGAAATATCAGGGTTTCTTAGTATTTTACTAACTTTTTATTAAAATATATATTTTTTAAACAAATTATATGCGCACATTCTTTAGACAATTATTTTTTAATTTGAAAAAAAATAAAAAAATGATAAGTTTATGTCATCTTATGCATGATGCACATGATGAATTTAAAAAAAAACAATTATAACTAGTAAAAAATTAACAAAATAAAATTAACAAAATAATTACAAAAAATATCATGCACATTCTTTAGTGTGTTACAAATCTTTTCCCAAAAGGATTCAAAAAAATATAATTATTTAGGTCAAAATATGGATGATGTACACATGCATGGTATGGTAAAAAAGTGACTTTAAATAATGGTCTTTAGACATGCCTATTGAAAATCAATTTGTATCACCCGAGTATTAAAATAAGTTACATATTTGGAAACTAGACTCGGGGTATTAAATTTCATATTACTGAAATTTTTAAGATTTTCAAATTTTTAGGTCAAATGAGACAAATTCTAAAAATCAAGGAAAACACTTACACTTTTTGGCCAAAAAGTGGACTGAACTTCTTGCACACACCTATATCCAAGGTCAATGTAACATGTTCAATGATTTTAAAAAGAGTGTGTCTACCATTAGGACCTTTTACATACCAACATAATATCTCATCTCAAGACACAATATCATTAATATCCCACCCTAGAATATTACCCATAAAAATAGAACAAACAATTTTACTATAATTGGAGTTAAAAAAACATGTTTAAAATCATCAATGCAACTACACACAAAAAAACTATTGAGCTTTACAATTTTTTTAGTAAAATCCACCTAAAATAATATTTATTTGGAATCAAATTCCTTATACCAACATGCTTTAAGGGAGGTAGACTAATATTTACTATCAAGGCTTAAATTCCAGGCTTGCTTAACATGATTTAGCACCTCTTGGGAATCAGTCAATAGATTATACATATTTCACGAGTTCATTTTCAAAATGGGGGTACCATCTTTCCATTTAAAATTATCAAGATATTCAATATTGTTATACTTGAACAACTTGATTAAAAATTGCACATTCAACAAGGTTTTTTGTAAGATGGAGAAGGATCTTTTATTGGAGTAAGAGAGTGTAAAATTAGAACTCATATCGAACCATAATTTTCAACAATTATTCTTGAATATATCATGAAAATTTGAAACACCTTTGTTTTTCCACTTTTCCACTGAACAACCTTGAAGCAAGGAAATAGACTTATTGTTATGAAATAGGTTCCACCAAACTTATTTGAAACAAAAGCTCATTATTTCCTTATTAAAAGCCTTTCTTCCCACATTGTAGATCCTGATAGATTCTTAGGCTTTCTAGATATTGGCAAATATAGATCCTAAAGGCTTAACATAGAAATTTCCAAATAAGATATCAAGAGGATGCAAATTTTTCCACTCCCTAACTTTATTAGGCACAAATTCTTGAATAATCCTCATAATCAAAAGTTTCCAAAGCCCACTACCTTCTAAGGACTTAAGGATCCATTTGGTAGCCAAATCTACCCCATAAATCTTCAAATCATTAAGCCCCACTCCACCTTTTCTCTTATCTAAGCAACCCTAGTCCCATTTCACAACATTTCATTTGTTTTTTTCTTTACCATTGGACTAGCCAACACTTCTAAATAGGAAAGTTGCTTAGTCAATTAAGATGGTACTTGAGATACAACCAAGAATAGTTATTACATGATAAATATGAATGAATATAAACAAATAAAAATATTTCTCTTAAAAATATTTTAATTTTAATCTAAACTAGTATCTTTATTATCCAATAGTCAATAAATACATATATTAATATCCTTGTTTACCAAACACTACACTAAAATGCTTGATAAATATATCCTTATCAACCAAACATTATACAAAACAACTTCAATTATAAATATTTATTCTATCAACTATTTAATAATATCTTAAAGTATTTTTTTTAGTAATGTACAACATAAATATGAACCACACATAAAAAGATTAAAAAAGCCAAGGGACGAGGCTAAAGCCACAATAAATCATAAAATTAAGCCGCTGAAATGTGGGAAGACAAAAGGGGTCAAATTGGGTGTGCCTCTAAAAAACACTTTTGAGTGAGATAATCCGAATTTGCAACTCAAAAAACAAATTGTCTTTATATTATAATAGTAAAGTTTAGAAGCACTTTGAAATATTAAAGGAAGTTGAGAAAGATCACTATTAAATAATAACAAAAAGAGCTATATTAAATTGGAACATGTTCTAAGTAGTCAACTAATCCTACAAAATTTAAAGCATTTATTGTCCATTCTTTAAAGGATTGCAAGTGAAAATGGAGATATAGTTGATTCGATTAAGAGTGGTAATAAAAAGTGTTTTATATTGTATTTTGCATTTTCCTTCAATACGAAAAAAGAGTGGTAGTAAAAGTGTTTTATATTTTTTAGTTTTATGAAATTTTAATTTTTTATGTTGGTTTTTTTATTGTAGATTTTGATAAAAGATTTGTTGTTGTTTTTTTTTTTTAAAAATAAAATAATTAGGTTGTTCATTTTTAGATTATCTTCATATCTGATATATATTACTAATAGTTGTGCATGATATGATATAATATCATTTTGTTTGTGATATAATGTCATTTTGTTTTTACAATAGACAAATTCTCATTTTCCACTCTCCTTTAAATGTATCCACCTACCCATCTCATATTTAAAACGATGAAACTAATCTTTAACTAAACCATCAAAAATTCTGTAATCCACATAATATCTACTTTTATATAATTTTTCATCATACTTTTTAATATACTAATATTTTTTCCACTCAATTCACTTTATCCACATCCACATATCATCTTTAATAAAAAAAATCCCTAAATTTCATGAGACATCAACCAGGGCCCCATCATCCACACCTCCTAGAAAAGAGAACATCCTTCTAGAGTCAGGCCCACAACCTTATTTTCATGATTTGAGAGAGTTAAAGAGGAATGGGCTCTTTTAAGAGCATGAAGAAATGTATATTCTTCGATGCCTATCCATTTGGAAGCTTTTGTCAACGTTGAAAAAGTGTTACATTATGCTTGACCTCTTTATATGTGGGACATCTTTTTTTAACACCTAATCTTTAAGAGCAATTATGAATTTCAAATCCCACTTCCACTTGCTTTCACTCCACCTAATCTTTCATAGAGAGTCTTTATACTTATCAAACACCACCAAGATGTGAGTGGATTATTACCAATTTCAAGCATTTTGACTAAATGGTCTCCAATAAAGTTGAAAATATATATTAAAAAAATTATATATAAAAATATTTAATATTAAAAAAATAATTTTGAATGAATGTTATTTGAAAAGATAAAATTCTATAGTTATTTGAAAAGATAAAATTGATTATCAAATTTAATTTTTTTTATCAATTTTTTTTTTCTATCGTATAATTATTAAATGAAACAATTTAAAAATAATTGAAATATTTGACAATATTCAACATAGAAGTTTCTTTAAGAGACGTTTCCTTACATCCATTCTCCAAAGCAATATTTAAGCAATGGTGATGGAGGAAAATCTATAAGAAAAGTGATTAAAAGTTCTAGAAGAATCACCAAATTAGGTGAAACTAAATAAGCGGCTAAGGTATTTGAATCATGAGACTTTTAATAAAGAAAGAAAACTTGGCAACAAGGTAAAGGTATATTTTGCTTTTAAGACGGAAATGAAATTCTAAGTGTTATAAGGAAGACACGTGTTGGCCATGCACGTTGCAAAGAAATCCTAATATTTCTTCTAGAATCTCGACGGCTATAATCTCTACTCCTCCAATTGTCAACATTTGCACGGCAGTAGATTAGTGGGCCTTTAGTGTATACAATTGAATGGAAGGTTTTGTTTTTGTTTTTTAATTATGTTTAGGAGGTTAAAATAGTTTGAATAATTATTTGGAAGAAATGGTTGTTAAAATATTTATGTATTTGTTTTAAATACGATCGTAACTTTTTAATAGTAAAATAAAGTGTTTTTCTTAATTATTCATTTCAATTGAATTATGAGTATCATTGTTCTTAAGTAGTACGTGTTTTTATATGTCTTTTGGTGATGATCATACATGATGTTAAATTCATCAAGTTAGGGGATGTTCCAATAGTTGTTATAGCATTTGTTGATTTAATGCCTAATAGTTACGTCGAAGGCATTTCCTTATTTGAGAGTGGCAAGCAAATTTTGTCTATCAATGGTGGAAAAACAAGGAGAGCCCTTGCAAGAAGGTTGAAGGGATGGCAGCGGTTGATCCTTTATCTCACGCAAAAAAATCCTATGCAGTTGAAACCAAAACAAGCAGGTACAGATCCTGCCACCTTGAAAGCCAATTATAATCAATAAGACACGTAACCCCACTACTTCACATCGGTGTGATTAATAAATTCCACTAATTTGAGTATTCAATCCGCGGCCCTCTTGTGAATGAGCAATATCGGTAACTACAATTTTGCCTTGACTATTAAATTTCTTTTCCTTTTTCTCAAACAAATCCGATCTTTTTAGGTTTTAACAACGACATTTTGCCATAAAAATAAATCCTTCATATCTAAAGCTTTAGGTGACTGATACACATCGAGGAGGAATTTGAGGAAGACGGTGTGAGTGATACTTTCTTTTAAATTTGCAAACCCTAGCTTCATATAGTTTTGTGCATTAGGGTTTGAAGCTATGTAGAAATGGCAGCAAATGGGGGCTCAAAACCCTCAAATCTTCGAGCAACAACTATGAAATAAACGAAGAAATCTTCACTAAAAGATTGCAAATTTTGTATGGCCACTGGAAAGAGCATAGGCAGAGTTTCTAGGTGATAACGGTTTTCGTCCCTTCGTAGTTTGAAGATTTGTGTTGTTTCAAGTCATCAACATTGAATATATGGTTTTTAGGGTGAGAGTTTCAGTTATTCAGTCTACCACAATGACATAATGTTGTGAGATTGAGACGAGTAGTGGATGACATTTCCTCGCAGCATTCTTGAAGCTCATCTGTCGAGCAGTGCAAGCTTTCCAAACTATCGATGGAACGCATACGTGCCCACCAAAAGCTCTCTTTGGGTATCAATGTGGTGTTGCATGTGAATGCTAGGAATGATACGGGAAGTTCCCAGACTTCAGTGTGTAGTTTAATATTCATTATTTTAATTTTTACTTTTTCAACAAAATTAGAAAGATGCGGGAAGTTCCCAAAATTTAGTGTGTAGTTTAATATTCATTATTCTGATTTTTTCTTTTTCAACAAAATTTGTAAGATGAATTTTCTATGCTTGCTGTGCAAATTTGTAAGATGAGTTTTATGTGCTCACTGTGCAAATTTGTAATATGAGTTTTATGTGCTTGCTTTGCTTTTACACAATACTTATTTAAAGTTATTGGTTATCAAAAATTATAAACTATGTTTTTCCTTAAAATTAGCTTATATAATATAGTACATCTTATTTGTTTTTGAATTAGAGAGATTTGTCAATTATCCAATTCAATTTCAGTTGTTTTTCAATCCTTGTAAGTGAATGCATAATTGTTAAATGATCTAGTATCCAAAAAATGGACCAATTTTTTCCATAATTAACCTTCCACACCTCTTTGCTGTAACCATTGCACACCAAGGTGCAATTGCTAGTTTTAATAATATTGGATCAATAGTTGTGACTTTAAAGTTGGTAGTGTTGATGATAACTACCCATAATTGAATGAAATGTATTCCTTAGATCTAAAAAGCAACAAATGATGTGTTGCCACATCAGTACACCAATAAAACATGATTTAGTGCATAAGTATCAACCTCTTTTTTTTGGGCCTTTCTGGACACCTCGATAAAAAACATGTTGATGTGGCATCATATTTGATGATGTGGCCCTAAAACCTTAGTTATAAGTAGGGGACTTGCCAAGTAAACTGCTATAAAAATGAGAGTGATTTGAAATTTCCACGTAAGATTTTGAGAAGCCCAAAGTTAGGGTGCTCAACTATTGGGTCCTCTCCACTAGTATTCCCTCTTTCTCCTTAATGTCTTTTTCTATATCAACTCCAAAATTTATCAACAATAACATATATTTTTTATTATTATTTTTTTATTAGTTCATGCCATAGGGAGGAGAGAAATACCAATGTATTTGTTAGGTTTTATTAGTTAGTAACAAATGAACCAACGAGAGAGTTGAAAAAATATTTGACATAATTTTCTAATGTATATTTTTTTCTCAAGTTTGTTTCAAAATATCAAAATTACTTTATCTGCCATTCTATTGAACAATAAATGTGAATAGATTGATTATAAGCTATTGTATTCATAATTAATTAATTGTTGATGAAATATTTTTAACTCTATTCATTTTGACTGAAAAACAATAAATAGTGGAACCAATTATTTTCATATCACTTTATTATTGTATTGATCATTCTATTTTATAATGACATTATTTTGTACTTAACTGGAGCTGTGTACCAACATTATGGAATGATTTTTTTTGTTTATTATCATTTTTACATCTATTAGTTTTAAAGACATAAGAATGAGGAATCATGAGAATGCATAAAATATTTAAAAAATTAACAATAAGAAAAGTAATATTGAATAAAGAACAATGAATTTTTTAATCTATTTTCTTCATAGATTACTCATGAAATACATTCATGTTGATGTTCTATTTATTCATCAATTTGTTATTTTGTTTTATCCAAATCATTATTTTCTAAGATCCCAAACTTGTTGATAATAATCTTAAACTATTTATTTGTTTTCATTTATTCAAATATTTTAAATAAATATTTTGATTTTTCTATTTATCTCTAGTTTATTTCTAATATACCATTATCTTAAATAAATAAATAACCGCTCTTGCATGTGCGTCTCTACCCACCCTAATTATCATAATGAAAAATAATAGTTATTTGTTTGTTATTTATATAAAGTATAGATTAATATTAAGTAGGCCTATTTAGAAACCACTCCATGTACTCTTTTTTTTTGGTTTTGTTATAAAATATTAGTAAATTTTTTATTGCTTCGTCATGTTTGTTTTTTTGATGTCTATGGGATGGGAAAATTTAAGAATACCTTGATAGGGTGGTTTTGTCATAGAGAGACATATTCTCCTAGGTGAATCCCTAGAAATGAGCACAAACTACAAAGCTAGAAGACCAAACAAGATTCCTAAAATAATGTATGCAAATTTGTTACTCTTTTTAAATTACTAGATATAAGTGTATTGCTATCAATTGTTTCTTTAATTCTCTAAAATGAAGGACTAAAGTCCAAATGATTAGAATGGATGCATTGGATTCCTATAAATTACATAACATAGCATCAAAATTTACAAAACATTTGTTTAGTTGGTTCAAGGTAGGAAATTAATGATTAAGATTGAATTTTAAATGTTGGAATGAATAAAGTCTACAACTACAAGGTTGAACTAATAATTATAAAAATGACCCTAAAAAATAAAAAATGGTCATATTCATGTGGTTAATGACTATAGAAATAGGAATTCATAGGTGAATGCAATAAATGTGAGGATGAGGAATGAATGAATGAGATTTTACTAACGTCCAAGAGACCGAAAATGGTCTAAGGGACCAAGAAACACAAAAATAAACTACGCAAACTCCAAATTCCTCTCAATGCCAGACCTTCTGTTATAAATTTTGACCAAAAAGCTGGTAGTCATGTTGATCTTCTCCTCGTCAAATAACTCATGCAGATTGTCAATCCTTAAGTGGTCCACATACTGAGTATGAAGATCCTCGTAGGCGGTGTACTCCTTGATAAAGTGCCATTCTATCTCCACCGCTCCTTTGCTACAAAACTTGCAAATTCTGTCCTCCCATGCTTCTTTAGGAATAGTCCACCTTCTGGTCTCACACCTAAGATGATGAGACCCGGTCCTCAACTGAGCAATTAGCAACCTTGCTTTCCCTTTAATATCTGCCCCTAAATAAGTTTTTTCACCATGTTCCCAAGTTGGGTTGAACTCCTTGACATAGTGTGCTTTTTTTTGCCCAATCTGCTTTGTCCACATGGTAGTCATGAATTTTTTGGTAACATAATTTTTAATTTCCTCATTGGTGTTAGGACACTCATGCAAGACAATGCCCCATTTACCTAGCCAATTGACATTTTGTTTCATCCACGTTTTCTTCCTACGGTTTAAGGCCTCCTTCACAACTAATTTGGGCCAACGGTGGTTATCCATTATCCATGTTTTCAACCTTCTTTAAGTAGTGAATGTAAGTGTTAAGTATATAGGAATATGTGCGTATATGGATGAATAAAAGCTAGGGAAATGAGTCTAATTTCACATAATATTGTGTCATTTGTGTCGACGTGTACATGCATCAAGAAATTTTCTCAAAATGAGTACAACATAAAACGGGTTTGGTTTAAGATAAGTAAAAGTATACTTGAACTTGAGGAACAAGTTGCAAGTACAATTATGTCCAAGGGATATAAACACGCCTACAATCTAGTTCAAGATGACAAAATTGATATGAATTGAGATAGACATAATTAAAAATAAAAAGGCTAAAGTTTATAAAAATAAATTTTATCAATTTATATGTAATATATGTCAAAATGAATACCAAAATATTATATCTTAAGACAAGGCCCAAAATAAATGTAAAATGATTGTGCACTTTTCTCTTTTAGAAATAGAATTTTGATAATGTTTAGAGGAACAAACTTGATAAATCATGACAAAATTGACTTGGAAGATGGATTGTAATATATGGAAAACTATAGATTATTTATCTATTTAAATATGAAAAGATTTCAAGTCTACATCATAAAATATGATATCACAATAGCATATTTTTGTTGAGATGTTATAAAAGAGCCTCCAAAAAAGTTGAGAGATAGTTATCCATTAAGTCATGTTTTATTAATTGACTAATATAACATCACATGATTTATTGATTGACTAATATGACATCAAATTATTTATTATTTTTTGAATTTAATAAATATAATTTATTTTTAAAATTTAAATAACACATTCATTCAATTATTAATAATACCTAATACTAACAACCTTAAATTCACAAATAATAATACTTATTATTAATAATATTAATCTTAAATCTATAAATACTATATCAATCATTAAAAAACATTAACAACTTAATTAAAATTTTATTTTTTATATATCTCTTACATTATTAAATTATTAAATTTAATTTTATATTATTATATAAAATATTACATTTGTAAAGAAAGAGTTTCATGAGGGGGCAAGAGAACTTTAAATGTACGAGTACTATGTTTTTAACATCCCCAAGATATTAATTACACGACTTAAAAGCATTTTTGTAAAAACAAAGTGAGCTGGAATAATGTTGTTTTCAAGCCCTATCTTTGACAAAAGTGAGCTAAATTAATTCCTTTGAATTTTTTTAATAAAAAAATACTTTCCATTTGTTAAAAAGTCTTCACATTATATTTGGAATAAAGGTTCAAGCAAAAACAAACTTCCCTTTCACATTTAAAAGCATGATATTTTTAGATTTGATAAAATTTTGAGAATTTTTAAGCTTGTTAAGTTAGTTGAATAGGGATTTTCAATATAATTTTTGACATTAATACAATTGATTTTAATCTATTAACTTTAATCTTATCCTCTACATTAATATAAGTGGTTCAATCCTACATATCTTGATCTTATCTATTACATCAACACAAGTGATTCAAACTAATTTTTAGGGTGGCTGAGTCAATTGAGACTACAAATAAGAGATGTTGTCCTCATCCCTTATATTAACTCAAGTGGTTCAAACTCACGGACCTCAACTTAATCTCCTACATTAATATAAATATGTGAGTTTAGTGATCCAAAAAGAAAAAAAATCCTCTTAACGTAGTAATCTAACTAGAGTTTGAATGGTGATGACAACAACAACAATCTCAAGTTTTTAACAATACTCATGCCCTTAACAATTATTAATAATATTTTAAGAGTCAATATTATTAACAATTATGTAATAACTATTTTTAATTAAGAATTAAAGCTCGAGGCGTATTCATTTTGTTAAAGTTGTCTATTAACACTTATTATTGAATTAAATTTGTAATTTAAAAATAATAATAATAATGAATTAGAGTGTGATGCAAAATTTTAGCATAAATAAAATATGTATAATATTTTACTCATTATTATTATTTGATTAGTAACACATTTTAACGTGATCTGAGCTTGGTGAGACTAGACACGGAGACCCCATCCACAACATTGGTCTGAGCCAGGTGAAACCACAAACGTGGACCTCATCCATGACATAAATGCATTGCATTAATGTGAATAGTCCAAACTTGCAACCTTAGTAGTCCAACAAGGGAACAAAGCCCACGATCACACCCTTGTGAGGGTTTACAACACGAAGATGTGCATGAACACTAACAACTTCAACCTTAAGGTTCAAACCTGTGCATTGGATCAATGAGAACATAATACTGTGATCACAATGACCCAATTAGGGGACAAAGCTCACGATCACACCCTTGTGAGGGTTTACAACACAAAGACGTGCATGAACACTAACAACTTCAACCTTAAGGTTCAAACCTGTGCATTGGATCAATGAAAACATAATACCATGATCACAATGATCCAATAGAAATTTGAACCTTCATGACTACAACAACAACGCCATCACAACTATTATCTATTCAAAACATTCTACAACCATTCAAAATGACACAATCCATTTAAAACATTAATTCAAAAACACTTTTTAATGCCATGAAATATAATTTACCAGTATTCTAATTCTCAAATCAATCTTACTTTAAGATTGGTTCTTTGATTGGAGAAGTTACTCCAGGCTTTAAATATGATATCATGAGGGGAATTTTACTGTGCATGTTACTTTAATGCCTTTATCTCGTACCAGTCACGTTGAATGCTTTAGACAAAGTTTTCAAACCAGTTACATCAACGGCCATGGCTATATCCAAGTGCATTGGAATGACTCAGCAGCGTAGACTTAGTGCCACGCGACACCATGCTTATGTGGAGTTGGTGGCCAAAACATTCTGTTGATGAATTTGATTTTCATGGCAGCTGACGTAAAATAAATAGCAAGATTCGGCAGGGTGTTCGTTGGTTCGTTAGCCATGTTTTTTGTCTTTGAGCAGTTAGTTTTATAATAGCCGGTGCGCTGTTCGTTGCGATGTGATGAGATGATGTCGGGATTTAAGCTCTATTTTTTCTCCCCGCCTTAAAACTGCTAAAATTTCGATTTTCCATCCCATTTTCATAAGTCTTAAATCCGTGTTGTAAACGAGTCGCAATGTTGAAATATGGTGTTCTAGAAGCAGCCTTGTCACTGCTTATAGAGTTAAATAATATTAACCATTGACTGTTGGTAATGCTTGCTGTTGCAGTCATTTTTGACTACCCCTTTAAAGTATTGTTAGCTAATTCAAATCCTCCTCTTCCTTCTCCTACCCCTGTTTTTTGACTAGAGAATGTTAATCGATCAAGTAAATCAATTGCGTACATATGGGAAATTGGGGCAACAAGTATAAGAGGAACAAGTTTCAGCACTGGTTTGAGAATTTCAAGCATGAATTCATGTTGGAAAGTGAGTTGGGTAGTGCTTGCGTTTGCGCTATGGGGAATTGCCCAGGCACATTCCCATTCAAGTTCTTATTTGGAGAATCCCTCTTTGGGAATCAAATACAATGCATTAGCAGTAGATTCACAGACTTCGTACCGACAATCCAGAGCAGGTACAATTTCGTATCATGAAATGTATCAAGTTATTATGGTTCAAAATGCTATGAATTTCAATTTCTAGGACATAATTCTCAAAATCCATAGACTGCACAGAGTTTTTCTTTATACCCAAGACAGCATATCTGTTACATTTCTTCGTATATGAAAAAGAGAATCATTTGGCCGAAGGGGTACATGGTTTTTCTTTTTCAATTCTCTTTTATTTTGGTTTTGTTTTGTTGGGGAGTGGGCTTGCAGTGATCAGATATGATCCTATTTATGTGAGTTTGTTCCTTGTGCTCTGTGGGAATTATTACAGCAAACCAAAATCTCTGGCCTTACTGACAATGGAGTGCAAACAGATTTTTTTCATAAATAAAATTGCGGGGTCATTCAGCAGCCCTGTATCTTGCTACGGGATTCCCCCAATATAGAATTGGTGTGGGCAATGGGTTTTTGAAATTTCTGAACTTGTTTTGAGCAACGGGCGCCGTTTTGAAGACGCCATTCATTACTGCAAGGGGCTATATGGTGTAAACTTTCATTCTCGCTAGAGGGACTAATGGAGATGTGTGAAATACATTGGAACTCATTGTGCGTATATCCAAATCCTGCTTGCTCTTATACCGAAATCTTGATTGCTGCTGTCATTGGGAGATTCTGATAAATCATATGTAACTTGGAGGAAATGATTTTCAAAATTTATTATTTTTTTTGGTACTGTAGCCCCAGATTTTGTCTATTTATTATTGTTGTTCCCCAAACGGGAACTAGGGATGGCAGTGCGTGTCTTATAAGAGTCCAATTCGTTATCTGAATTCAATCGTTCAGGTAGTTACATGGTCCGGAGTTCCATCGTTGCTAACAGCGGTTAGTGGAGATGTGCAAACTACCTTGTAGTAAGTCATCTTGCCCAAATTCTGATTCTCTTGTCACTGGATGTTACTAATTAATTAATGGCATCCTTGTAGATTCCGGAAAACCTTAAACCAATAGAGTCTTGGATCGATTGCCCACGCTAAGGGCCTATTTGCTTTATAGAAGAAGGAATATAGGAGAGTTGAACAATGATACATTAGTTTGAGTTCTGCATCATGGTGTACCTCTGTTCAGAAATCCTTGCTACCCTTTCGTTATTGATTATACATTATGTAGGGACTAAATTAGTTTGGACGTTCTTGCAGGCTTTCATGTTTTCTCATCCTTTATTCTTGATGATACATTTAGGTGGTCCTGATTTTGATTTGGAAATTGGAACTGCACAAGTTCTTGCAAGCATTCATGTTTTCTCATCCTCTGTTTAACTTCAAACACTTATTACAGAGCTTTTCTTATTTCAAATCCTATCTGTTTCGCTTCTTGAATGTATTTGAAACAGTAGTTACCATTGTAGGTTTTCATAAATTCTCATCCTCTGTTTTATTTTCAGGACATTACTTAGGCAGGACTTTGTTGCAAGAAAGGAGCAATGACACAGGAGAGGACCAACAGAATGGAACCTACACTGCTTTGGTTGCAAGAAGCAGGATTGATCCTCTCAATCATTTCAAAAGATACAAAGGAGGGTATGACATAGAAAACAAGCATTATTGGGCGGTAAAAATTCTTATCCTGTCTAGATACCCTGCTTTGAATTGTGCATGGAGGCAAACTAAATAATGGTAATTAAAGAAATGACAGTAGAATTCTTTCATTGCAGTCAACTATTTTCACTGGCGCATATGGATATGCTATTGCAGCTGCCTGGACTATTGTTGGTGTCCTTTATGGAACTTATTTGTTAGTCAAATACTGCTGCTGCAAGAAGAACAGGAAGAAGAGTCTATATCCTGAACCTCATTCAGATAAATACTATATCTGGCAATTCAGGGCTCTCATTTTCCTCACTATAATTGTCATGTAAGATTTGCACTTCTCTATCCTCAAAAAGCCAACTTTGTACCATAGCCCTATACTAAAAAATCATAGTAGAAGTTTTAGAATTACATAGCTCTTAATTGTATGATTAAGTTTTTAATTATGAACTGTAAAACTGCAGAGTCACTTCTGGATGTGTTCTTGCTGGGAACACTCGCTTCCATACAAGGGCAAAAAGGGTCTTGAGAACAGTTTTAGGGGCTGCTGATAGGGCCACAGAAACAGTCGATAATGTGACCTTAACCATGAAGACAATGCAGGAGGACTTACAACCTTATGACACGAATGCTTATGAGCGCTTGAATAAGACTGCAGAAACTCTTCAAAAGGCAGCTTTGAACATACATGACAAAGTCTATAAGAACAAACATGCAGTGAACATTGGCTTACGAATACTGTAATTTTTCCTTCTTTCAACTCCAATGACTTCTTTCCATTTCCATTTCTGGGTTGAAAGGCATGGTTAGCATTCATTTATTGTATGCATAACTTCTCAATGAAAATCAGAGTCCTGATTAGTATAAATACTTCTTTGCAGCTATGTCGCAGTTGCTGTGCTTGTGTCCGTTAACTTGGGTTTTGTGGTCTTTGCAGTGGGTACTAACTCTTTTCCTTGTGTGGTTTTACACCTGTATCCAAACTAATGTATTCCTTATTCTTAAATTGTTTTCACTGATTTGCAAGAACAATTTCTTGTTGATGCAGCTGTCCTCCTTGTGCATTGGCGGAGAGTATTTTATTTGTAAGTGATTTTAGAAAGCCTCTCGAGCAATTTATTTCTTTGTTTCTTTTGGAAAAATATATGGTGAAATATCCTAAAGCTTTCACGATACATCTTTAAGTTTATTGCATAGTGGTTGGTCATCTTATACTTTTGCAGTTCAAAGCCAGAGAGCTACTGTGATTATGTTGAAGCAGATGTATATTCACAATAAATATAATTATATATGTGATGCTCAGACTGGTCTGTGCCATGAGCCATCCAATTATTTATTTATCTTGGGAAAAGAGTACAAATATCATTCATACAAGCAGTCTGGAGAACAAAGCAAACAAAATTAAACTCCCAAGGAGCACAAGAACAATATAAACATCCATCAAAACCTCCTCACAAGGAGCATATAAGACAACCAAAGTCTAGCATGAACCCGGAATTGTGTAACCCAATATAAAAGCCCAAAAAACACAACCAGGAACCAATCAGATTCTCTTGCCCCTGCCATTAGCGGCTCCTTCCTTGTTCAAAACAGCCAGCAGATGTAAAACTTGCTTCTCTACATTTTTCACCGTAAATTTTAAGTACTCCCTAACCCACCACTGAGGATGAACACTTCTGTAACATCTATCAGGGTCAGGAGCATGACTGGAACTGGCAACATTCTCCTCAGAAGCAGGGTTGACAGGATCATCCGCAGAGACAACACTGCTTCCCAAGGTATCCTCCGTGGGGTCAAGCACATAGTGATTGACATCATTGTCATATTGCAGGTCATCCTCAAAGTCAAGTCTAAATAGGAGCAGCATTAGGAGGGTGTCCCAATGCTCATCTCCCTCTGATCCCAATGAGGAATTGGTTAACCAACTGAAGCAAACTTTTTGACATCCTTAAGATTTCTTCTAATCTGAAAGCTAATCCACAAGGAAACCATAAAAAAATCGACATTTTTTATGAAGCCAATTAGATTCTTTCCATCCCCTTGAAAAACATCATTATACCTAGCAATCCAAATGTACCAAAAAATCTAGGAGGAGAACACCAACAACAACCTAAACATTAGAACTAATACAATTAAAAAGAACATGCAACCAACTGATGAAATCTTTCTTAGCAATTTTAATCTAAGGGGGCAAAAAAACATTCCAAACAAGCTGAGGAAAGGGACGATAAAAATAGGTGAATGGCAGTCTCCTCTGCACCACAAACCAACATTTGATTCTTTACTACTTAAATAAGGCTTTGTAAGTCTAGTGCGGTATCACAAAACAATGCCACGAACTAGAATCCAGAAACAATCTGTTTTGTGAAATAAAGAATATAAAAACTTGCAATGTTTTTGTCTCATCTAGTAGTTTTGTGTATCAAAAATGGTGTTGAATATGTTTTAATTAGCATCTTTTCTTATTGAACCTGCTATTTTACCCTTGGATCTTATAATGGTGTTCTTTTGCAGAATTATTATCATTTGCTCGCTCATGACAACGCTTGGCTGGGCTTATTGCGGGTTTTCTTATGCTATTCATATGTAAGTGAGAACTCACTTCCCACAACTTAAATCACATTATAGGTTAAGGCTGACACTTCTTTTAACCATATTTTCACCTTGGTCTGTTTATTTCGCCCTTCAGATTTGCAAATGACACCTGTTTGGCTTTGAAAGAATACCAAGTTAATCCATTCAACACCACTTTGAATTCAATTCTTCCTTGTATGGATCTTGAAGAAGCAGCTGACACTCTTGCAGAGACTCGAGGAGGAGTGCATCTTTTGATTCGGCAGGTATGATTAGATTGCTGGTTAAGGTTATTCTTTGAGCCATGATTTATAGACTCTTGGAAATAGAGAATGCCCAAGATGGTGTAGATGATATAATTCTGATAGGTACTAGATATTATATTTTTTTATCACCTAAGTTTAATGGCAGGACAACATTTCTTACGTGAAAATGCTTTACTTGCAGTTAAATGAAAACATTTCAACGTTGCAGACGTCTTCATATAGTACCATTGTGAATATTCCTTATATATGCGATCCATTTTCTGAAGCACCCAACTATGAATATTCACCCAATGAGTGTTCTAATAATACCATTCAAATTGGAGATATTCCTGCAGTAAGTAAAACAACAAAATTAAAGTTTCGAAAGGCTCATCATTATATTTGTGAAGTGCTTTTTGCTTTTTTTTTTTTTTTTTTAAGAATTGCTCTAAGCAATCCCTATTGCTATTGCTGCTTGGCGGTTTCAGGCAAATTCACCGCCAACAATTTATCGTCAACAAATCCACCTTCCGCAATTCATCATCAACAATTCATCGTCATGACAAATTCATCTCTGGTGAATTTTTCATGAGATGAATGGCGGTGAATTTTTCACGAGATGAATTTGTCATGGCGATGAATTGTTGAAGGTGAAATTGTTGACGGTGAATTTTCCTAAAGCCCTGCTTGGCTGCACCTTACTATTTTGATCATTCCTAGACATTAGTATTATTTCTCTCATTCTTTGACTCCATGATGTTTTCCTGATCTTTTGCAGATATTGGAGGCATTCAAATGCTCTGGAAATGATAGCCAACAATGTAATGGAGAAGGGAAGTTCATAACACAAAGTAACTTTGACAGAGCAGAAGCATACACATCGTCAATTCAGAGTCTATTGGATATATTTCCAGAATTGGAAAGCCTGACAAACTGCTCTTTTGTCAAGGACACCTTCTCCACCATTCTGAATGAGCAATGCAGCCCACTCAAGTCATCCATAAATGCAATCTGGATACCTCTAATTGTTTTGTCTACATCCATGATAGGTCTGGTGATTTTGTGGATTTTAAAGGCTTATCAAGATGGAGAAAGGCAGTTTTCTAAGGGATCTATCATTCCACATGACACCCCCATTAATTCACCAAAGAAACAACAAAACCATACAAAGTCGTCTATTGAAATGGACAACATTCACTCCAAATCTGTAAACCAATTTGTTCTCAACTGTACATAGCCTTTACCTATTGATTGTTCAGGCAGGGTGCAAATCATTATTGTGGAAAAAGAGGTCATCCAATTAGTTGACAACTGGATAAATTATATAAGGGGGACAAGCAAACACAGAGCCCCCACGACCGCATTTCTCTTAATCAGAGATGCATTCACAGATGCAACACATATGTTGGGCAAGAAGGTTATTTAATTATTATTTTAAACAGAAAAGAAAAAGATTAAGATTGGGCAATATTTTTCGAAATTACTAGGAAGGAGATTTTTTTGTAAGGATTATTAGAAATATAAGTTTTGAATTGTGTGTGGTATAGAAGGTTGAGGACGAAGTTCTCCCTCCCTCATCTTTTTAAATTAAATATATTTATTAGCTCTTTTTCCACTTGAATTTTGGTTGTGTTGTAAGTTTGGACTGCTACTCTTTTATTAAGGAGAAATACAATTACCACTAAAAGAGTAATTAGCATTGAACATGAGCACCCACATGGTGTTTCTGGTGTACCACTATTAGCGAATGTTAAATTCATAGGAAAGCAACGACTTTTCAAAGGTTTAAAGATGTGAAAATTCTCAGAGTAAGGAAGCGAAATAAATTTAAAGAATGAAGAAACCACATAGAGCTCTACAATATCCCAAAGCCTTAAATCCTTTGAAACTCTGCCAACTACGTAGAAGGTGATCCAAGGAAAGATGATGTTATTGAAGTTATCTCTGATTGCAAAGTAAAAACTATCATCCCCTTTTATTCTGTAGGAAGTCTCTTATGAACAAGATTTTTATAAATGGATCCATATTAACCATGAGCATTATAAAGACATTTAGGAGGTTGGGTAGAGGGTATGTTTCCTACACATTTATTTACAAGATCATGCTTGAGCTTCCTTACAATAGATTATCTATGGACAAATATGTTATGTCTAAGATAGAGATCTTAGCTTTCATCCCTAAAGAATGTAGGATTTGACAAATGCAAATCTACAGCTCGCCAAGAACACCTGCATGCAAATACCTGATGCTGAATAGAAACCAAAAAGATAGAAGTAAGGGTTTGGAAAATCTCAGCGGAGTGAGAGCAAAATTATTATTTCCCAAAAAAGTGAATTACAATAATTACAAAAGCGGCACATAAGGTGAGAAACCCTAAAGCCGGAGAAAGCTAGGTTTGTGCATTTAATAATTAATAAACATATTAATTATTATGCACCTACAAATGACAAGCTTAAGTGAATAGAATAATAGTTAGCATTAATAATTAAACCAAAGTGATTTAATTATAACGACAAATGAACTATTACTCTAACACCCCCCCTTAAGCGAAGCTCAGGAGGAAGCAAACCTAGCACAGCTAAGAAAGCAGGAAAAAATGGGTCCCGGCAACAAGGCCTGATCAGGTACCCAACAACAAAGAAATATCTGTAAAATGGGGAAATAGAGAAAATCGAAAGGGAAAAAACTCTACCCCAAAAAGAGATACAACAACATGCTAAAAAAAAACATGAAGGAAGGAAGGCCTCAACAAGACCCCCCAAGGACAACTTCCGTCACCCCAAGCATAGAACGCAACTGAAGATAGCGCGGAGATGCAAAAGGTTTGGTGAAGATGTCAGCAACCTACGCGTCAGTGGGGATGTACTCCAAAGAGAGGACACCATCCTTAATCTACTAAGGGATGAAATGCATATGAAGCTCAATGTGTTTAGTGCGCTGATGCTCCACTGGGTTGCGGGAAATGTGAATAGCACTTTGATTATCGCACCATAGAACAGTGGGACAATCAAGAGGAAAACCAAACTCAGTCATCAATTGTCGAAGCCATAAAATATCCTGACTAGCATGCACTGCCACTCTATACTCAGCCTCTGTAGATGAAAGTGCGCGAGCATTCTGCTTCTTGCACGACCATGTGATAGGACCAGAGCCAAGACGAAAGACAAAGCCAGAAGTAGACTTTCGATCATCAACATCACCAGCCCAATCTGAGTCAGTGTAGCCAACAATTTGAGGAGCCACTGATGTGTAATGAATGCCATACATAAGTGTGCCCTGAATGTATCTCAAAATGCGCTTGGCAGCTTGCCAATGACTCTCATGAGGCTCGTGTGAGAACCGAGAGACTAGACCAACTGCAAAGGAGAGATCAGGACGAGTGTGTGTCGGGTACAACAAACTGCCAACCAACTGCCAATACAATGTAGAATCCACTGAAGGCGAAGTGCAAGAGGTAGACAAAGTAACACTCGACTGAAAAGGTGTGGGAGCAGGCTTGCAATCAAGCATATCAAAGCGCTGAAGCATGTCAAGAGCATACTTCTGCTGGTAAACAAAGATCCCAGCAAGTGACTGAACAATTTGCAGACCCAGAAAGAAGTGTAATAGACCCAGGTTTTTCATCTCAAACTGCTCCATCAATTAGCGCTGAACATCCTGAATCATAGAAGATGAGCTACCTGTGATGAGAAGATCATCGACATATAGCACAAGGATCAAAACCTCATCCTCAAGATGCTGAATGTAGACTATAGGATCGGAATGACAATGTGTGAATCCTGTAGAAAGCAGAAAGGAGTCCATCTTCTCATACCAAGCCCGAGGGGCCTGTTTGAGACCTACAAAGAACGTTGAAGTCTACAAACCAAGGAGGTATCCTGCACAAATCCCTGAGGCTGCTCCATGTAAATCTCCTCACTAAGATAACCGTGCAAGAAAGCACTCTTCACATCCATCTGAACAATGGGCCATCCCTGAGAAGCCGCGAGGGATAAGACAAGGCAAATAGAGTTCATCTTGGCGACAGGGGCAAATGTCTCAGTGTAATCAATACCCTCAACCTGTGAAAAACCCTTTGCAACAAGACGTGCCTTGTACTTATCAATAGAACCATCAGCAACAAACTTAGTACGATACAACCTCTTGCATCACACTAACTTTCTTCCCTTAGGAAGATAACAAAGATCCCAAGTATGATTCTTCATCAAAGAAGAATACTCCTCCTCCATAGCACTGTCCCACTCAGTATGTCCTGTCGCTGCCCCAAATGTCTGAGGATCACCACAAATAGCATAACTCAGAAGACTAGAACCCGCAATATGAGACCGGGTGCGACGAGAAGTGGAAGGGTCACCAGCCAGAGATCCTGCAGCATCAACTGTAACACGAGCCCATCTAGGCATATGTGGAGGATCCTGTGGTGGAGGTAAATGGGGATCACCAAGATCATCATCCTCATCATCCTGAAACAAAGTTGGAAGAGAGGAGGGAGTAGTGGTAAGTGAAGTAGACTCTAGAAGCGGGGTATCTACTGCAGGAAGGTGCTCATCAAACTGGACATCCCGTCGAAACAGGACCTCTTTGGAATCAGGGTCAAACAACTTGTATGCCTTAACATCCTCGCAGTAGCCAACAAAAATGAGGTGTCGGCTCTTCCGCTCCATCGCTCTCCTCTGAGCGTTAGGCACAAATGCCCAAGCTTCACTACCAAAAACTCGGAATGAAGATATATCAGGCTTGACATGAGACCAAGCCTCCTTAGGAGTCATATGTCGAACTGCCTTGTGAGGCATCCGATTTTGAATATAGTTGGCACAATTGACTGCCTCTGCCCAAAAAGACAAATCCATGGACCTGGACTGTATCATACAATTAGCCATCTCCCGAAGTGTTCTGTTCTTTCTCTCTGCCACACCATTCTGCTGAGGGGTGTAGGGCACTGAAAAGTGATGCTGAAGACCATGTTCAGAGCAAAAATCCCTGAAAGCTTGGTTCACATACTCCCCCCCATTATCTGTGCATATCTGGCGAATAGAAAGACCAGATTGCTTCTCCACAAATGTCTTAAAGACTCGAAATGAGTCAAAGACATCAGACTTGTACTTCAAAAAGTACACCCATGTGCGCTTGGAGAAGTCATCAATGAAAGTAAGCACATATCTGGCACCGAAAAAAGGAGTAGGAAATGACATGAGGTCACTATGAATCAACTCCAGTGGTGCCAAAGCATGAGTAGCTCGTCCCTGAGGAAAAGGATCCCTATGTTGTTTGCCAAGAACACAACCCTGACAAACCCCATCAGTGCAAGTAATCTGTGGAAGCCCAAGAACAAGTGCTTGTGTGCTCATCTGTTGAAGATATCTGTAATTGACATGGCCCAAACGCTCATGCCAAAGTCTGCTCACTGAATCTGCATGTGCTATAAGACAGGAACCTGTGCCAGTAGAAGACTCAAATCCATCAAATTTGTATAGTCGGGATGCAGTGTCAACACTCCCAGTAGCCACAATCATATCAGAATCATGTAAGTCCCGAATAACCACATCATGTGGTGAGAACTCAATTGTCTTACTAGAGCCAGAGTGACAAATCTGATAGATAGACAGTAGGTTCGTCAAAATGTCAGGGACAAAGAGAACATCCTAAAGAGAACCCCCAGCTAATGCAACAGAACCAGAACCCAAAACAGAAAGATGAGATGAGTTCCCAACAACAATCTGTGAAGTAGCATAAGGAGCAAGTGAGGTGACCAACTGCTGAGTGTGGGTCATGTGGTGAGAGGCACCAGAATAAAAAATCCAGGTGGGCCCAGAAGTCATAGCTCGTGCAGTAAGAGCATGACCTTTCCTTGCAAGGGAGGATGTGGATTGAGGAGCTGAAATGTGATGCTCCTGCATGGCTTCCTCTAAAGCCTCCAAACGTTTCCACACCGAGAAATGGGATGTCCTTCCTTTCCACAAAAGCTACAGGTCTCAACTAATTTCTTCTTAGTTTTGGAGGTAGACTCAGTAGACTTCGAAGAAGATTTACCCTTGGAAGGGTTAGCTGGAGGTTTTGAATCAGTTTTCTATGCAGGTTTGGAGGAAGACTCATTGCCTGCGGAATCTTTCTTCGGTTTACCTTTCTGTTTTGGTTTCCCCTGTGAAGACTGAGCAACCAATGCTTGGCTAGAAGAGCCAGAAGCATCCATCTATTGGATCTTTGCCTGTTCCCGTGTCAACCGATCACAAAATGTATCAAAAGAAGGCATCGTGTGTTTAGCACCCAAAGCATCCATGGTGGAGTAGAAAGTGGAAGAGAAGATCTAATACTGTCCTCGCAACTTTGAAAGTATCAAGAAGATACACTCATCATCTATCTTGGTTTTCCCACATCCCTGCAAAACTGAGCGCAAAGATTTGAACTTCATCAAGAAGTCCTCAATGGTGGGAAAGCTAGTAGGTGTCAAAGTAGTTAGCTCTACATCAAGCTGTAGTGCCTGAAATTCATTGACAGTGCCAAACAAATCTGAAAACTTGCCCCAAATGGCCCTGGGAGTGGTCAAACCATCCAGGTGAAAGAGGAGACTATCATAAATGTTCAGTGCAATCAAGCCCATGGCTTCATCCATTTTATTCCTGTGCTGAAGAATCTCAAAAGGACGCTGTAGGACAGGTTGATGTTCATCTAGGCATGACCATAAGCCACGTGACATGAGTAGCCTGGTCATGTGTGCTTTCCAGGTGTGGTAATTGTGCGGTGTCAGCCGGGCCATAGAGGGGTCCGACATTGAGAGAAGAAAAAGACAGAAGTAGAACGATCATTTTCTGAAAGTAAATGACAGAAAGAAAAAGTACCCCCTCACAATGTATGATTCTAACCCTCGTACAACAAATAATCAAATACTGAAAGTACAAAAAATGAGGCAAAAACCTGAACGCCAGATGCAGAGAGAGAGGAAAACGAAGCCTCTACTTCAATGCCAAAAAATGATACTCAAACGGCTGAATCAGCAAACAAGACCAGCATAATCACGTCTGGCTCAGAAACACCTTTCCGACAATATTTCGTTTTCCGAAAACGGACACCGTATGCCCAAGATATGGCCAAAAAACCACAGGTACCCCCAAAAACAAGCTCCTTGGAAAAACACAGTCCTGACAAATAATTTGACAGCCGTATGGCCGTCACGGGACGTTAGTGGAGCGACGGTGGCTGGTGGGTGGCGACGCTGGTGGAGGTGGTGGCCGGGCGGAGCGGCGGTGGCGGTCGAGTGGCTGGGCGACGACGGCGTGGTGGCCGTAGGGTGGCGCGCGGGCAACGCGGTGGCGACGCACGCTGGCTGCGCCGTTTTTTCTTAAAAAAATGGATTTTTTTAATTGTTTTTTGAGCCCGTACGACCCTGATAGGCCAAAATTTTTTTGCTTGTGGTCACTGTAACCAAAATAGTCGAACTTTATATGTATTTTGACTCTCCCGGGCCTTCTGAACGCGATGGTGGAGTCCGTTTTTGCTCAAATGGCTCCAGAAAATAGCGCCTCCTTCAAAGTGACAGAAAAATCCCAAAGAAGCTGTGGCTGTCGTCTTCGAATTGTGGCCTCAAACACCTTCAAACCAGGCAGTGACAGGGTGGCTCTGATACCATGTAGGATTTGACAAATGCAAATCTACAGCTCGCCAAGAACACCTGCATGCAAATACCTGATGCTGAATAGAAACTAAAGAGACATAAGTAAGGGTTTGGAAAATCTCAGCAAAGTGAGAGCAAAATTATTATTTCCCAAAAAAGTGAATTACAATAATTACAAAAGCGACATATAAGGTGAGAAACCCTAAAGCCGGAGAAAGCTAGGTTTGAGCATTTAATAACTAATAAACATATTAATTATTATGCACCTACAAATGACAAGCTTAAGTGAATAGAATAATAGTTAGCATTAATAATTAAACCAAAGTGATTTAATTATAACGACAAATGAACTATTACTCTAACAAAGAATACTCAAATCAAAATATTTTATATGGGTAATTTTCATTCTTTAATTTTTCAGTAAGGCATAACCTCTTAATTGGATAAGGTTCTTTGGTGCAAATATAACTTTAATAAATAGGGTAGCTTGCATGTTCAATTAAGGTTTGCATTGAGATGGACTTCACCCAACCCCCTTCAGGCACAATTAAATTAGTTGGCTCTAGCTTTGAATTTGGTCAATGAATTAATTACCTTAATAAGCTAAAATTTGCAATTTTTATTACCATTGGGGAGGGTGCCTCACTCAAGATTGCCTTGTTTGCAAACCACATCCACCACCTTTATCTTCAAATAGTTCTCACACTGCCAACATGACATTTTTTGAAGACCACTTGAAATCTTTTGATGCCCTTTAACCCACAAACCTAAGTCATAATAGATCTATATCCACCTCCAATTCCCTCCTTTTGTAATATATTTCTTCCTCCTACCACCACCCTTCTTCAACCCTTGGTCCCAAATATTTAAAATCGTTGTGTTAAGAGGGTAGGGGTAGGCCATCTAAAAGGTGGGGATAAGTTCCTCCCCTAATCATTACTACCTTTCTTGATATGGTTTCTCCTTCACATATAGTGAGTCCCTTAGACTTGGTCCAAATCTTCCTCTTGGGATCTTGATTTGGTCTCTCCCAAGTTATATCTAATTAGTTCTTCATGGAATAAGGTACGATCCTCCTCTAGAAGTGGCCTTACCAATATAATATCATGGAAAAACAAGCATGCCCCTTAAATAATTAGTTTAATACATTTTTGATAGAAGAAGAAACTCTTTTGATTCTTCCTAATTAAGTGCCATGTTCAATTCTAGAATGTTTGGGGTTTAGCAATCCCCACTTGAAAGTTTCATGTCAAGCTTGCACTTTATTTAGAACAACTATTTTAATATAATCATTCTTTAAGAAGTAAAATTTAGTGTGGTTCACTTGGATGCCACTCTCATTTCTATTTGGCAAGATGCTCTCTTCTTCCATGCTAGGCATGCCAAAGGCACAATGGTGTTGTTGTTTAAGGCCTTGCTTCTTAGCTTGCAAAACATGTTGTGGCACTAACATTTGATCTTAACAACTATTGTATTTGGGTTACCATTCTCATTCAAAGCACATTATTTAGGTTTTGTTTTATGCATGCCTTGAATTCCCCTTTAAAGAGAACTTGAATTTGGGAATGGTTGGATCTTCACCTCCTTGGTGTGGAGTGGGTTTTAGAGGGTGATTTCAACATGGTGGAACACTTCAGCGATCGTCGTTAGGACAATCCTTTATTATCCCAATTATAATTTAGTGCTTGAACATTAACATGAAACTCTCTTGGTGTTATGATCCCATTTGGGTAAAGCTAATCTTCAAATTCCACATTGGTTTAGATAGCCCAAATGTTGTGAAGGTTTATTGATGAACATGACTTGTTTGGACTATTTTTATATCTCTCCTAACTATCAAACTATCCCATTTCAAGCTAGTCATCTTGACCTTTTAACTACTCTCTTGAATTATCTCCCTATTTTTACCATGCTTTCCATCACCAAATCCACTACCCTCCCCAATGAGCTCATTTTTGGACTATTTTTATATCTCTCCTAATTATCAAATTATCTCCTTTCATGCTAGTTATCTTGACCTTTTAACCACTCTCTTCAATTATCTCCCCATCTTCACCAAATCCACCACCCTCCCCAATGAGCTCCCTTACAAGTAGAATGTCTCTAACTTAAAACATTGAGTTTACATTGATGACTTCTTAGCCATGTGGAATGTAGAACCTAAACCTGAACAAGATAGATGGATTAGCGGATGGGAGAGAACTATTACCCATTACCCATTGTTTCTTCATGACTATGCATGGAGACTTGCCATTAAATGCCATAGACTTGAAAGTTATCTTAAAGGACAATAGGAACATGGTCATTCTCTTCTGACTTTTAATCCACTTAACATTTCCATCCAACAATTAATTGCTAATACTGAAAATTTCTTCAAAAAAATTAGTTGTTTATAAAGGTAAATGAGTATATGTGTGCTCACCTTCAAAGGATCAAATATGGGGATATGGGTTGCAATTATTTTTTCAATTTCTACAACATAAGCATAAAAGTTAAGAGATTGTAGTCATAAAATCTATCAATGTCAACTAGTAGACCATCCACCTTACCATTATGTAAACTTTTTATGAGTATTACAAAAATATTTTCATTGACATGTTAGATAGATACCCTCTTCTACTCATTATTTCAAAGTGTAGTGAGTTGTGTCACACAAAAATATATACTAAGTATAGTCATTTTCTTGACCACCATCTTTCCATAAAAGAGATTAGAAAATCCCTTCATTGTGTGGCTTTGGAGAAGAATCTAGGAACATGTGGCCTTCCTATTGAATTTTATAAAGCTATTTGGCCCTCAACATAGGAATATTTCTCTTATGTGTATTTAGAAGGTATTGAAATAGGCTCTTTGAGGGCTATTATTAGCTAGATATCGATCAAGCTCCTACCCAAAGGCAAAAATAAGGACTTTGTGAATGGTGTGTGACCCATCACCTTGCTCAATATTGCTTACAATATTGTTTCCAAAGTGTTGTGCATAGAATTAAATATATTACTTAGGAGATTGTTTCAACATGAAATAGACTAATTTCTTAGGAGGTAGATATATCTTAGACAATTTGGTCTTAGCTTGGGAGATCACCAAATGAGCCCAACAATTTTCCCAAGATGCTTTAATTATCAAGGTTGATTTTAATTTAATCCTATGATCATATATGTTGGCCCTTCATTCATAATATGTTAAAATGGTTGGGATTTAGGCCCAAGCCTTGTGATCAAATTAGAGTGTTGTGTATAGACGTGAATGCTACAATTATTGTCAATAGATCTCTCTCCCCTAGCTCCCCTACTAAAATCCTTCCACTAAGGTTGTCCCCTTGCTCAATTGCTACTTCTCTTAGAAATTAATTATCTTAGTTATTTATTCCAAAATGCATTATCTACTAAAATTATCCATATAATTTTATTGCCAGGTACTACTAAATATTTTAAATCCTACTTTGTTGCCAAGTTCTATTGAATCTTTTAAATTTTCTATCTACATAATGTCTCACAAATCAAATTCAAGATTATAATCATTTAACCAATCAACAAGGTTTTTATTTTTTAGGGTCCTTAAGACCTTCTCACCTATATGACCCATCCTTTGGTGCCATAACATCATTTTCTCTACTGAAAATTTAACCTCCAAAGCATGAGCACCCTTAGATACCTAGAAATCATATACATCAAAAGTAGACACAATGCACCCCTTTGCTTTTGGTTCCAATGGTGAAGGTAAAAATTATATGGATATCCTCACTATATGAATTGAAGAACTATTATACTAAACTATGCATGCATCTAGATAAAATAAAGTACCAATATGAACACCCTTATAAATAACTATAGATCCTTTGACCATATTTTACCCATACCTTGATTAAATAACCTACACATCTGCATCATTTAGTTTACTTGCAAAAGTAGGTTTTGATCAAAACTAGGGATATGCAGTATATCATTGATCCCCTTCATCGATCTATCAGGCAATTAAATTAGGACTCTACCATGGAAAATAATCTTTAGATGAGTATTATCTCTTACGTACAACTTCCCACCATCATATCCTTTATATTTTATAAACCAACCTTGATGTGAGGCCATGTGGAAAGAAGCACTAGATTCTATCAACCACACACCTTTTGATGCATGAGTAGGAAAGGTAGTGACAAAAGAATCACCTTCATCCTTTGAGGATCTCTCAAAATCATTATGAATTCTACCTTTTTCTTCTTATTCTTCTCCTCCTAACTTATAGTCTCTTCTTAGATGTCCAAGTTTTTCCATAGTTCCATAGTTTTCTTTGAACTTACCAAGAGATTTAGATATTCAATGAGATTTGGATATAGACTTATCTTGCTTCTTGTCCTTCTTCTTTCCATTTTCTTTATATCTTCCATAAACCACTAGGCCTCCTTAACTAACTCAAAATTCTCGCTTCTTATTTCTTCTAAAATTAAAGACACAACCACTTCATCCACTTTGAACTTAGTGCTAGTGCTCCTAATGGCCATATCAAATTGGTTCCATAATTTTGACAAAGAACATAGAAAATTCATACATCAGTCCTTGTTTTCCATTTTCATTCCCACAAAATTTAACTAGGTAACTATCATATTGAAGGCATTTAGTTGTTTGACAATAGACCACCATCCTCCATCCTGAGGGTATACAACTACTTTATTAGGAAAACATTATTCATTAGGGATTTAGCTTGATAAATTTATCGAATCTTCTTCCATAGATTTTTTGTGATAATCTTGTCATGCATATTCAACAACACTAAATAATCCAAAATGAATCTAATAAGTCCTCTTTATTTTATATCCATCTTGTCCCAATATTCTTGTGATGTAATTATAGGTTTAGATCCAAATACCACACATCATAGATCTTGGTTTACAAGAACATCCTCCATTTTGAGCCTCTACAACTCAAATTTGTACCTGCAACTTCTCCATCTCTATCATTGATGTGATTTCCATATCTTATTGCAATAAGATTAGAACCCTCTCTACACAAGCTCCAACTCAAATGAAGATTAGTAAAAATATATCTCCCCAATACCTAGACTATGAGATGATCAAGATCTAATACTAAATGAAGGTAAGTAGGGTACATGAAAATGATTCCTACACTAATATTTTAAGGAGAGTATTATGTATATTTAATCTTTTAACAATTAAAAATAAATAAAAAATTTAAATAGAAAATAAGAAATATATACCATAACACAAGTGTATGTGGGGAAAACTAATTCTAGAGAAAAATCCCACACTCAAAAGTGGCCCAATGTACTATTAAGTAAACCATGATTATTGTACACTTGTAGAGAAAGCCTTCACATGAGTATCACCAAAAAGAGATCTAGAGGAATTATTATAGCTTAACGATATATACATAACTCTACAAACAACCTTTGTCTCAAGCACCTAATATATAGGAGATACAAAAATTGAAACCATCAAATGGTAATTAAAAAAACCAACCAAAAGTGGTGTCCAAATTCTTCCCCAATCAAATATATATTATGGTGTGTCATGATATGCATCACAATGTGGTAAATAACTCCCCTATATGACTCTTTTATACATCCAACAACATTTTACATTCCGTATGTAAACTTTTAGAGTCTATAAATTTTGATTTGATGGGTTAATTGGGCTCCTCTTTTTCCAAAATTGAAGTACTCAAATAAATATATGCAACAAGCACATCATAGGTAGTTTTGAGTAATTGATGATTTTTATCTTGTCCAAAAATCTACCCTATAGCCTAGAAGTTGACTTTTTCCATTTTATATATGAAAATCACACTTTTGTAAATTTAACTTTAGGAGAAAGGTTGATGCACTTTTCCCAATATTTGAGATAGATTTTTCTTAGATATTGATGATTATGTGGATTTAGAATGTGCATGTGATGTCAATAGTAGAAGATCCACTAGTGCATATATTTTCACTCTATTTGTTGATGCTATGTCATATGAATAAATAATAGGTTGTGGTTTCTTTTTCCATTATAGAGGTAGAGTATATGATAGAAAATCATCTCTATAAAAAATCCATTTGGATTAATATATTGTGTTCAAGAATTAGGTTAAAATAGGTATTGTTTGCAATTTATTGCAATAATTAGAATGTAATCTATCTAGCAAAGAATCAAACTTTTTATACTAGAACCAATCCTGTAAATTTTTAGTATCATTTTTGTGAGAGATATGATTGAGGATGGTAGGGTGAAGATAGAAAAAGGTAGATACTTTGATTAGTATTATATATGCATTGACCAAGCTCATGAGCATAAAAAGTTCAAATGGTGTTCAGATTCTACGGGCCTCTCAAACCTTAGTAGTTAGATTCCAATGTCAGCGTTCCCTTTGGCTCTTGCAATGTATTTGAAAGGTGGGAGAATGCTATAAATTAAGGTGTCTCAACCTTTGCAAGTTTTAGATATTATTTATTAATTATTTAGTACCTTGTAATTAATACTTGTCATTTTCATATTTTAGCATTATTTAATTATACTCCACCAAAATGGGGCATGAGAATTCGAGTTACATAATTTTCCACATGTTGGTAATTTGTGGAGTGTTGTAAGGTGTATTTATTTTTTTTATATCTTTTATAGATTTGGGATTCCTACTTTTGTGGGATCTTGTGATAGCCCATGATAGATTCTTATGACATGTAAGAGACAAGAATAGAGGGATAGTTTTTGGGAATCTTGACTAGAATTATGATGCATGTCATAAACAAGATTTGAAGATATTTTGAGGAAAAAAATAGAGTGCTACATTTGGGGAGTTTATGATGACATTGTTATCAACAGGATTGCACTTGTGTGCGAAAGAAAAAATGCCTTGCAATCTTGCAGAACATGGGAATACTTTCAAGTTGTGGGTACCCTATGTTGAAAGTAGACCTTTGGATAATAGGCCGACTTCCTTTATGATTTTCTAATGAATGAATTATTTTTTGTAGGAAAAGGGAAGAAAAGTTTCGTAATGAATGCGTAAACTGAAATCTGAACTATGGTGATGCACCTAAATGATAATGATGGCTAAACTGCAAAATGATTCACAACTTTTTTCTAGAAAACTGTCTACACAGTTCATAAGTTGACCAAAAAAATGTTTCCAAAGAAGGCCAAACAATTTGTCTTTTCAGAAGGAAAATAAATTCTCACAACTTGAAGAACAAATTGAATATAAGCACAACCTAAGACCTATGATATGATGTACAATTATGAACTCAACAAAACTAAAGGTTCTGATGACTAAAACACAATAATTTCATCAAATCATTTACAAAGACACTTTATATAATTTTGAAGAGGTAAAATTAATAAATTTTGAATGAAAATAAAAGGAATATCTGCACCTAATTGACCAAAATGAGAACCAAAACTCTGCTTCTGTATTAAACTATAAATAAAAACTAAGTTACAAATCTTAGTCTCTCTGTAAAAGGTATGCAAGAAGATATGAAAAAAAAAGAACTAAGAAAAAAGATAATTCTTTTTTCAATATATACAAAAGATAGAAGAGAATGAGATCGAAAAGATATGTCAAGCTAACTGAAGTAAAAAATATGTGAACTCCAAAGCTATCCACGAGAAAAATCAAAACTGCCTGAAAATGGGGCCCACCAATGCTACAAACTGAGCTTAAACAACTCAAAACTCTGTCTCATACTATATATAACCGAATTGTATCTCAAAATGGATCTTGAGTGCATGGCGGTGGCACTGAAAGTGAAAATATCCTCCCCACGAGAAAAGAAGAAAAGCCTAAAAAAATGGGTTTGAAACTGAATCAAACTAAACTTAGGATGTTACAAGCTCCACCTAGCAATGTGCATGATCAAAACAACTCCAAAATTGATGTGAAACTACAGATATATCCCAAAAATTCCATACAATTAGGATAAATCTCTAGTTGTCTCCAAATGCATGAAAATAAACTTCAGTCCCACCTCCTCGTATGATCAGTTCAATTCACTTCTATTCAATCTTGAGTTTCACTCTTGTCTTGACTTCTTGCATGATTTTGGAAAAGGTATCTGGTGTGATTAAATATTAAAGATAATCAAAACGATTATTTTAATATTTAATATGTGATTAAATCCACCTTTCATATTACATGCATAACATTTTAAATATTAAGGTAATTTACCTTTAATATTTAATTACAATGGTTGATTTTGGTCAAAATCATGCAAAACACCCCACTAGAATATGTAGATGATAAGGGTTCAAAAATAATTCAAAACCTTAAAAATATCATTATTATAGAGCTCCCAAACTCCATCAATTACATGGGCTCAAGAGAATATGATTAGGTCTTTTTCCCTCAAAGACAGACCATGTCATAATTATTTGAAATGATTTTGTTTCGTTCTTTTTAAAATAAAGTAAAAAAAAACCCCTATCATTTCGAATTAGGGAAAACTTGTAAAAAAGCATCGAAGCCCTAAATCATTCCTTATTGTTTACATTCATTTTTGTTGAAGCTTGGAGGGCGTCAACATGCTGCTAGTAGGGTTTCGAGCTTATTCAAGCCTTCTCTTGTTGTTTCTGGGGTTTTTTGAAGGAGATTCTTTTGCAGGGAACCTTGTGGTAAGTCTTCTTTGTTCTAAATTTAAACCACAACCTCCATTTTTGAGCACTTTTGTTGTTTTTGGCCGCGAGATTTTGAGTTTTCTGATGTCTTTTCCTCTTTTCTTCATTGTTGATGAATCTTCCTCACTCTGAGGCTGCCATTGGAGAGCCTGGTTTGAGCTTTTGGCGAAGAACTATGGGAAAACCCATGACCCTAAATGTGTTTTCTTTCAATGAACAATATGAAGGTAAGCCCCATCATTCTGTTAGAATCAATTTTTTTATGAAAATCCTAAGGGCTTGTATTCATTTGAATTCAAACTTGTGCTATCCTTTTTCATAAAAAGTGCCTTCTATTGCTATCCACAAAGCCAAAATTTCCTTTTACCACCATACCGCTGCCACATTTTCAGCCTTCATAGTCCTCACCTCATACCTCTTTACCACGGTCCTTTGCAAAACAATCCATGGTATCACGATTAACAGTAGACAACGACAACCTTTTACTGCCACATCGCATAGGTACGAAGCAAGACCCATGGTTGAGCGGTATATTTAAAGACAGTCCAAGCTGATACTGCCATACTGCATGGAGAGAAAGGTTTGACCGCGGTAGGGCGGTGATGAAGGAAATAAGTTAGACACTGCTATACCGCAGAGGGTCAACAAGCAACCCGCAATAGAGCGGTATGCACAGGAGGAACAAAACAAAGAAGAGACTGCTATACCACGAAGGGTCAAAATAGTGCCCGCAATAGAGCGGTGGAGATGACAGTCAAGGTAGATCACACTATGGTACCGCAAGGAGCAGAAAGGAATACCGCGGTGGAGCGGTAAAGGCAGCATAGACAGGTCAGTATAAAGGACACCATAGTACGACAACGAGAGGAAGGATGGCGCGCGGTAACACGGTAGAGCAACCATTATGTTACTATTCAATTATGTTTTATTTTTCATTATCAAATGGTGTGACCTTTGGTTTGAGGCTGTTTGCCTCTCATGAGAATATGAACAGTGCGAGACAAAAAAAGGGTGCAGAATTTTTTTTTCTGGGAAGGTATAAAAGCAAGAGATAGATATAGAATAATGAGTTAGAAGTTAGAATAGTTAGAATAGAGATGATTTTCAGAATTTTTTTATGTTGTGAAGACCATGATGCATGTATGAATTTTGAAGAAGTCAATGAAGATGTCTAATTTTGCTGCCTAATTTTGGTATCAACTATTTGTCAGAATTATTCAATTATTTGGTTGTCTCCATTTTAATGCTTCTCTGTTATTTAAACTGGTATATCAAGTATATATGTAGTTTGTCGATGCACATTTGTTGTATTCATGTGATATGATTAATTGGTTCTTTCTAGTAAAGATTAAATCCTTATAGTCAATCATAGTAATTTAGAAGTGTTAATTGGATCGATAAGAAGAACTGCATAATTAGAGTTGTCAATCTGTCTCAAGTAGAGTTTGTCAACTATTTACTTGCATGTTTATACAATTTATAAACTCATATAAGTGTGCCAAACAGTTTGAGTTATTTCCATTACGGGTCACATTTTCTAAGCATTCATTGGACTTCGTATACCCAATAGGGTGGTCTCGCCCATTCTATTCATTTAAATTCATTAAATATTTTGTTTCAGACATCTATTAACTAAACATATTAAATTTTACCTTGATTTTTCTTATACAATTTATACCAACTAAGTTTGCATCTTTCCACCTCCAAATTGCCATTGTGGATAGATTGCTTAAGGAAGAGACATACAGTTCAAATCTGCTTTGTTCATATAGGTTTACCCGCCTAGATCTGGCAGAACCTAAATTGTAGAAGGTTAAAATTCATTATTTGGCCTTGTATGTTAGCCAAAAATGTTGTGAGAGCTTGGTAACCTCTCATGGTTCAAACCTACATTTTTGAGTCTTAACAGTTTGGTGACTCTACTAGGGACCAAACTGAACCCAAGCCTTCACCATAGAGTCAGTACCTTGTAGGAGACTCCGCTGGGAACAATGTACTACAAAATTTTCTCACCTTTTGGAAAGTGAGTGGTGACTCTGAATGAACAAGTGCATTAAAACTGATAAAGTGAAGTATACATCATAAAGGAACCATCTTAGAGTTCAGACTATCAAAATTGCTCACAAAATGCAGGGAAGAAGGTCTTTGTATAAGGAGGATCCGAATAATGAAAAAAGTAAATGGACTCAAAAGAATGATAAGGGCAAGAAGGTGTTTGATGACATGGACCCAACAAATAAAGACAAATCATCAAAAGCACACCTGGAGACATATAATTCCTATGGTACACTGGCGACTGAAAACAACCCATCTAGAGAACCTCACACTCTTGAGGAAAAGAGGAATGCCTTCTATCAACCAGACCCCAAAAAAGTTGAGGAGTTCATGGCTGGACTTGATGCTAAAAGGGAAAGGAGACAACATGAATATGATCAAAAAATGGCATTACTTGAAGAGAATCAGGATGGAATTGGCTATGAAGCAACCTCTGAAGAGAACTATGAACACATGGCTCGGGATGAGATAAATGCACGATTGGAACATGAAAGACAAGAAGTGGAAAGAACAAGAATAGAGTATGAGCAGAGGCTCCAAGCGATAAAAGAGCTTCAAGAATTGAAGTTATAGAAAGCTTAGATCAATGCTCAAATGGCTAACTTACGTAAATATGTGCCACCTTATAGGTAGGGGATAATAATGCAGGACCTTCAAATCCCCAAGAGCACAACAAAATCAATCAAGGAATCAATATAGACCCCCAAATGCTCCACCGCAACATCAAAACGCTCAGCCACCCCCTCACCAGCAATATATACCCCCACATGGTCAACAACACGTGCCTCCACAAGGTCAGCAATATGTGCCACCACCTTACAATAATCCATTATACTAGTACCAACATCCTCAAAATCCACCTCCTCCACCATACACAACCATGATCAAATAATTTGATTTGGCTGGATTTCAAATATATCCTTACCCCATGCATAACAGTTGGAGAAGCCTTGTTCCAAAATTCATAGGAAGTAGTGCAGTCACAACTGAAGAACACTTAAGGAGTTTTAATGCATTTATTCAAGACTTGGATATGCAATATGAGGATGTGCAAATGAGATTGTTTATGATGTCATTGATTGAAGATGCTAGAGATTGGTATAATAGTTTGCCAACAAATTCTATTGATTCCATTCAGGAGTTTTATGAACAATTCCTTGAGCAGTATGGGAATCACTGTGCACCAACATTTTCCTTGCATGAATTGGTAACTATCTAGAAGCATCAGAATGAGTTAGCTTATGATTTCAATCAGAGGTTTTTTAAATTGCATAATAAGATACCTCATGGATCCAAATTAGCTGATCCTACTGCATTAAGTATCTATTTAAAAGCTTTTGATCCTAAGACAAGATATGAGCTTTGGAATAG
This sequence comes from Sequoiadendron giganteum, assembly GCA_007115665.2. Classification (NCBI taxonomy): domain Eukaryota; kingdom Viridiplantae; phylum Streptophyta; class Pinopsida; order Cupressales; family Cupressaceae; genus Sequoiadendron; species Sequoiadendron giganteum. Next base: position 621,269,872 of record CM021102.1, on the reverse strand, counting down.
GTGTCCTAGGAATTTAGCTGAAGCTCAAAAGATAGCACTAACTATCGAAAATAATAGGAAAGCTGCAGAGATGATTGGCAAGAGGGACAATCCTAGGGTTCTCCAATATACTCCTCCAAATAGGTAGGAAAATTCATACAAAAATGAAAGGCCAAGGTTGCATGACATGCCATATAATACAAATTGGAAGGATGGAATGTCAGTGATGGATAGGCCAAGGAATAAAGAGACACCTGATCCTTTAAAGAAAAGAGGGGCATATATGGTAAATAATAGTCCTTGGTGCTCAGTTTGTGACTTGCCACATTCCCCAGATCATTGTATTGTAGCTCAGTCGATACTAGGAAAAGACATACCAGAAGACAACAATGAAGAGGACCATAATATTTATTTAAATTCCCACACTCTTCACTCTATTGAACAGGTATATTCATCTTAAGAAGAAGGAGGGTATGAATATGATGTTGATCACCAAAAGTACAATGTCCATATGGAAAGAACATCAAGTTTTTTCTGATCATGAAGAAAGTGATAATGAACAATGTCCTCCTAGTACATCATATCAGACAAATGAATGCAATACGAGAAGACCGACTGAGGAAGAAATTAAAAGGTTAATTGTTGCAACAGTTGAGTAGGCCAAAAGAAGATACTAGTTGAGAAATAGAACAATAAATGAGAATGAAGGTGTTCCAAGAGGAGTATTTTTGAAGGATAAGAAAATGCCCCAGGAAGCTTAAAAAAGGACAAATGATAAGAAGTTTGATAAAAAAGAACAAAAGTATGTCCATAAGGAAGAAAACAAAGAATTGCCCAAGGAAAAACAAAAGTCAAATTAGACAAACAAAAAGGAGAAAGAAGAGAACAAAGGAGAGTAAATAGAGCAAAAGAAGATGATCAAAATAGAGGGTGCCTCCTTTAATTTCATGGAAGCTTTGTCCCAAGTAAAGATGTCCGTCCCATTACTAGAAATGATGAAGATTAAAGAGTATAAGGAAAGTGCTATTCAATTAATGTCTAATGGAGGTAATAAAAGTACAAACCTTGAAAATAAGGAGATTCCTGAAAGTAGTAATAAGAAGGAAAAGATAATAGTTCTAGAGGTTTGTCTAAGTGATGCATTGATGAATCCACCACAAATAGATCCATTATTTACTATCCTACTCATAAATGATAAGCTGGTAATAAATTGAATGATATATTCATGTGCTTCTATGAAAATCATGCCAGTAGGGGCGATGAAACAACTCGATATGTGGGTAAATGTTGAAGGTGGTAAATGTTATGCCATGGATAGTAGACCTATCTTGGTTGTGGGAATTATGAAAGATGTGGAAGTGAAATTGGCTACTTACCCACAAGCAACTTATAATATTGATATAACTGTGATTGACACACCTCCTCAGTTTGGAATGATTTTGTCAAGACAATGGACAACAGTAGTTGGAGGCAATGTACAGTTTGATTTATCATATGCCACAATACCAGTCAATGGTGAAGAAGTCAAATTGTATAGAGAACCAAGGATGAATCAGATTGTCAATTGTGTTCCTCAAGGATAGCTCAATTATTTCTATGATGCGGATTTAGGGAGCTTCAAAGTGGAACCGTCTCAGCCTGAATTAGCAAATACTAACCTAATTGATAAGCATGTTTCTAAAGATTAGCAGGGCATGTGGAAAATGTATTTTGATGGAGAATGCAGCCAAGAAGGCAATGGATTTGGAGTAGTTTTTATATCACCTAAAGGTATTACATTCAAATATTCATTTTTACTAAAATTTGAGTGTACAAACAATGTGGCAGAATATGAGGCCTTGTTGATTGGTTTAAATATGACTGTCAAGCACAAGATCAGATTGATAACTATCCTGGGAGACTCTGAACTGGTTGTCTCACATATTGGATCAAGATATGCTGCAAAGAATAAAATATTGAAACAATATAGAAATGTTTTGGGATACGATTGAGTTATTTGATGCTTTCTCAATTGATTGGATAAACATATCGGAAAATTTAATGGTAGAATTTCTAGCTAACGTGGCCCTGAAAAGAGATGATATTACTTTGGATGGAATATCTCAGGTTGAATTCAAAACAAGACCTGCTATCCTTGACAACATATACAGTTGGAAAGTTTTCAATGATGATGCCGACCTTCTAAGGTTTCTTCATTGCATAGATCAGTATGAGGCATAGGAGATTGACTTCAATTCTTTTGTGGAAGAAGTGGATGGGAAACAAACTGTATTTGGGAAGGAAGTCTTGCAACTTAAAACCAACAAGCTCCCCAAAGGGATTGTGGAATTAGAAAGAGTGTATGATGAGAATGATCGCTCTCTCATGAAGCAGACACTGGTCAAGAGAGAAGATATTGAATAAATAAATCTAGGAACTAAGTTAGCACCGAAAAGGGTCTACATTGGGAAGAAGATAAGTCCAACCATCAGGAAAATGCTGATTGCATTGTTGAGAAAGTACAAGCATGTGTTTGCTTGGTCTTATGAGGATCTCAAGGCATACATAGAAGATATTTTCCAGCATGAGATTCCACTTAAACCAGATACAAAGCCATTCATACAAAGGAACATGCCTATTAACCCAACTTTGGAACCTAAGATGCAGGAGGAATTGGCAAAGCTCAGAGATGGAGGTATTATTAGATCCATTAGACATTCAACATGGGTCTCAAACTTGGTTCTAGTAAGAAAGAAAAATGGGGATATTAGATTATGTGTAGATTTCAAAAATCTGAATGTTGCTTCCCTTAAAGATAATTATCCTCTCCCAAATATGGAGGCAATATTGCACAAAGTAACTGGGTGTGAGCTACTATCAATGATGGATGGGTTTTCTGGATATAACCAAGTTAAAGTCAAAGAGTCTGAGCAATACAAGAGAAAATTTACTACACCGTGGGGGACATATGTTTATGTTAGAATGCCATTCAGTCTGACTAATGCAGGGGCCACTTTTCAAAGGGCCATGGATGTGGCATTTTCAGATTTGATTAATGCCATAATGATAGTGTATCAAGACGATCTTACTGCTTATTCCAAAAGGGTAGAAGATCATGTGGGGCACTTGGAGAAGATATTTATCAAAGCTTTGGAATATGGTATTAGTCTTAATCCTAAAAAATGTCATTTTTTTGTTACAAAGGGTAAGCTTTTAGGACATATTGTATCAAAAGATGGGATTAGAATAGACCCTGAGAGAGTAGAAGCCATAGACAAAATCCCCATTCCCAAAATTGTCAAAACAATCCAATAATTTTTTGGTCAAATTAACTTTGTGAGGAGATTTGTGTCAAATTTCGTTGAGATTGTTAAACCTATATCCAAGATGTTGAAAAGGGGAGAAAAGATAGATTGGACTGCTAAAGCCATGAAAGCCTTTATAACTATCAAAAGAGCTATCAAAGAAGCTCCCATCCTAAAGTCCCCTGATTTTACCAAACATTTTCAGATATTTTCTTTTGCTTCATTTCACACCATAGCAGTTGTTATGTTACAAAAGAATGATTAAGGTCATGAGCAACCTGTATCTTTTTTCAGCAAGTCTTTGCAGGGGTCATACTTAAAATATGATATTATGGAAAAACAAGCCTTTGCATTGGTTAAAGCAATAAAAATTTTCAAACCTTATCTTGTTGGAGCTAAAGTAATTGCCTATGTCCCACATGTAGCTATGAAATATATCCTGGTACAGATAGAGGTGACAAGGAAAAGATGTAGATGGATTAATAAAATCCAAGAGCTCAATATGGAAATTCAGATTATTGAGTTGGCAAGAGGACAGAGTTGGCCAAGTTAATGGCAAAAACAAATGTTGAAGCAAATCAAATCTATAGTATAGAAGGTGAGGAGAATGTAGTTGCAAGTATTGAACATACTCTTTGGTACACAAACATAAAGTATTATTTGAGTCACATGAAATTACCTGAGAGGTTGAATGATAATCAAAAGAGAACTTTGAAGTTGCAAGTATCTAAGTATGTATTTATAGAAGAAGACCTATTTTGGAAGAATAGGGATGGAATGCTATTGTTGTGTCTAGATGAATCACAAGAAAAACATGTCTTGAGGGAGATTCATGAAGGGGTGTGTGGAGGTCATTATTCTACCAAAACCACTGCACATAAGATTCTTAGGGTTGGCTATTACTGGCCTAATTTTTTTAATGAATCTTTTGCACATGTGAGGAAATGTGAGGCTTGTCAGAAGTTTTTAGGGAAATTAAAGTATCAAGGAGCCTTACCACTTAGACCTTTGCAGGTAGAAGCCCCTTTCCACCAATGGGGAATTGAATTCATTGGAGAAATACAAGAAAAGTCAAGTGGAGGATATAAATGGATACTTGTAGCTACATATTATTTTACTAAGTGTGTGGAGGCAATCCCAACTAAACAAGCAACGAGAAAGGTGGTGGTGAATTTTCTAATGGAAAACCTTATAACTAGATTTGACACACTGATAAGAGTGATCACAGATAATGGGATGTGTTTTAGATCTAATGAATTCAAATTTTTTTGCAATACACATGGCATTACTATTTCCTATGCTGCCCCTTATCATCTACAAGCAAATGGTCAAGCAAAATCAAGTAATAAAAGTCTTTTAAAGATAATAAGGAGGATGCTAGATACAAATAAAAAGGCATGAGACTCAAAGTTGAGAATGGTTGTATGGGCAGATAGGATTACAATAAAAAAGGCAATTGGAAAGTCTCTATTTGAACTGGTGTATGGAACCCAAACTAGGATGCCACTACAAAATATTTTACCAGTTTATAACTTTATTCTGCAAGAGGATTTGGATATTTCTGAACCAATGGAGGAAAGAATGGAGTAGCTTACATAACTTGATAAAATAAGGAGAATGGCTCAGAAGAAAAATGTGAAGTTGCAATCAAAGATGAAATATCTTTTTGATAAAAGGCCAAAGATCAAAAATTTGAAGAAAATGATCTAGTGTTGATGTGGAATGCTAGATTTTAGGAGAAGGGAAGGCATGGAAAGTTTGAAGCTTTGTGGTTGGGTCCTTTTGTGATCATTGGCAAAGGAGGGGGGAACTCTTATTATTTGTGGAATATCTCTGGAGAGGAGCAGGAGTTGCTTGTACATGGGAAATTCCTAAAGAATTTATTCTCTTAAGGGGTACCAGAGGATTAAGGATTGCCAGTGTATGGACAATTTTTAACAAACCTTTTAAAACATTCTTTTCCATGCATAGTAATTTAGGAATTCAAAAGGGGTTGGGAATTGCTAGTACATGGACAATCCGAGAACTCCCTCATTGAATTTTTTTTTTTCTTTCCATGTAAAGTAGTGTAGGGTCATTTCCATCCTCCATTTTTCATCTCCCTCATTTTCCATCTCCTTTATTTTTCATATCCTCTGATGTCTCGGTCTGCTCTCTCAGGGATATTCTGGATTCTTGCAGTGATTGGAAAATCACTCATCCCTAACAGAAGCCGCTATTAGAACCATATTTTTTATAAAAATCCTAAGGGCTTGTATTCATTTGAATTCAATCTTGTGCTATCCTTTTCATAAAAGTGCCTTCTATTGCTATCCACAAATCCAAAATTGCCTTTTACCGCCATACCGCTGCTACATTTTCAGCCTTCATAGCCCTCACCTCATACTGCTTTACCACGGTCCTTTGCAGAATAGTCCATGGTATCACCGTTACCAGTAGACAACGATATCCTTTTACCACCACACCACGAAGGTACGAAGCAAGACCTACGATTGAGCGGTATATTTGAAGACAGTCCAGGTCGATACTACCATACCGCGTGGAGAGAAAGGTTTGACCGCAATAGGGTGGTGATGAAGGAAATAAGTCACACACCACTATATTGCGGAGGGTCAACAAGCAGCCCACAGTAGAGCGGTATGCACAGGAGGAACAAAATAAAGAAGAGACCACTATACCACGAAGGGTTAGAAGAGTGCTCGTGGTAGAGCAGTGGAGATGACAGTCAAGGTAGATCATACCGCAGTACCACAGGGAGCAGAAAGGAAGACCGTGATGGAGCGGTAAAGGCAAGATAGACAGGTCCGTGAAATGGACACCATAGTACCACAATGATAAGAAGGATGGCACACAGTAACGCAGTAGAGAAACCGTTATGTTATGGTTCAATTATGTTTTATTTTTCATTATCAAACGACGTGACCTTTGGTCTGAGGCTGGTTGCCTCTCATGAGAATATGAACAAACCGAGACAAAAAAGGGCACAATTTTTTTTTCTTTTGGGAAGGTATAAAAGCAGGAGATAGATACATAATAACAGGTTAGAAGTTAGAATAGTTAGAATAGAGATAAATTTTAGAATTTTTTTATGTTGTGAAGACCATGATGCATGTATGAATTTTGAAGAATTCAATGAAGATGTCTGATTTTGCTGCCTAATTTAGGTATCAATTGTTTGTTAGAATTATTCAATTATTTGGTTGTCTCCATTTTAATGCTTTTCTGTTATTTAAAATGTTATATCAAGTATATATGCATTTTGTTGATGCACATTTGTTGTATTCATGTGATATGGTTAATTGGTTCTTTCCAGTAAAGATTAAATCCTTATAGTAAATCATAGTAATTTAGAAGTGTTAATTGGATCAATAAGAATAAACATATTATTAGAGTTGTCAATTTGTCTCAAGTAGAGTTTGTCAACTATTTACTTGCATGTTTATACAATTTATAAACTCATATCAGTGTGCCAAACAGTTTGAGTTATTGCCATTATGGGTCACATTTTCTAAGTCTTCATTGGTCTTCGTATACCCAATAGGGTACTCGTCTTGCCCATTTTATTCATTTAAATTCATTAAATATTTTGTTTCAGACATCTGTTAACTGAACATATTAAATTTCACCTTGATTTTGCTTATACAATTTATACCAACTAAGTTTGCATCGTTCCACCTCCAAATTTCCATTGTGGATAGCTTGCTTAAGGAAGAGACACATAGTTCAAATCTTCTTCGTTCATATAGGTTTACCTGCCTAGGTCTGGCGAAACTTAAAGAGTAGAAGGTTCAAATTCATTATTTGTCCTCGTACGTTAGCCAAAAATATTGTGAGAGCTTGGCAACCTCTCGTGGTTCAAACCTGCATTTTTGAGTCCTAACACATTCGAATTCTATATTTCACTTCATTTCTTGTTAATAGAAGTTTAAATTGAGCATAATAGTGAATGTATATACTCCTTCTTACTTTGTAGCTACGGCCTTATAGATTCTGGGTATTTGTGATTCTTTAAAGTCATGGCTCCATTAGGGTTTCTGGGTGCTTTATTTGATTTGTAGGCCGCTATTGTATATGGTGGTGATCTTTATCCTTCAACAAAAGCTTTGAATTCCTTTTTGACATAGAATCTGGGTTTTCATTGTTTGTAAACCCCATGGCTAAAATTTGCGTGTTTTGATAGTAATATATCCTCTTTTATTCAATCAACACACATATGTCCATAATTTCACAAGAACATCATAAAGAGATGACTTTATAGACACAACTATTTAATCCTTGTCCTCTTAGGCTCAATATACAAAGCTCAACAATCTATACACATTCTTGCTTTTGATAACTTAAAGATGATGTGTTGTGTAATGCGACATTTTATAAGCTCAATTTACTTTGAATTTGCATGGTTGGAAAATTTTGAGGATGAGAACTCAATTTCTGGAAGTGAATTGAAATCCATATCGGTTTTGGCCTTCACAACAAGTTCAAAAATTGCACAACTGATATCATCACTTGCATCAAATGGAGAAATCTCATTGTTTAGCTTACTTTTATACCTAAACCAATATTGCTATTTCCTGTACAAAGTCTTGTACTAATGCAAAGCTTATCTTTATTGATATAATCTTGTAACATTGCAATTGTCTCCTCTATATACGTCTTTGACATTTTATCATGCACTGTGCACTAAAATTGGATGGCAGTGACACGCATATGCTTCCTGTACATGCTCACAATATAGTAAATTGCTCTGTTGTTTAATTTCATGAGTTGTTGCTATTATGTCATTGTTGATATCTTATTTCCTGAATAGTTGCATTTTATGATACTATTATCTTTTCATTTATGACCTTTCATAAGAAGAAAATAGTAGAAAAAAATGACACTAGTACATTGTTGCCCAAGGCTATCCTATCTCTTCATGACTATTCAATACTTAAGATGACTATCAGTGCTTGATTCTCTCATTGTATACATTTCATACAATGAAACAACATAAATTATGTTTTAGTAAAGATATACCTTGTATCTCATTCATTAATGAACTAGCTAGAATGAGGAGAATGGTTAGCATGCACACAAATGCATTTGTTTCCTCATTATGCTCTTGCTTGATATGCTACTATACCTTGTAATGTTTAAAAAAAATATCCCTCAATGGCTTGTATTGGCTCACTAAAAGTGGCCTTCATGCTCTGTATTGTTGCTCAATGTTTTCTTCTTTGTTTGTACATGATCACTTGTTTCAATGTTGAAACAACATTACTGTCAAAGAAAAAAATGAACATTTTCATGATGCCATTGTGAACTACCAGAATACCAATCTGCTCTGACTCTGTGATTGTGATGACTGTATCTCACTCTCCTTTCATCTGCAATGAGAAAATGTAGTATGTTGGGCTTGACCCTTGTGGGAACCCATTTTCCTCCACATACTGAAATGTTGAACATGATGAACCAGTAATGAAACATGTACCTATACCTACATAGTGAACACATAAGCTAGATAAAAATAGTGAATTCAATGTTCTTTTGATGATTTGATCTGGCACTTTTGCATTTATCTTTTGATGGCTCAATTGATTTAATGCCTCATAGTTGTAAGTTATATGTCTGTTGATAGGATATACGATTAGGTTCATATCCGAAGCTCTAACAAAACCCTTTTTTAAATCAATTGCAGGTACTTCTAAAGATTGGGTGTGAGATGAGCTGAAGACAAGAAGACCCGTCTGAAGATAGGAGGATCAACGATCAATGCCAACATTGACAGGCAATGATGGATATGTTCCTTTTCATGTTTTCTTTTCTATTTTCATCTTCAGTTAAATAGATTACTTCCCTTGTTGAATCAATCAATTTAGTCATTCCCACGGCTTGTGTGGGACCTTTTAAAAAAAACCTTTATCTTCAAAGCATAAAAAAGTCAATGTTTATGCAATCTTGTATGTTTCTTTGATTTTTCAAAATGAATAAAATACAACATTACTATACAATTTTGATAAATCTTATGTGTTGTGAATGAATGCATAATAAACTAAATCTTATTTAAGATTCTTCATTGCAAATGAACTATCAACATAAAAGAATGTACCTTTCACCTTAAATATAATCAGCTGTTCTAGCTCTACCAAATTGAGCTGAGGTAAAATTTGGTAACAAACATATGGAAAGTGTAAGTAATTTTCTATTGTATTTTAGATTTGATTCCCCATGACATGGGTATTAGATTTTTCCACTCAATTTGGGTCATGTTTGAGAGTGGTTTTAACTCATTTTTTTTTGTTTTATTTGGTGGTTTCATGCATTTTAAATATTTGATAAATTTGTGATTGAGGAAGTAGTTTGACATGAGAATTTGTAGGTATAGAAGTGTTGTTGGAATATTTTCAAAATTATTTCAAGTTTATTTTTTAGTGAAATAATCCTATAAAGATGTGCATTAAAAATACATTGTAATCTTCTTTTAGATTTTATAATAATTTGTGTAGGTTTCTCATGTGAGTTTTTTCTCTAATTTTTTTTTCCCCATGTAAATAATTGTTTATCTATTTGTGAATGTGTTTCTCTACTTCCATGATTTTTTTAGATGATATTTTAAATTGTTTGAACATCACTCCTTTTAAGATTAATGTAGGAAGTTGTTTCCACATACCTTGCTTCCTTTTAATATGCATACAACCATCAAATTTAGACCTTACAAAATATTAAAATCAAATAATGAATTATTGATTTAAAATACTTGAGAAGAAAATCTTTTCAAAAACTCTAAAATTGATTCTAATAGACTTGAAACAAATACTTAATGTAATGTAGAAAAATGTACACCTTTACATTTTCACACTATGTTTGCATCCCATTTATTAATTGGACTTAATTAAGCTTCTAATTACCTAAATTATGCATTCCAAAGCCTTATTATTTCCCTTTTCCGAAAGGGAAACTCATATTAAACAATTGCCTACATAAATTTAAACACCTTGGAAATTGTGTGTCCTGGATTTAGGTCCTAGCGAATGGGTCCTCCTTAAGTGCTAGGACCCAATTTTTAATATGTTTTTGGTCGAATTTTAATGATTTAAATTCAAGTTTCAAATATTAGATTTTGGAATCTAATTTTTGGGAAATTAGATAAACACCTATAAATACCTAGTTATTTTAACAATTCAAATCTAAGACACACTATCAAGAGTTCACATGAGAAAATATTAATGCCAAGAGCATTGAAGAGTAGATTTATCAGTCATCTACAAAAAAAAATCAAGATCATATCATCATGTGAAGATTCATGTGTGTTCATATCATGTTTTAGAGCTAACATTGTGATGTAGGTTTCAAACATTCAAGCCAATTCAAGCAAGATCCAATCCTTAGAGAGATGTGTTAGACTTAAATCGTCTAATGGAAATAATTAAGGGTTTGGTGAGTTGTAGCATAGCTTTATTCATTCATCAATTCCTTCCATTTATCATTATCTTTTATCATCAAAGTTTAATTACCAAATCGAGGTTTGACCAAGGCAAACTGCTATTCACCTAAAAGAAAATATTATTCTCTCTTTGAATGTGCAGATTTATAGGTGAAGAAGGATTGAAGATCACTCAAAAGAGAAATTTTACAAAGTTGTCATCAAAGTTGTCAAGCTACAAAAAATCACCTATAGGATTTATTTCTGGCTTTTTGACAATCAAACCTGGAGGAATCAGAAGCATAGATCTAGGATCTGAGGACTCTAAAAGAAGATTTTGAACCCTTGTACAGAGACCTATTTTCCCTAGGGTGAATCTATCCTTTAGCAGTGTTCAAAACCCACTTTTGGTGCTAGGTACATACCATTCTTCCCTTCTCAGATGTGCCTAAAAGTCAATATTTTTGTTTTTGCTATCATAATACTCTGTAATACAAGTTTTAGGTCACATAATTGAGTTTATTAAGGAATTTATTTTTATCTCCCTAAAATGCATTTCAACTACTTCTTTCATAAGAAAACAACAAATCCTTCCTAATAGAGTTGACTCACCTCAAGGTTGAAAGTCGGTTCTATCTTTGGGAGATCTCTTTTTCTAATGAAATTAGGGAAAAGGTCCATTTTAGGTGTTCCATTCTAGTGATCCCCTTACCACACATCCACACCAATAATAATCATCACAACCCTTCCTTTTCACCATTTCACTTAATACATTATTTTTATTATTACATCCTTAAACATTCCTATGGGAAAAGAGCATTGTTATAGGTACAAGTACAATGGAAAACTAGTGGTGAACACCAAAATAACTACCATTGAAATGATCCTATAGTAATTCTTAAATTTAATTTCCTTTGAATAGCTCCAAAAATCAATGGCTCATATCTCATATGAAAATTATTTTAAAATTTATATTATCTATAGATTTAGGGTTTTCTATGTTTTGAATACACTCAACACACAACTCTAGAGATGGCTAGCCATTTTATTGGATAATTACCTAAAGAGGCTCAAATAATTATTATATAAGGTATTTTTCATACAATCCAAGCTCTCTAAAATCTACTAGAATCAATCTATACGTTACATTACCTTCCTATTTCAATGTATTTAGTGAATTCTTTTTCCTAGGTTCATTATAAAACTAATAAAGTAACATCTAATGGAGACCATAAAGCTGGAATATATGAAGGTGATGTGAGTGTGGACATGGGTTTGAGGCCATGGAATCTTCCCTTATATTCATAGAATTTATAAGAAACAAACTATAGACAATTAAGAGTAGAAAGAAAGAAGATTTTAAAGTATTTTGAGTATTATTAGTTTAGATGACTAATTATATTAGAATTTTTTTATGAGGAATGATCAAGAAAATTGGAGAAGTTTAAAGAAATTGGTTTGTTGAATATTTTTTTGCTTATGCTATGACTAATAATATCTCATTCAAGGATGATTTATTTTTTATTTTGAATAATAATTTCTTATTGAAAGAAGTTGTATACTTATTTTGAGCAATACATTTTTAAAGATATATGTTATATTAGAGGTTTTTTGTAAAGGAAGGGGGTTTTGATGGAAAAAAAATCAAATCTAAGAGGATTTTTGTTAAATAATATTTTGAAGGAAAATATAAAGGGTTTCGTTAGATAAATAATTTTGTTGAAGCCCAAAAGAGAAATATGGATGAAATTACTAGATTTCCTATAACCATTTAGATTTGATAATCTACTCCTCATTTTAGCTCTTATTTTAAAAAATATTCTTGGTTTATTCCTTATAAATTTGATTTAAAATAGAATGCTAGCTTGTTTAATATTTGAAGATAGACATACTACTTTATTAGCTTGGTAAACAAGAAATTTCAAAGTTTATATATTATGATTGGATTAAAGAAAGAACACATTTTTAATGGCTTATTTTATGTACTATGTTCCTTGAGGATGCATTTTCAAGTTATTTTAGTTGTTTCCACTCTAGGGACATTCTAGGAATGTGAGTATACCTCAAAAATATGCCCAAGTTATCCTCAAATTTGAAAAAATTGTCAAGTAACCATCTAAACAATATTCCTAAGATAGGGGGATGCCATAAGGATGATCTGACATCCCTAATATAGCCGAGGATATATTATAAATATTGAGACATCCCCAATTATCTTGGGATGCCTTGTCGTCCCCATAGTGAATCCACTAGTTTTGTAAAAAAATTCCAAAATGAAAAATGATTATTTTAATATTTTTCTTGTAAGCCCCCACACAACACTTATCCCTAAATGAAAAAAAGGATCCCACTCTCTCATTATAACTCATTTTTATATGCAAAAATAAATTGCATACAAGTTGGAGAATACAATCATTTTGCATAGGTTTGAATACATAGTTGGAGAGATCAACATTAATGATTAGTGAAGAATGAGATAGCAAGAGAAGTAGAAGAGGTAAGCGATTCTTCCAATTTTATTTCTATTTTTTTCACTTTCTTTATAATATAAAAAGACACCATGAGTAGTAGTTGTGATATCAGTGAATGTGAAATGGAAGAAATAAATGTGAGAGTTTCAACCTCAAATGGGGGTTCATTAGGGTGTGGGTGTGCTAAGAGTGAAGGATAAAAAATATAAAACCCATGTGAGTTTCCTTCCACCATATAAAAAACTTATGCAACGGGCCCTTCTAATTCTAAATGACATCTTCTCCAATTTGTGACAGCCCTATAGAAAGACAAAAATAAAAAATTGAGAGGTAGTAGAGTGTGGTTGAGTCACATTTACAAAATATATTTTAGAGGTAGTTATACCAATGTAAATTATTATCTCTTGGGAAATTTATAGGACATGGTGTTAATTTATATCTAGATATAAAGGAGGATGATAAGGTAGAGGTTTCTACATTGCACATGGAGACATAAGAAAAGTCTAAGGGCATGTTAGTGCCAACACAAGCTACACAGTCAACTATGCCCACACCCTCCATGATTGCTAGTGGAAGTAGTGATGTTTATACAAGTGTAATACCCCTTCATTTTGCTTCTTGTTCGGTTTGCTTTATGCTATGTTTGGTTGCAATTACTTTGATTCTGGATACATTTTATTATGATGTTTTGATCGCTACCATTGAGCAACAACTATCATTGTGTGATGTGTTGACCTAATTATTGTTTCACATGCATTATGGATTAATGATGTTGTAGAGTTAGCATGAGATGTTATTATGAGATTATTGGATTATGATGGAAGTGTCAGTTTCGATGAGTGTATTGGTGAAGAGGACGGGTTCGCATCACTCATTTGCGAGCGCCCTGCGAATCTGTAATTTCTCCTTCACGGTGTGTATTATATGCTGGATATATTGTATGATGTTGTTTACTTGGTTGCAGGATTGCAGGTACATGACATCGACTCCACCTGGTTTCATAGGTTTGAATGTGTCGATCCAACGGTTAAGTTGAATGGGAGATAGTAGCTAGGTAACATGTGTCAAGTTTACACCCTAGCCTTAGTGTGTCGTCAGTCATGTGTCGAGTCATTGTCTGTCTTGCTTTAATGTTATTTAATTTTGAAGGATTCTTGATTTGAAAATAGATATTTAGAATAATTGCATTTAAATCATGTTGATGGTTATTTAATTTAAATAATGCAATGTGGATAAAAATTTATATTTAAATTAATTAATTATATCTAGTTTATTTAATTAATTAAATTTAATCCAAGGGGGTTGAATTTAGTTATTAAATAATTAAATTAATTAATTAAATGTGATGCAAGAAAATGAAAGGAAATAAAAGAATTTAAAATTAATTTTGGAATTTAATTTCAACGTGTGGGAATTAAATTAGAAATTATAATTAAATGTTTATTTGGGAAATTAGTTGCAACTTTGAAAATTAATTTATTATTTGAAATTGCATTGAAAGTGGGTTTTCGAAAATTGAAATGGAAATTGAAATTGAAATTTGAATTTGAAATTGAAATTGAAATTAATATCTAATTTGCATGTAATGTGAATTAGGGTTGAATTAGGTATTTTTGATTTATAAGGAATGCATGTTTTAATTTTAGGGGCAGAGAAAGTTTTTAGAAAAATTCATTTTTACAGCAGAGAAGAAATTTTGGAAAAATTTGCACAAAAAAGGGTTTGAAGAAAGTTTTGATTGTAGAATTGACTGGAAGAAAGATTGTTTTGTATTTTTTGGGTTTTGGATTGGATTCGTTGGATGATTGAAGAAAATTCAGGAGATCTTTGGAGGAGGCTTGCATCAGAAATTAATCTTTTCCTGTAGCTTCTTGATCCTGGTTTTCCTCTTTGTGTTTTATTGTTCTTGGTTACTTTTAAAATAGTAGTGAATAAAGATTTGTTTGTTAAATCTGTTTTAGAAAAGAAATTTGTTATTAGAAGAAAGGAATTAAATAAATTTACAGCTGTTGTTTTTGTGAAAATTCTTGAGTGAAAATTGTGAAAACCTCAGTTGAATTTAATTTTTTTGAGGAAATCGATTATTTTGTTATTGGAATCAAACATAGAGATTGAACAATGCATTTAGAATGTTTTTAGAAAATGTACCCTCTATAGAAAATCAAATTTATTTTGAAAACCCTATGTAGAAATTAGGTGGAGAAATCTTGAGGATTTGAAACTTGTAAAATTAGTATAGATCCGTTTTGATATAATTGTTCTTTTATTGTTTTAGAATTCAGAAAAATGATTTAAAAGAATTAGTTTTAAGTCTTTGAGTAATTTGGGATTTTCTGAAAAATTGCACAATTACATCTGTAGATGTATATTTTTACAAAATTTCCCAATTGTTCTATTGTTAAAATTCATTATATATATATATTATATACATATATATATGTTTTTATATATATACATATATATATATGTTTATATATATATACCTATAATACTTATATATACATTTTGTATTTAAAAAATACTGTACTGTATATACTATTGCCGCCGTACAGCTGACGCATCACTAAGGGTTATTGAAAATTTTTGACGAATATAAAAAAATTAAATTCGCAGTGTTTTTTTTTTTTTCTTTGATACATTGGTGGGGTGGATGCACCACTCCCCATATATGTGAGGATGCTGTTGTCCAAGACAACTTCCACTATGTGGAGGGCTTTTGCAGGGTACCCCCTGAGGCAGGGCATGGAAGGTGGGGCGGGGTTTTGGCTACTGAACCCCTCCCCAAACTTTTTTAAAATGTTTTTTTTAAATTTTATTTTTATTTATTAAACTTCCTAACCTTCAGACGATTCCCTCGTCTTCATTGAAATTCGAAAATGGTTTTTTAATAAAAGCCAAAAAAAAATAAAATAAAAAAAAAATAAAAATAAAAAAAATAAATATATATATATATATATATTAAATATATGTATTGGTAATATATATATATATAATGTGTATAAATATATTCATATGTATTATGGAATATTATGATATAGATTTATTTATATTGGAAATCATTGAGAGGTTATTTTGTAAATGATAATAGATATTTTTATATATATGAATATATATAATTAAATATATTGAAATATATATTTAATATATATATTACATGAGTATTTTCAATATATATGTTGTGGTATTTAGTTGCATGTAATTTAGTTTTGCATGAAAATTTTAAAAGATAAGTTGTGTATACATGGATGAATTGTTAAGGAAAATGATATTTAAATATATTGAAGAATTGTAGAAGTATTTATATTTGAATGTTTGTTTAATTAATGAGATTTATTTGGAAACAATATGAATGCATGGTTAAATAGTTAAGCCAAAATATATTTTTTATACACTAAGATTTTGATGTTTTTAAATAGAGAATTGAAAAGATATAGATTTTGGATAAAAACAATTGAATATAGTATTTGCAATAGTTTATGTTGTATTAGAAGTAAATTTAGGAACTAATTATATTGAAAAAAACAAATATCTATTATGTTTTTATTTATTTCCATAGTGCAATTTAATCATTGAGATTGGAATATTAAAGAATATATATAATTAAATTTATTAATATATATATATATATATATATATATTTGATGTCTATATAATATGGAGTATATATATATATATTAAGTGTAAATTCATTATCGTATTTTATTGTAATAAGATGCATGCAATATATTATGGAATAGAGATTTAAATTGGATTGATTAGTGTATATGGGTAAATGGATAGAGAAACAATATTTTATTATATTAAAGTGATTTCATGTTCTAAATAAAAAATTGAATGAGATGTAAGATTTGGTTAGGAAATGGAAAGAGTTTACTTGCATGATTTTTGTGTCGATTTAAAAGTAAATTAAGAAGTTGTTTATATTGATGAAGCAAGTAGTTATCTTAATTTGTTTTCTTTCCATTAGGGCAATTAATTTATTGTGAATGAAAAATGAAAGAGATATGGATTTAGTATATCCAAAAATAGTAATTTTCTCGTGATTGTCTTAAATGTTCTAGTTCTCTATTTTCGTATAGGGATGTAAGTTTAAATTGTTTGAGACTTCCTATAATGGAAATAGAAATATGGGATATGATTATTTGAGTTAACCTTGTAAGTGTGTCTTTGACCTTATTAACGTAACTTATTGAATGAGTATGGATTTAGGAAATCCAAATATTAGATTTGATTAATGACTTGAATGTTTTTTTTGCTATGCCATCAAGTTGCATTGTTGGTTTTGGGATTTAATGTTAGTCCTAAATTATAAGTCTTCTAGAAGAATTTAGAGGATGAGGGTTGTTGAATCTTTATGTCATCCAGTTGTTTTCCCTTGGGTAGTGCATGGTGTCTTTTCAGTTTTACCCGGTTTCCATGAACGGGGATGTTTTGTACCTCCTATGAAAGGAGTGGGCTATGTGTTATGTTGCCTCCAAGATGTTTGGAGTGAGTTATGTTATTTGTTTCCTCCTCGGGTTGGAGTGGTTTGATGCCTAGTTGGTATGCACTTGTGTTTCCCTTAGTGGATTGTTTGGGTGTGTGTTGTTGAATAGA
The DNA here is from genome assembly GCA_007115665.2 of Sequoiadendron giganteum. Lineage (NCBI taxonomy): Eukaryota > Viridiplantae > Streptophyta > Pinopsida > Cupressales > Cupressaceae > Sequoiadendron > Sequoiadendron giganteum. Next base: position 621,252,140 of record CM021102.1, on the reverse strand, counting down.
AGAGTGGCTTTTGTTAGGGGCTGGAGCCCAAAGTGGTAAACCTGGTAACCTTCAGAAGTGAGTTAATCAAGTGATAATTAAATTAATGTACTTATATGATTTGGATGCATTCACACTAATCAAGATAATTTAATCCTCACTCATAGACACAAGGGCTCGTTTAGACTTGGGATGAGTGGGAAGGCCTAGAATGACATAGTCATTTATCTTGTCAGTACGAGAGGTATTTGATGCTGCATGAGTGAGTATGAGTGCCGAGATTTGATTGAGGCCACCAAGATTACCGGAGCCTATGAAGGATGCCTAGAGGAGATCTCATGACTACTATGAGATGACACTCTATCTAGGACAACTGTTGTTAATTGTTTTATGTGTATGGTTTTATGAACATACTTGATTATTATGATGTCTAGAAGCAATGTGACCTATGTCAGTGATGTGAATGTTGTACTTGATTTGTACTTGTATTGTATTTGAGTTGTACTTGTTTAGTTCATTTGTTTATTTTTATCAGCATGAGTCAGTATGAGTCTACCTTTGGTTAGTGGTTGTAGATCTTTGTCCATGTTACTTTGCTACTATCTCCTAGCATGGGGGGTGGGCCTTCAGGTACCACTTGGTTGGGTGGAACATGCACCAAAACCGTTGGGTCCCCATTGATCTTTTGTACTTGGTGGCGAGACATCCAGATGGATAGCTTGCGGTTCTTGTTGTAATTTCTTGCTTTGTAATATATCAATTTGTATAAGTTATTTTACCTCTTTTATGTTTATGAGGTGGAATTATGTAATTGTAACCTTATGTACTATTGCCTCATTCTGGAAATGAGTGATGTAACTTTTGGATTAAGTTAATGAGATTGTATCTTGGTTGATTATCTTATTATGTTATGTGGTATTCTTATGATGTATGATGTCTATTTCATAAAGTTCATAATGCTATGGTTATATGTAATCTATATGTGTGGGTTTTAGTAATCCTAACCTTGTAGCCTTATAGGTTGTTGTTAATTAGTAAGTGATTGTGTATGTTAAATGCACTTTATAAAAAAAAATTGGTTCGCTTAAGATGTTAATTGTAACTTCCTTTAAGGTTACTTGGCGGGGCATTACAACAAGAGTAAAGAGAAATACTAGTGCTATTGAGAAGGAAATGTTAGTTGTAGGTATGTTCAATATGCAAGCATGAGGTTTGGTAGACTCTTCCATTGCTAAATTTTTTTATGCCCATTCCATACCATTCTATGTAGCATATTCTCCTTAATTAATATAATTTTCTAAAGATGTAGGTTATGTTGGTCTCCAATTCACCCACACATAGAACATAAACTACACAAAAACCTCTTTGACAAAGAATATTGTAAGATGAGTTTGGTGTTGGAGGATATGAGGGAGACTTGGACTAGGACAAGTTGATTTTGAGTTTTGGGATTTGTTAACTTATCCACTCTCATGTGAACTCTCAATTCAACTCTAATGTCATGTGTTATATCTATAATATATATGATGAATTCTTTATCAATACTATTGTTTAAATATTTAAAATTTCCTTATTTTTATATAGCCATCCCTTTTGCTATCCCTTGTTGTCCCATAAAATTGCCTACAAAAATAATCTTAAAATGCATCCCTCCATCCTTTGTCACTCTTGTCCTAGAACTTGGTAGAACATAGATTATGTACCAGTTATTGACTAATGATAAAAATTTATTATTGTTTAAATACTATAATTGAACTCTTAAAATAATGAAATTCTAAGATCTACATATTATTTCCAACATTTTTTTTAATTAATATATTCTCTTGAACCTTTTTTTCATATCCTTGTACAAAACCCTTTGTATAACTAGATAAAAATGATTACACTCTTGGAAAAGAAAAATATTCATATTAGGTGGGGAAAATTTTAATCATGCTAGGAGAACTTTATTCAAGGTGCATGAGATTTAAATATATAGAGATAGGTAAAAAAATCACATACATATATGGCACATGTAAGAGGAAAAGTTTCATTCTCTCTTGATGAAACCATGGTTTTTAGATACCCTTCTTTTAGTTATCATGGTTAAATAAGTTCTGTTCCTTCTCATTGACTATGATAATTTTTAAATGTTTTTGGAAGGCATGCCATTATTTGACATATGAATGATCCTTTTCATGCCTAGACCAACATAAGCATGGTGCCCTTCATGGATAGACTAACAAGCATTAGCAATTACACATATGCAATCATAAGGAGAGAGATTTATTTTTTAAATTTTTAAATTTTTGGATACTTCTAAATAAGGTGGATAACTCAACATTTAAAGTAAATATTTTTCCCCAATTGACTAAATTTAATTTTCAAAATGTAATTCATATTTTTTCAAAATTTCTCTCATATCCCTAGAACCAATAGGTTCATCATCCAAAACAAGAACAAAATACATATATAAATGTGTTGCTTGGATGATAAGGTACAAAATGGATCCATGTAAAACCATTATTCTTATTTGAAATTGCCTTTTTAAAAGTAAGATATTTTTTAGTCAATTTACACATCTATCACAATTTTTGCTTATGAAAATGGAAAAGTGACGTTAAAACCATGTTATAATGTTTGAGATAAAATCTATTGATATTTAAGATGATCCATTATTTTATTTCCATAAGATAGTAACTAGCATCTACTATGAAGAATTCATTTTTTCTCTAGTAGAAAAATGTCTCCACATTTGAATTTAAAGTGAATAGAAACAACTTATATTAGACCTATATTTCTTATAAAAATAGCTCCCTCAAGAAAGACTTTCAATCTAAATTAATGTTGAAAGAATATGATAAATAAAGTGTTAAACTTTGAAGAAAATAAAATTTGAACAAGGTATGAATTTTATAGAGATTCAAAATTTATATGTTGGAATATTTGTGTAAATAATAATTTTTATATGTATTTTTTATATATTTTAATATTTTCTTAAGGATAAAAGTTGGATTTTGGAAGGATCTCAAATTTTTTATATAGATAGGATTAAATAGAGCATTCACACCCAATAATTAAAAATAATAATTGGCATCAAGGACTAAAACAATTAAGATTGTAAACCAACAACAACAATACAATTTTTTATAGCCCCTCACATAAATGGGACTAAAAATAACTAGCATAAGACATGTCACCCAATACAAGTTAAAATACTAGTGGAACAAATTTAGTCAAGTAGTATGATTTGTAGCACCCTAAAGAGCCCTAAACAATAACAATAGTCTTACTCATAGAAAAATTGGAGAAAATTCCTTCCTAGTTGTTCTTCCTTTATAACTAATGATATAGAACTAGACGAATGCATAGGGCTTCTAGTACATCTCTCATCCAAAAATTAATCTTATGATTGGATCTTCTATCTTCCTATTTTCCTTGTTTGAGGAAGGTAAGTTGAACAAATGTTGAATCCCTCACATATTATTCATGACATTGTATTCTTGGAGATTCCCAACCAAACCCTGGCTAATAGTTTCTTTCTCCCTATAAAATTCTTCTAAGATAATCACATCTAAAGAAGTTCTACCAAGGATCTTAGAGATATGAGTATTATCAAGATTTTGTTTAATGTTAATCCTAACCATAGTGGTGCAATTTTCATCACCTCTATTATCCAAGGATAACTCATCATTTTTTTGAGGATGACTAAGCTCTTTTTTGTCTCTTCCCCTTGAAATGTTGCTTTCTGGACTATATTTTAGGCAATTAGTCATAGACTCATAAGACTTGTGGAACTTATGGAAAATAAATGAGAAATACTCATATATAATTTGTTACATCCATTCTCCAAATTTTGAGGATAAGGTGACTAAAGAGGAAGCACTTTATCCACAACAAAATTTTAATATAACTTGGCATACAACAAATATTTTTGTATTTAGTCATCACATCGAAAGCTATGAGCTTCCTACAAGACCCCAAAAATGCACATGCCTACATGACAATCTGATGATGACTTGGTAGTTTAAATCATGAATCACGTGGCATGAAAATTTATGTCTCCTCATACATTCTCCATCTTGATGGAGGTTCCCTTACATCTCTAGGACCTAACCTAATGTGTTTATCATTCTTGTGAACCACATAATTTACTTGTGGGTTACCTTCATTAGGTCCAAAACTAAGTTTTCATGCCAAAAGTTTTAGGGTTTCTTTAGAGATCTTGGGGCTAATCAAGAGATCTTAGGGATGCTAAGCAACCCAATTAAAGTTCTAGGGTCACTTGAATGACCTTTCCTAGAAAATCGGGTGACCCACCTTAATGAAAGGAACAACCCTACCCTTTTTGGTTAGTGCATGAAACCTTCAATTATGGCCATTTTCCCTCCAATTTGTCTTGTGATTTTTCTAGTTTTCTTGAGTCCTAATCATAAGAGTCACTTATATTGACTACCCATCTTCTTTCTTTGACTCATTTTTATCTTTCTTTGAATGAGAGTCTTATTTTCTTTATAAACACCCTCATGCCTCATACATTTGGGTGATTTTTTATTTTATTTAGTTACCTTTTCATTTTTCCAAGAAGCTCTATAACTTGCTCCTTTGTCTTTAATATACCATTGAGTAGGATTGAAGCTCACCTTTATGGATTTACATGTCTCCCTTAACTAAATAGCATGATCCTCCATTGAATTCATTTGCTCTTTACAAACTTTTGAGATTTTTCCTTCCTATAATTTGAAGCTTCAAGTCTTCCAGACCAAATCTTCCAAGTAATCTACAATATTCTTATAGATTTTATTTATCCTTGTTTCCCTACTTCCATCAAGAGTATTATGTTGGAGTTGGAGAGAAGACATGGTATAATTTGAGCTTTATCTTGAGGATAGTGTAATGACCCGCCAAGTAACCCTAAAGGAAGTTGTAATTGATGACTTAAGTGAAACATTTTTTCTTTTTAAAGTGTAATTAACATACACATTCACTTACTAATTAACAACAACCTCTAAGGCTACAAGGTTGGGATTACTTAAACCCACACAAACATCAACTTATACCCATATCATTTAATGACAATATGAAATAAGTATTTAAACAACATAACATAATGAGATAAACATCCATAATCATTAACTTAGTCAAATAGTTACATCACTCATTCTCAGAATTAGGAAATAGTACAAATGTGTTACAATTACATAAGTCCACCTCATAAAAATAAGAGGGATAAAATAACTTATTAAAAATAGAAATATTACAATGCTTGAATTAAAACAAGAACTATGAAAAAAGAGTAATAGAGCGTGATGGGTGAAGGGAAAAATGGCAGCGAAGTGACACAGGCAGGCATGGTCGAGCATAGGGAGGCCGACGAACTAGGGAAGGAGGTTGAACAGTTAATTTGGGACCAAGAGTCGCGACAGGAAAGAAAGCCAAGACATGATACGCTAGAGCTGGCCAGTAGCCAATAGGGGAAAGTAGGTCCAACAAAGCCAGAAGGAACCAGGGAGTCTTGGAGTGAGGAAATGGATAGAATAAACCCCTTTAATGAATTCAAAGAAAAAATTAACAAGGGTTGGACGACATATGGAAAATCTGACCGAAAGCATGGAGTAAAAATTCATAGACCCCAATTGGTGATGGAGAATGGCGTTTGGGTGGACAAGTGTCGTCCTTATTATCTACAAAAAGAACAGGTTGAGAAGGTTCGAAGAAATAAGAGAAACAAAGCTTGGGTGGGTCAAGGACCTCCATGGGTAAGACCTAATCGTTCAACGCAAAGATGGAACACATATTTTTTTGGTGATTGGAAGCACTACCACCCAAAATTGAAAGGGTGGTTCAGGGAAAATCAAGGATCGAAAAGTGATTTGTCCAAAAATTGGCAACAATTGGACCCGATTAAAGCCCCACCACCCAAAGTAATAGAGGAGACAAACGAAGAGGACAAGGAACCACTGAGTAAAGGTAAGTCCGTAAGCCCACCCATTCCAATTCTTAATGTTAATAATGAAGTTTAAAAAAAAACTTGAGAAATTATGCAAAGAATTTGAATGTTTGCTAAATGGGGGGGAGAAGGACATCAAAATTGGAAATCAATGGTAGAATAGTGCAAAACAAACTAGGGGGAAGAAATTTTGGTAAATTCCCTGGAAAATAACTGGTTTTTGGTCAAATTCCTCAACCAAAAAAGAAGAAATGAGACACTAAAATCAAGGCCATATTTCCTGGACGGGGCCCAAATCCATCTGGTAGGATGGAAACCTAACTTCGAACCAAGGAAAGAATGGGTCGGAGAAAGTGCAGTATGGATAAGGCTCTACAATTTTCCCTTAGATTATTGGTCAGTTAAAACCCTAGAAGGAATAGGTAAACTACTAGGGAACCTCCAAAGAATAGATAACACACAAGTGGACAAAGAGAAAGGACCCTATTTTCGAATCTGTGTGGCAAAGACGTAGGGGGTGGAATTTACCAGAGCAATAGAACTTAAATCTAAGTTGGGTTCTTGGAGGTAGGAAGTGATTAGGGAGGACCATTTGCAACTATGCCCCATATGCAATTCAATGAAACATGATAAGAAAGAATGGACGGATATAGGGATACTAAAACACAAAAAGGAACCTACAAATAGTAGTAATAAAGCTGAGGTGAGTTAGGCATGGGATTTCTAGGAAAAAGAAATGGTGGAATCAATGAATCTAGGTAACCAGCTGGGGGAGATGGGAAGAATAGAACTTTCAAATACCATCCATGAAGAAAAACAACCAACTTGGTGGTTAGTACAAGATGACAACGCTATTCTATTGGAAGATGAAATACAAGAGGAAGAAGGGTTTCCCCACCTCACTGACATTAGACCAGAGAATCAATTAGTAGTATCGCAAGAAAGAGATAAAGAAAAGCAGGAGGATCCTAGAGAGACTCCAAACATGGAACTACTAAACATCAATTCAGAGGAAGGTTTGGTGGAAAGCCAAGAGATAGGGAGTATGGATTCAAAATTAGAATTCGATGAAAGCTTTGAAGATTACCAAGAAGGCATAATGGATAAAAGAGGAATTGAGAAAATACCCTCAGTAAGAAAAACCCCAAGGATTAAACCAAATATCCAAAGACGTCGCAATCCCAATAAGGAGAAGCTGAAAATAGCAGGGGAAACAAAAGGACAAACCAAATTAGGTCAAACAATCCTTAGAAATGGGAAGGGTCTCCCACTTCTAGGGGAACCATGAGAATCATAAGTTGGAACACTAAAGGCTTAAACTCCCCTAGAAAATGGCACCACTTTAGGCGTCAAATAGATAGCAATAAGCCAGATATAATTATAATTCAGGAGACCAAATGGAGTAAAGAGGAACAAGATAGAAAAATAAAATGGTGGAGAGGTTGGGAAGGATACTATAAAGAATTAGTAGGTGCATCGGGGGGTCTTGGGATATTTTGGAATCAAACCTCAGTAAACTATAAACCCTTGGAGTGTAAACATAATTGTTTAGCAGTCTCTGTCCAAGTATATCAAGATAATTCATAACTCAATATGATCAACGCATATGGCCCTATAGCACCAACAGATAAAATAATCCTCTGGGGTGAAATCTCCACTTTTCTCAGTCATATAGAAGAAGTAAAAAATATAATCGGAGGGGACTTTAGTGCCACCCTAAACAACTTAGAGAAGAAGGGAGGACTGCAAAATTTGATAAGATCTCAGATAGACTTTCAGGATTTCATAGACCAAAATATGTTAAGAGAGATAAACACAAGGAATGGAGTTTTTACTTGGACCAACAGAAGATCGGGTCACTTTGGAATAGCAAAAAAACTAGACAGATTCTTGGTAAAAGGAGAATGGAATCAAGGAATGAATTTGCTGGAAGCTTCAATTCTCCCTTGGAGTGGTTCATACCATTTTCCAATTCAACTGGAACTCCAACTAGATAAATTTAAAGGAGGATCCCCCTTTAGATTCAAAAGAATGTGGATGTGGGACCCAAGCCTCTATGAACAGATCTCGACTTGGTGGAAGGATGTTTGGATTGGTAACCACTCACATCTCTTTTCATTTCAAAAGAAACTCACCCATGTTAAAAAAAAAGTGAAAATTTGGAACAAAGAACACTTGAAAAATATTTTTGAAGAGATTGATAAAATTGAAAGTGAGCTCAAAATCCTAAATGAGGAAGTAATCAAGAACAGTATGGGGAAGGAGGAGCATCTTAAGGAAAATATTCTAATGGAAGCCCAAGTGAAAACCCTAGCAAGAATAGAGTGCCATTGGAAGCAAAAATCCAGGGAATAGTTGCTCAAAGAAGGAGATAGAAATACCAGATTCTTTCACAATTCAACCCTAGTCAAAAGAAATACTAATAAAATTTCAGACCTGGTGAGAAATGATGGGACTCTTGCCAGAAACAATCAGGAAATCAATCAGGAAGTAGTGGGATACTTTGAGGCACTATTTAAAAAATAAGTTCAAGTTGACACAGGTAAAAGGGAGGAATTCATCAAACAAATACCAAAATTGATTTCAAACGCAGAAAATAGTGAACTTACCAAACCCATAAGTATGGAGGAAGTCAGAAAAGAAACCTTTCAACTAGGCCTAGACAAATCCCCGGGCCCAGATGGTTTCTCAACATCTTTCTTTTAGTCCTATTAGGAAATAATCAAAGAGGATCTAGTCAAAGCAACAGAAGAGTCAAGGAGGAAGAAAGTAATGCCGGGAACTATCAACCATACTTTCATAGCACTCATTCCAAGAAAGAAGGATGCCAACAAAATGGGGGACTTTAGGCCAATTTCCCTGTGTAACATAATTTATAAAATAATCACAAAGATTATTGCCAATAGGCTCAAAACGGTAATAAGTACAATCATCTCAGAAGAATAGAGTGGATTCATCCCAGGTAGGTCAATTGCGGAAGGGATAATGGTAACCCATGAAACCATTCATTCAACATGGAAATTAAGGCTACCAAGCATGATCCTTAAGCTAGACATTCTAAAAGATTATGACCGGGTGGACAAACAATTTCTATTAGAAGTGTTAGAAGGATTTGGCTTCGATAAATAATTAGTGGGATGGATCAAAAGCTATGTAAATAACCCAATATTTTCAATACTAATTAATGGTGTAGCCCAAGGATTCATTGATTCAAATCGGGGGATAAGACAAGGGGACCCTCTTTCCCCTTTTCTCTTTATCATAATGGTTGAAGCCCTGAGTAGGAGAATTGGAAAACTCAGAGAGGAAGGCTCCTAGAAAGGGATTGAGGCAGTACCGAGGGTAGGAGCAAGTATTCATCAACAATTCATAGATGACACCATTCTCTTTGGCCTAGACACAAGAATGGAGGCTAGAAATATCAAAGAATTATTAAATAACTATAGCATAGCCTCTGGCCAGGCTGTCAACTAGAGGAAATCAAAAGTTTTCTTCCTTAACACTGAACCTAGTTTTCAAAGCGACCTCTCAAGAATACTAGGTATCAAATCGACCAGCTTACCAAGAAGGTTTCTTGGAATGCCACTATTCTCCGATGCTAACCGCATGAACTATTGGGACAGATTGGTTGAAAATTATAAAAATAAGATGGAACATTGGAAAGGTTAATGGCTAACTTCAGCTGGGAGGTTTATCATGGTTAAAACAGTCTCGATAGCAATCCCCATATATTGAATGTCTTGCCTAAAAATCCCCGAAGGCATTGTGGACCGGCTCAATCAAATCATGCGTAAGTTCTTCTGGAATGGGCCGACAAATCTTCATAAAATCCCCTTACTTGCTTGGGACAAGGTTTGCAAACCCCAAGCTTCGGGAGGAGCCAAAATTAGGCAGCTAAAAGAAATGAACCTAGCTATGGGGGAAAAATTGGTATGGAAAATGTACACAAGTAATAAAAAATGGGTTAGAATCTTGAGAAAGAATCTCTTCGACTCTAATGACCCAATAAGCATAATCAGGGTCCTTAACCCCCGAAGAGGATCAACAATTTGGAATTTCATATGTGAATGTAGAGATATCATTTATAAACATGTATCATGGGAAGTACACAGTGGCATAAAGGCTTCATTTTGGGAAGATTCGTGGGATGGCCATGCCAAATTATGCAATATGATGGGCTTGAAGGATATAAAGGAAGAAACCTCCAGAGTATGGGGTCAAAAGATAAGCAACTATGGGGGATTTGTAGAGGATAACAGATTGAGGAAATGGAAATGGAAAAACGTAGACACACTCAATGCTTCGACAGTACAAAAAAATGCCCTGAAAAGGATAATGGAAGCCAGAACTTTCCTGGCTAATGAAGGGGAAGATATTTTGAGATGGAGTGCCTCAACGGATGGTGAATATAAAGTAAAACTGGGTGACAGGATAAAGGAAAAGAGAGGGGAAAGGCAAAATTGGCTCAATACATTATGTTGGGGAAGAGATGTCTTATCTAAGGTCGGAGTGTTCCTATGGTTATCCTCTCAAGGGAGAATATTAACATAAGACAAGCTGTCAAAGTTAGGATTTAGAGGCCCTAGTAGATGTGTGATGTGCAAAATCTAAACAGAATCAACATCCCATATTTTTCTCACCTGCCCCTATGCCGACTCATGCTGGAAGCACACCCTCAAACTGTTAAATTTCCAAACCCCTATTTCACCAAATCTAAGGGATTAGCTAATTTCGTGGCCAAAAAAGATACACAAAGGGGTTTTCAGCAGTATATGGTGAATAATCCCATCCACAGTATGTTGGGAAATTTGGAAGGAGAGAAACATGCACATCTCTCAGGAACAATCTATGGGGAGAGAAATACTAATAGGTCGCCTAAGTAAGGCAATAGTGGAAATAGTGAATAATGCAGCAAAAAACAATTCTTTCCCAAATAATATATTCTCTAATAAAGATATAGAGCTCTCTAACAGGTTCGATGGATTACACATCCCCACCCATAATTAGTACCCTGAAGGCCCCTTAGAAGGATGAAATCAGACGTGATACAGTATGGAAGGTTCCCCAACCAGGATGGATTAAAATTAATTTTGATGGCGCATCTTTGGGTAATCCTGGAGCAACAGGCATAGGCTGTGTGGCTCGTAATTGTGAAGGGAAGGTGGTCACTCAAGAAGAAATAAATATAGGTTGAGCAACAAACAAAGTGGCAAAAATAAGAGCGGCTCTCTGCGGAGTTGAACTAGGAAAAAAACTCGGAGCACCAAAACTCCATTTAGAAGGAGATTCACTAATTATAGTCAATGCCATAAGATGTAACTTCACCCCAAACTGGCTACTAAGGCACTGACTTAGTCCAATCTGGACATTGTTGTCTTCCTTTGAGGAATTTTGTATTAGCCATACATACCGCAAAGGTAATTCGGTGGTTGACAACTTGGCCAAACGTGCATCATCAGAGTTGGGGCATGGATCGGAAGAAGACAGCTAAGCCAGGCCTGGGGGAAAGGTCTTGTCAATAATAATGTCGTAGTACTAGTAATTCATCGGCAGTTGCGAAGGAAAAATAAGCACGCTTAAAAATCTGAATGATCATCATGAAAGTAGGGTAAATCGTCCCTTCAAGATGCTGATAAGGGACTCAAGGCATTTTGGGGTCACATCAGTTAGAAGGCCTCGAGAATGAAGCACTGGAGTAAAGGATCACTCGTGTGAAGTGACGGTGCCTCTAAAATAAGACCTGAAATGGAATGAAATCGGATATAAGAATAGTAAGCATACTGATAAAAACTATTTCAACAAAAAGCAGCCGAAAAGCTCTGCGGTGAGGGATGGATACTCTGGTATGCTTGGAAACTACCACCACCATGATATCGTTCCAAGGTGAGGTAACAGACCTGAGACTTCGTGACATCTTAACTGTGAAGGATAATCTGGTAGTTAATGCTGTGAAGCAGGTGCTGGGGAGAGAATTCATTTGGTCCTTCCACAAGCACTGCCTCAACATAGACATAACAAAGATGTTTCTGGAAATTTCTCTCCATAGAGGATTGGAAAAAAAAAAGGTAAAAAATCTCTGTCAACATGTCTTTAAGCATACATATTTAGGGGAAATAGATGTAGTTCTTGACAACATTGATGAGAATGGTCAAATACCCCCGCCACAACATTACTACCTGTTAAAGAAAAGTGAAGGGCGACCATTACCAAAATTTCTCATCTTGACTACAGTAGAGCTAGAGGCAGTAGCAAAGCATGGAAAGGTCATCGATTGCAACCTCAATTTCCTACTTAGTGCAACCAGGCTTACAGAGCCACTATCAAAGGAGGAGTTGGAAAATTACATGGCAAGCGAGGGGTTTGATGTAGATAGCGACTTAGAGGAGGACAAAATACCGGTAATTCTGATTCATCCTGACTTTGGGGAAGATTGAATTGAGGATGACGACCGGGATGTGGAGGAAATCGTGAATGGGCCGACCCATAAGAAATGCAGAATTGAGTGCCCAGTAAAGACTCATGCGGCACATGTGAAGTATATGCGTAAGGAAGTGGAGGCTCAGGGGTCAGGACATGATGCAAACAACCCCCTATTCACAACACTGCATGGGCCATGGAAGACGAAAGGTAAAAGGGTTTAGAGGTCATAAGCTATGACCAGTAGGAAATAATATCTTTGTAATAGCTAAATATAAACTAGGCTGGTAGAGAAGAACTGTGTAGGCTATTTTAAAATCTAAAGCTTGAAAGACCTTACAGTGTCGATAGGCAAGTATGTAATATTTTTTGGTTCGATAATATAAATGGTGCTAGCCATACCAGCTATTAACCTATCAAAAAAAAAAAACAAGAACTGCGAGCTGTCCAACTAGATGTATCACCACCAAGTACTGAAGATAAAAGGGAACCCAATGGTGTATGGTGCATGTTCCACCCAACCAAGTGGTACCCAAAGGCCCACCCCCCATGCTAGGAGATAGTAACAACGCAACATGGAAAAACACTACAACCTCTAACCACAAGCTGAGTCATACTGACACATACTAACTCAACTAAACACAAGTACAATATAAGTCCAACTCTCACAAGACTGACATAGGTCACATTGCTTCCAGATATAGAATTGATCAAGTATGATAAGTAAACCATACACATAAAAAAATACTAATTGTTGTCCTAGATAGAGTGTCATTACACAACTCATAATGAGTTACCTTCAGCGGATCTTCATAGGCCCCGATATTCTTGGAGACATAAATCGACCCTCGACCCTCATACTTACTAATGCGGAATCAAATGCCTCTCGTATTGACAAGATAGATGACCTTGCCATTCTAGGTCTTCCCACTCACTCCAAGCCTAAACAAGCACTTGTGAATATGAGTGAGGCTAGAACTTATCTTTTTAGTGTGAAGCACTACCTAAAATTCTAAGTACATTGTTTAGTTATCACTTGATTAACCTACCTCCGAAGGTTACCTAGTCTTACCTCTTACGGGCTTTGGCCCCTAACGCAAGCCACTCTTCTATTTGACAACACACATACAAATCAATCACCAAGGAAATCTCAAGTGCATACAAACTAGATAACATAACCATTCCAACCACTGGAGGCAATAGTTCACATAATCCACTCCTTCCAAAGGAGGCACAGAACATCCCCGTTCTTGGAAACCGGGTAAATTATTGAAAAGACATCATGCACTACCCAAGGAAATACAAATGGTTGACATAACAAACGACAACCCTCAATCTCTAGAACCCTCTGGAAGACTTACATATTAAAGACGCAATAACCCTTTTTCCCCAATCATGAACACAAGGAAAATAATTACTACAAGCAAAGGAAAAGAAATAATCTACTTTTGGATATATTAAACCCATATCCCTTACTATTGCATTCCACAGTAAATAAAAGGATTGCCTTAAAAAAATAATTGCCTCAACAATATGATTGCCCCTTTAGTAGAATTAGATCTTTAGATTACTTTTAAAAGCAACATAAATCCATGCAAGTAAATCTCTTCAATTCCCAACTTAAACATTTACACATGCAATTATTTTAGAATAAATGTATTTAAATAAATATATATTTAATATATATATATATATATATATTCATTGAAATATTCTTATTAACCTCATTTAAAATAATTCCTCATATTTATCAACTCAACAAATCTAAAAAATAAAGATATATATTACTCTGTAATATATGCACATATATATACAATATATATATATTTAATATACAATATGGGTATGTGTAGGATCATGATGGGCCAAAAAGTGGCAATATGATGGGTATGTGGCTGACGAATTTTTTTTGGCCCAAAATTGATGAAATGAAAAGGGTTTTTAAAGGAGATTCTCAGCTTTCCACCGATATAAATTATGCTTGACTTTGAATTTAATAAAAACATTATTCATTTTCTATTGAATTATGACTAAAGTCCCGATTTTTAGGCCGATTGAAAAACATCTACAATTTTCAAACGTTATCATATTTTTTGAATCCAAAACATGCATCACATTCTATGCTTCACATACTATAAGATTAAAAAAAAAAAAAATGAATTTCATGAAGTTTTGACTAAGTTAAGGTGGTCAGACATACAAGTCTTTATATTTTTTTTAAGTTGTCATAAAAAAACTATAATTAATTATTTACTTGGAAAATTTTACAAAACAATATGCATCACATTGGGACATGAGTCCTCTACTTATATCTAAAATATTATTAATTTTTTTTATCATTTTATTGTGATTAGGGTGGTTAGACAAACACCTACTTCTTATTTTTTCCTTGAAATTTAAGTACTACTGCATTGAAATTTCAAAATTTCACCAAATATATTTAAAAAATAAAAATTAACCTAGTATTTTAGAAACTAAATTCAATTTTCTACAAATTCTATTTTACATATTTTTGAAATAATATAGATAACTTATTCAAATTTTTATGTCGAGTTGCCTAAGTCTAATTTTTTAAAATTTTTTGCCACTTAAGGGCTTGTTTTTTCCATGATGATCCTGCACATACCCATATACATATTTTATTCATATTATAAACAATGCATATATATTAAATATATTTAAAGCAAATCTAAGAAGAGATTAAAATAAAACTGAAACCAATCTAGGGCGCAGACTGGTTTAAATCCCCAGTTCCTTATGTTTACCTGTGAACAATGGTAACCCCAATGCATTTGGGGGAGGGGCGGCAGAATAAACCCAACCAACCCTCTTCCCAAATGCAAAGGGCAGTGACAATGAGGGGTTGTGGAGGGGGTCTCCCTCCACATAGTCGCTCCCATATGGGCACGGTTGTGGGGAGGTAGATCCTCCCCGTGCCTGCCCACATAAAACAACAAGCTTAGGTTTATTTAAAAAAATGAAAACAACGAATAATAAATTCGCTTCTATAAATCCCCAAACATATTCACTTCCGAGGAATTTCGCCGTACAACGATTCTTGTAAACGAAAATCAATTTTAAATAATTCCCAATGTAATATATATATATGCAAAATATATGTATATATAATATATATTCATATATATATATATACATATGCAATAAATATATTAAAAAGGAAATTTCAATTTAAAGTAAAATTGGGGAAATTTTTCCAAAAACTCCACCTACAGGCAAAACTATAAAATTTCCATAGAACACAAAATTTCCATAGAGGATTTTAAAAATGAAACTTTTAATGATTTCCACAAATTTAAATCTAGGCAAAGAGACTACCAATTTCCAACAAAGGTTTACAATATACAAACTAATATCCTTTGGGTTTCTCCACCGCAAAATGTACAGAGGATTCAAAAAAAAATTCATATTTTTTACAGAGGTTTAATTTTCTAAAATAAATCTTGATATCGTTTTCCTCTAAGTTTGATTTACAGATTGGATCTATTAAATTTCTCAAATATATTACATCCTAATCAAAGGTTTAAATTTTCCTAAAAATCCTTACGGCAACAACAGGTGCTTTCATTTTTTTTTCCTTTCTTTAAAATCAAATCCTTTCCTAAATGGATCTAACAATACAATTCAATAAACAATACAATTTCTAATTTAGATTATAAACAATAAAATATCACAAGTAAAGAACCTGTATCAAAAAGCTTCAGACAAGATGAATATTTGATGTCAAGCCTCCTCTAAGGCTTCCACAACTTCTTCCCAACAATCCCAGTAATTCCAGCACCAAACTAGTATCCAGTACTCACAACAAATGCAAAATAACAATTTTCTAACAATTCCTACAACCAAGAAACTCTACAATCCTCTGTGCATTTTCCAAAATTTGCATTCTTCCCCCAAAAATATATTTTTAAAAATATCATCACACTCCCGTGAAAAAGCTTTCCTCTTTCTTTTCCCATCCAAAATTCTCGCTATGAATAAACTTTCAACAACCTCTTAATTAATTTAACTCTAACATGCTGGCAAAATTAAAATGTCTTCTAACAACCAATTTAATTTCTATTTAATTTAATAATTCCAAATTAATTAAATTCCCCTTTTTCTTTTAATTTTCTCAACATCATATTTAATTAATTAATTTTAATTATTTAATAACTAAATTCAACCACATGGATTAAATTTAATTAATTAAATAAATAGATTAAATTTAAATAATAACTTCTATCAAATATGTATAATTTTAATTAAATAACTATCAACATAATTTAATGCAACAATTCTAAATATTTATTTCCAAATAAAGAATCCCTTCAGAATTAAATAATATTATAACAAGACAATCAACGACTCAACAAACACGATTGTCGACACACTATGGCTAGGGTGTAGACTTGACACAAGTTACCTAGCTACTATCTCCCATTCAAAATAACCATTGGATCGACACGCTCAAACCTGTGAAACTAGTTGGAGTCGATGTCATGTACCTGCAAACCTGAAAACAAAGTAGCCAACATCATATATATATAAACAACTTAAAATACACACCGTGAAGAGGAAATCACATAATCGCAGGGCACTCGCAAATGAGTGATGCAAACCCGTCCCCTTCACCAATACACTCATCATAACTAACATTTCCATAATACTTCAAATATCTAATGTACAATACAAATGTTATATTAGCTAACATCATTACACCAATTAAAGCATGTAAAATAAAGCATAAAATAAGATACACCATATCACACAAATAGTCTGTCGCTCTATAAATAGCGATCAAATCACACACCCATGATAAAGTATCTGAATATCCAAAAAAAACATCAAAGCAACAAAATAAATAAGGACACACTGTCTAGTTTAGAAAGAAAAACATTGGGGTATTACATTCTGCCCCCCAAGGGTTAGGCTTACTCCTAGAAGCCTGCACACAAGTAGGGATATAACTCCCTCAAACAAGCTGCATCAAATCAAAATCTCGACCCTTGAGGACGAGTATCCTGCACTGCACGACCAACTCCAGAAGTCTCAACTACAAAACTTTGATTCTCAGACTGACGATTATCAACCATAGCATAGGCTCGATGAGATCTACCTGCATCCCCTACTGTCGGCTCTGAAACTGCTGGTCCCTAACCAAATCCAAAAGTGTTTCGATGCGGATAGTTCCTAGCTAGGTGGCCCTGTTGACCACAAGAGTAACACTCAGTGCTATGATCAAACCCTCTACCTCCTATTGGTGCGGTAGACTATTAGATACTACCCTAGTTAGCCGTAGACTGTGAACTCTGGGTTGGCTGCTCCTGTCGATTGTGCTTATTGCGCCACTAGTTCCAGTTCCTTCTAGGTGAAGAACCACCATCATCCTAATACATCTGAGAGTCCTTACATTTTCCAAGTGCACTCTGTTGCTGTCCACTCTGAGTAGGCCCCTGCTGAGTCATCGGTGATCCAACTCCCCGAGTCTGACCCCATCATGCACTAGACCCAGCTCCAGAACCACTACCAGTGTGTACACCAATATGGCCTCCCAGTGCCATAGCTAAGTTCTCCTCGACTAGCCATGCCTTCTCCACAACTGTCTCCATAGATTTGGGTTCAAACACCCGCACACCACCACTAACAAGAGCATTCAAGCCCCTGACGAAATGCTGCATGAGCATCCCCTTGTCATCACCTATTCCCACAAACTATTTAAGTTCATAGAAACATCTCTCATACTAATCTACAATCATGGCTAACTGTCATAAGGCGTGGAACTCATCGCCTCTATGCTGACGCCAATGGTCAAAAAGAAAGCGGGCTCTGAACCGCTCAAGAAATATCTCCTAGGACACAATATTCATATCAATGTGGAGCTTCTGCTCCTCCAGTCTCCACCAAGTGGACGCAAACCCTCGTAAGTGCATAACAAAGCACCACACTTTATTACTACTATCGAATGGATGCATAGAAAAGCATTGATCGAGACCTATCAGCCAAGTCTCGGCCTCTAAACCGCTACCTACTTCGTCAAACCGTGGTGGTCGTGACCAAAACAAGTCTCTTATATAAGAAGAGGCTAACATCTCCGACTATGTCAGAATTTCTCTCACAATAGGATTAACCTCTGCATTTTCCTATCTCGGACCTAAGAGTGCCAATGCCTCCTCAAATGCTCTACATGTATCCTCGATCCCTGGAGGATCCTGTTGTCTACCACAACCCCCTGGGCCATTCTGTGAAGCCTGTTGCTCCTCTTGATCTGGTATATGCGTAACATGAGGCGGAGAGTCATGTTGACTCCTGTCGTGACCACCTACCTGGCCATGTCCTCGTCCTTTGTCTTGTCTACGTCTAGGAGGCATACTCTTACATAGACACATAAAGGTATTAGACAAGGTAACACTTGAAAACCTACACAACTAAGCTTAATGGGTACATCATAATCCCAGAGCACCCAATGTCTAAACCTAGGCTCTGATACCATGTGTAATGCCCCGCCAAGTAACCCTAAAGGAAGTTGTAATTAACGACTTAAGCGAAACAATTTTTTTTTTTTTTAAAAGTGTAATTAACATACACATTCACTTACTAATTAACAACAACCTCTAAGGCTACAAGGTTGGGATTACTTAAACCCACACAAACATCAACTTATAACCATAACATTTAATGACAATATGAAATAAGTATTTAAACAACATAAAGATACAACATAACATAATGAGATAAACATCCATAATCATTAACTTAGTCAAATAGTTACATCACTCATTCCTAGAATGAGGCAATAGTAAAAATTTGTTACAATTACATAAGTCCACCTCATAAACATAAGAGGGATAAAATAACTTATTACAAATAGAAATATTACAATACTTGAATTAAAATAAGAACTGCAAGCTGTCCAACTGGATGTCTCGCCACCAACTACTGAAGACAAAAGGGGAACCAACGGTGTATGGTGCATGTTCCACCCAACCAAGTGGTACCCAAAGGCCCACCCCCCATGCTAGGAGATAGTAACAACGTAACATGGACAAAGACTACAACCTCTAACCACAGGCTGAATCATACTAACACATGCTAACTCAACTAAACACAAGTATAATATAAGTCTAACTCTCACATTATTGACATAGGTCACATTGCTTCCAGATATAGAATTGATCAAGTATGATAAGTAAACCATACACATAAACAAATACTAATTGTTGTCCTAGATAGAGTGTCATTACATAGCTCATAATGAGTTACCCTCAGCAGATCTTCATAGGCCCCGATATTCTTGGAGACATAAACCGACCCTCGGCCCTCATACTTACTAATGTGGAATCAAATGCCTCTCGTATTGACAAGATAGATGACCTTGCCATTCTAGGTCTTCCCACTCACTCCAAGCCTAAACAAGCACTTGCAAATATGAGTGAGGCTAGAACTTATCTTTTTAGTGTGAAGTACTACCTAAAATTCTAAGAACATTGTTTAGTTATCACTTGATTAACCTACCTCCGAAGGTTACCTAGTCTTACCTCTTACGGGCTTTGGCCCCTAACGCAAGCCACTCTTCTATTTGACAACACACATACAAATCAATCACCAAGGAAATCTCAAGTGCATACAAACTAGATAACATAACCACTCCAACCACTGGAGGCAATAGTTCACATAATCCACTCCTTCCAAAGGAGGCACAAAACATCCCCGTTCTTGGAAACCGGGTAAATTATTGAAAAGACATCATGCACTACCCAAGGAAATACAAATGGTTGACATAAAAAATGACAACCCTCAATCTCTAGAACCCTCTAGAATACTTATGTAATAAAGACTCAATAACCCTTTTTCCCCAATCATGAATGTAAGGAAAATAATTACTAAAAGCAAAGGAAAAGAAATAATCTATTTTTGGATATATTAAATCCATATCCCTTGCTGTTGCATTCCACAGTAAATAAAACGACTGCCTTAACAAAATGATTGCCCCTTTAGTAGAATCAAATCTTTAGATTACTTTTAAAAGCAACATAAATCCATGCAAGTAAATCTCTTCAATTCCCAACTTATAAATTTACACATGCAATTATTTTAGAATAAATGTATTTAAATAAATATATATTATATATATACATATATATATTCATTGAAATATTCTAATTAACCTCATTTAAAATAATTCCTCATATTTATCAACTCAAAAAATTTAAAACATAAAAATATATATTACTCTGTAATGTATGCATATATATATACACACTATATATATACAATATAAATATAAATATATTTAATATACAATATACATATTTTTTTCATATTATAAACAATGCATATATATTAAATATATTTAAAGAAAATCTAAGAAGAGATTAAAATAAAACCGAAACAAATCTAGGGCGTAGATTGGTTTAAATCCGTAGTTCCTTATGTTTACCTATGAACAATGGTAATACCAATGCATTTGGGGGAGAGGCGGCAGAATAAACCCAGCCGACCCTCTTCCCAAATGCAAAGGGCGGCGACAATGAGGGGCTGTGGAGGGGGTCATATGGGAGTGGCTGTGGGGAGGTAGATCCTCCCCGTGCATGCGCGCATAAAACAACAAGCTTAGGTTTATAAAAAAAAAGAAAACAACGAATAATAAATTCGCTTCCGTAAATCCCCAAACGAATTCACTTCTGAGGAATTTCACTGCATGACGATTCTTGTAAATGAAAATCAATTTTAAATAATTCCCAATGTAATATATATATATATATATATATATATATATATATATATATATATATATATATATATATATATATATATATATATATATATATATATATATATATATATATGTTAAATATGTGTATATATAATATATGCAAAATATATGCAATAAATATATTAAAAGGGAAATTTCAATTTAAAGTAAAATTGGGGAAATTTTTCCAAAAACTCCTCCTACAGGCAAAACTATAAAATTTCCACATAAGACAAAATTTCCACAGAGGATTTTAAAAATGAAACTTTTAATGACTTTCACAAATTTAAATCTAGGCAAAGAGACTACCAATTTCCAACAAAGGTTTACAATATACAAACTAATATCCTCTGGGTTTCTCCACCGCAAAATGTACAAAGGATTCAAAGTTTTTTTTATTTCTTTTACAGATGTTTAATTTTCTAAAACAAATCTTGATATTGTTTTCCTCTAAGTTTGATTTACAGATTGGATCTATTAAATTTCTCAAATATATTAAATCCTAATCAGAGGTTTAAATTTTCCTAAAAATCTTCACGGCAACAACAAACGCTTTAAAAAAAGTTTCCTTTCTTTAAAATGAAATCCTTTCCTAAATGGATCTAACAATACAATTCAAAGAACAATACAATTTCTAATTTAGATTATAAACAATAAAATATCACAAGTAAAGAATCTGTATCAAAAAGCTTCAGACAAGATGAATATTTGATGTCGAGCCTCCTTCAAAGCTTCCACAACTTCTTACCAGCAACCCCAGTAATTCCAACACTAAACTAGTATCCAATACTCACAACAAATACAAAATAACAATTCTTTAACAACTTCTACAGCCAAGAAACTCTACAATCCTTTGTGTATTTTCCAATTTTTTCATTCTTCCCCAAAAAATATCCTCACACTCCCGTGAAAAAGCTTTCCTCTTTCTTTTCCCATCCAAAATTTTCTCCGTGAATAAACTTTCAACAACCTCTTAATTAATTTAACTCTAACATGCTGGCAAAATTAAAATATCTTCTAACAACCAATTTAATTTCTATTTAATTTAATAATATCAAATACAAATTTAATTCCAAATTGAATTACCACTAATTGAAATTTAAATTCCAAATTAATTAAATTCCCCTTTTTCTTTCAATTTTCTCAACATCATATTTAATGCAACAATTCTAAATATTTATTTCCAAATCAAGAATCCCTTCAGAATTAAATACTATTATAACAAGGCAATCAATGACTCAACAAACACGACTGACGACATAGTATGGCGAGGGTGTAGACTTGACACAAGTTACCTAGCTACTATCTCCCACTCAACTTAACTGTTGGATCGACACGCTCAAACCTATGAAACTAGGTGGAGTCGATGTCATGTACTTGCAAACCTGAAAACAAAGTAGCCAACATCATATATATATAAACAACATAAAATACACACCGTGAAGAGAAAATCACGGAATCGTAGGGCGCTCGCAAGTGAGTGATGCGAACCCATCCCCTTCACCAATACACTCATCATAACTGACATTTCCATAATAATTCAAATATCTCATGTACAATAAACATGTTATATTAACTAACATCCTTACACCAATTAAAACATCAGATAAGATACACCATATCACACAAATAGTCTGTTGCTCTATAAATAGCGATCAAATCACACACCCGTGATAAAGTATCTGAATATCCAGAAAACACATCAAACCGACAAAAATAAATAAAGACACACTGTCCAATCCAGAAAACAAAATGGAGGGGTATTACATATAGAAACTATAGAATCTTTTCAAGAAGTATAGGTTCATTTGATCAATTGTTGTTATTATAAGTTCTTCTCAAAAATGGGTCTCTTAGAAGTGGTAATTTAATCACACTTTAGTTAGTGATTGTATACTCTATTTCTACTTCTTGGTTTAGATTTAGAATTTAAAGTAGATTTAATTTCTTCTTAGATTAGAATAAAGTTTGTTGCAAATTTTTTATTTAAAAAGTATTCTTCAAAGATATTCTCATATGTATAGAATATTCACATATTTAACGAAAAATGAGATTAATCTCATGAAACCAACAGATAAATCAAATCAAGAGCTAACGAGACTCTTAAATCAATATTTACAAGAAAATCATGAAATAAAAATTCTAGATCTCACATTTAGGTAGTTAAACTCATTTAGTTGCATATTCATCTAAAAAAACAAAAACAAAAAAACAAAGAAGTCATTTACTTGTTAGTTAAATAGCTCATTTGAAGTATTTATTTAGGAAAAAAGAATAAAAATAAAGGTAGCTTATAAACTTATTATTTTCTTACATTAGATAGTTCATGTTAGTCCTATATGAACATTCAAAATTAAAAAAAATGAAACATCAAAAGTAGAATGGTAGGTCTTATTACAAATAGGCTTCAAGGCCTCTTAAACATATAAAATCAAATAAGCATCTTGTTGTTAAGCTAAGATTAGAATATAATGAAATTCAACAAATCAACCGTAGAAATCAAACAAAAACATGCAAAAAAAAAAATTAAGGCAATAAAGGAAAGTAAAAATAAGTTTACTAAAGTCACTTTCCAAATGAGCTTCACTTCTCCATCTCACTCAAAATATTTTTCCCATATGTCTTGGAGTTAGGGAATATTAGATAGCAGTTGCCTGAAATCTTATGCCCATGTGTCCTAGAGTTGGGAAAGATTGGTATAAGTTTCCATACACAAGATAAGGGAGACTTAACTAGTGCAAGAAGGACCAAGTGTAGTACAAATCCAAGAGGAAAATAATAGGACATATTAAAGAGAAGTAGCCAACACAAGAGGCCTAGCTATCTCAAAATAATTGATCAAGTTAGAGAAATATCATCTTAACACCTTTCATACCTTTTCTCCATAGGAATTAAACTTGATTTAAGCTAATGATCCATCTAGCCACATAAAAATTGTCACAACTATACCTATCCAAAGGTTCTCCAAGTGGCATCCTCACATCAACATTACAACACCACCCATCAATATTGTCAACCAAAACCAAGTGAACACATTTGATTAATAAACAAAATTTATTGCCACTATTAGGACAATCCTTCCTCATAAAAAGGGAAGTTCTACAAATGCTCCCTAACTCTATTGGCTCTTTCCATGTGAGGAAGAGTGATTTGTCACCATGCCAATTTTAAAGTTACAATGCTTGTGATTCATCATCTTTAGACTATGTAAAGTGGTGATAAGAAAAATTAGGGATCACAAGGTTGAAGGAATTTTAATACCCATCAAAATGTCACCCTCCCAATATTCTAATGGAAAGCTTGGAAGCCTATCTTAGACAAGGATTATATTAATGTATTCCTTCTCAAGATCAAAACCAATTTCCATATTTTAGGAAGAGCCTTGACTTATTGAGAAACCAATGACCATCTAAGAGGGCCCAAACACAATTCTCATGGTTTGAAAGGAGATGAAAAGAAGCCATTAATCATAGTTGAGATCTCCACTTAGCCACATAGTTTCTATTTTCTTTAGCCCCATTTTCTAAAAATTTCAATGCTTGGCCCAGCACCTAAAAACTTCTCAATAAGAGAACTTTTGATCTTGAAGGATGACATTTCAACAATTGAATCTCAAACCCTAAGAAGAATGTTCTTACCATCTACAACTGGTTCCAAAGATAAAGACTATGTTGGTTTGGAGAACTTACCATTAATCTCTTCAACCTTGTATTTCCTCAAAGAAAACCTAAATTATTGGTTATTTAAATGCCAACATGAATTGGAGACACTTTAGAAAACTTGCTATGATCATCCACCCTTGCCACCATATATTAAGTGTTAGAGTAGCCATATCTAATCTAGCTGGAGAGGGGAGAAGAAGTACTTTGCAACTTAGCCACCACACAAGGAGGTAGAAGGGTCCCATCCTTGAGCCCACTTAGCTTCCACACATTTGATGCAATGTGAAATCCATAGATAAAACTTATAGGCACACTAACATAAGACTCACTATTAACAATGCTCACGGGTGTATAAAGGGGATAATAAACTACATCTCTATTCCTATTGTGAAACAACAAGCTCAAGATCTCTAAAACCTCTCGCATCAGTGGGGGATGATAGAAAAACCTTAGAAGCATTGACACTTGAGACCTCTTCAAAAGTCCACATTCTTAGTAGAATCATGCCAAGTTGTAGTAGACATGTAGGCTTTTTGACGTGCCTCCATCTACAAATCTGTAAGGCTTTATTCCTCCTCATTATTCACAAAACTAGTCCACTCATTTGCAACCATCTTATCTACAATTATTTGACCATCATTTTTTTCATCATCCCTATCTGCATTATCTTAATTCTCCTCAACTAAATTGTTTATAATCTTTTATAATACAACTTATACTTAAATTTTTTTATAACTAACGGAGATTTTAATTTTATATATTTTATTGACTGTAATACCTCTTACAATATAATTTTTGAACTAAACTCAAATAACATGCTTGATTATAATATAATATTTACATACAAATTATTTAACATGCATTTCACCATTCTAAACATAAGAGCATACAGTCAAGATCAATAAAATCCTAATTGATTGTAACCTGCAATTGAAAAGACAAACTATTGAATGAATGACCCAACTATTAGAACTCAAATGAAATAAAATCAACGATCAGCCAGCTGCTGCAAGTTTTAAAAATTGTTCCATGTTGACCCAAGTATAGTTACTCTACAAGTATCAGAAATATTATATAGCTAAACAAGGCAAAAATAAGACATTGACTTGAAAGTGAAATGAAGTCCTGCTAATAAATTGTCTTATTTTCATTTGGAGTTAGACATTTCAGCCCAACAATCATAAACTAATGACTGTCAAATCATGCACTCTATTTTTTTTCTTTGTTTGCAGATACAGGAATAACAAAATACTAAGAAAATTTTGGTGTCACTTAGAATTGTATTACTGGATACAATGAACTTTGTCTTTGTCAAATAATTTATTTTTATTTTTTCCTACAATAATAGAGCATTCTTTTAATCTGTATGATTTTTTAAAATATTTTTACTGTTTTGTTTCTCTTTATGAAATGTCATATTGTCTCTGATTTGTATTTCAGAATATGTGCTTTTTATACATTTCTTTTAATTTCTTCACTTCTTTGCATTTTTTTACTTTTATATTGGTTTATTTGACTTGAATCTAGCTCATCCATATTTTTATATATTTTCTTTAATTTGTTTATATATCTTCTTTAACTTGTTTAATTTGTTGGGCAAATACCATGGCATTTTCTTGTAAAATCTACATGTGGGGTAGTGACTAGACTATTATCAAATGACTTGAGAGACAAGATCAATCACTTATTAAAGGGAACATCTTGATAAATTAGGTATTTTTAAATTTCATTTAAGAAATCTTTAGTTGTTAGAATGCTTTCAATTATGTTCACTTTGAATTTATTCATGTTCACATTGTCCCAACTAACTTCTCGTTGGCCCATCCATGCCTTTATACATCCTCCTTAGCCTATTCACTTCTTTGTATTTCTTTGATTTTACATTGCCTTGTTTGGAGCCTTGTGGATCTATAATGTTGTTCATTTTATTGATTTTGACAATGTCTTTGCTTATAATTAATAATTATTTAATCTTGAATTGAAATTACTTGATCACAATTGACTTATTATGTAATTTTATAAAATTATTTTAATATCTACAAATAAATTAAGTAGATTAATGACACTATATTCTCATCCCCAATGCGTATAACCACAACTTAGAGCTCAAGCTCATCACTCCAAGTATTTTCTTGGCCTTGAATAGAGTTCTTCAATGAATCTCAAATTTTTAATCGTCAACCAAGTCAACACCCCTTGTATCCACAAGTATCATTTCTTAAAAACTTTTTGAACTCTTCACTTTGAGTAAGCACAATGGATTATTATGCAGGTATTGATTTGTTGAATTACATAATTTCATGTGTACTTAAGGAATTATAGCAACACAATATTTTGCATTTTGATTTTATTGAAGAACAAATGGAAAAAATCTAAATTTTATAATTTATGGTTTCTATATATTGATTTTTGTTTACTCTCATATTTCATTTTGTCTTATTTAATATGAAAGTAATATTTTTAGTGAGTTTTGTTGATACACATTTATTTTCTTGCATTTAGTGAATTACTATATATAGGACAAGCTTACTCAAGTAGGTATCTATTTGGGTGGGTTTTATCTCCATTGCATAATAGTAGGCATCTACTTAGGTAGGTAATATGAATTCAATAAAAGGGGTTGTACTTTTCTAGTTTTGTTGAGACATTTACTATTCATGTGTATTATCTCCTTTATTCTACATCGGATGTACATTTAGATCTCTTGGTGGCATTTCTTATAAGTGCTTACTTCTAGCTCACTCCTGAGCATCCATTCATTGTATTGCATCATCTATTTTGGAACAAGAATTATCTTGTAATATATAATCTTTGACCTTGTCTTTATACTTTCGCTCTTGTGGTCACTCTTGCCATCAATATTCTAGGTTAATTTTTTATTATTATCAAATTTTACATAATATAAGATTCCATTGATGATTTAAGGCTTTCTCATCTCTATTAAGGACCGATGACTTGTGTGTAGCATTATTTTACATGCTCATATAATGAATGGTGTAGCAACTCCTAGAGTTAATTGTTATATCTATACAATCTACTATTGTTGGTTTTTCCTTTTGTTTCATCCATATTAGGCTTCAAAGGCATGATTCCAAGTTTTTTACGGGGGGATTATTGTAGTTATTCATTGGTCACTCAAATTCTTTTTTTTTTTGGCTAGATCTAACTTTTCTATTACATTTGGAGTGTCTCAAAACCCTAGGGACACCAATTCATTCATCTATTTCAAACAACTCTATTAAGAGGCCTTTGTAAATTTTCTCCTTTATTATCCATATGGATCATATACTTGTGAATTATATGTGTTAGTGAGAATATTTTGTAGAATTGGTTATTTGCTTCATCCATTTCCAAGCCTAATATATCACTATGTAAGAGGTAATAAAATAATTATTTTTTAATTTATAAGTTCAATTATTTTTTATTTTTATTTTGGAAGGTTCAATTCTTTTAATAATAGTAATTGATAGGGTACTGCTTGTGTAGGCCCTGTTTAGGTCTAATACTGGATCCTCTTTATTAGCAAGGATATCACCTAACTTATTAGCCTAAGTCAATGAATTGTGTTCATTGCTCCAATTTGGATATCCTTATCGATGAAATTCTATCTAGCTAGTTACAACCACTTCAATTAGCCTAGTAATAATTTGTTTGATAATATCTAAAGATTTATGGAATATTCTCCTCACCAATGATTCTTGATCCAAGGGGATCTAGGTCTAACTCAATCATGTTGCAAATATCGGTTGTTGCATGATGATTTTCACAAATTTTTAGTGGGATTCTCATCTTAGCTCAACAACTATGTTCCTAATCATGCATCATAATTTCACATTATTGTTACTACAAAACTTAACTTATCACTAGTAGTTGTGATTTTTTTAATAGGAATGTACACTATCATGACCCAACTACTATTGAAGATAAGAGAACAATTTTTTATCTTGTATACTAAGCTCTCAAAGAAATATAAAAACTAAAGAATGGATCTTAATGTGATCCATCTAAATAAGTTGCAAAAACATCATGATTAGAATCATAAGCAATCCAAAATTTGCAAGTGGTTTGCAATTCAAAATTCTAGTACTCATTGTAGATAAGAATGTCACACTAGTAATTTGTTATATAAGGTACTAGAATTACCATATCACAAGAAAGAGGTAAGAATGTATCATAGAGACCAAGTCTAGTGCCATGGTAGGTACCAAAAATATCTCTACTTTATTTGAGTAAATCAAGTTGTGTGCAAGTAAATTGTGCTTCAAATGAACAATTCAAACTCCTAAATTGATCAAAACAACAAACAAACAAACAAACACTCAATTAGGGAATTAGGAAATCAAATAAAACATAAAAGGAAATAAATAATTCCATGTTAGATAACCTAGTTGCATGAAATGGTTGTGCCCTTTGATGATTTTTGATGTGTGCTCACAAATCTTGCAATATAATCTTGCATTCCAAGGTGTGATCAAATGGTTTGGGTTCGGTTTGGATTTATATATATATATATATATATATATATATATATATTATGGGAGGGGATCAATGGTGAGGATTGAATGGGAAGATCAATGGCTAGAATTGAAGGTGATCTCTCAAGCCATGATATTGTGCCAAGTGGCACAGTGTGGTGGCTTGAGAGGGAGATGGTACTTGTGAGAGTACTTTGGAGTATGGGGAGGATCTTTCCATAAAGGTAAGATTTGTCCTCACACTCCAAAGGAAGAGAGGTGAGAGTAATAAAGGAATTATAAATTCTTTTTTGGTAATTTAGGGGTACTTTTGGGACAAGGACCCATGTGGTGTTCCTTCCCAAAAGGGGAAAACCTTTAAGGCTAGGGTACAAAGAGGGTGAGAAATAAATGGAAAGGAGATGATCCCTTTCCTAATCATTGATTAAGAATGTGTAATTTCTTAGGGAGGGGATTAGGTGGGTGATTAGGATTGGGATTAGGATTAGAGGGCAAGTGGGAGAGTTGGAGAATATGACATATGAGGGGAGGAAGGAGTAAGGTAGGATAGATAAGTAATTCAAATAAATTATTTACCTTAGGTTAGGACTTAAGAAAATAGAAGAAAATATGGAATATTAATTAAATAATACAATTAATTAATTAATAAAGACGATCTAGATTAGATGAAAATAGGAATAAATAGGAAAATATTAATTAAATTAATATGATTTTATTTAATCAATATATAAGATTGGGGATAGGAAAATTAGGGATAAAATGACCAAATATAATGGTCAATTTTAGATGTCTACACAAATAAGTAGAAATATTACTTCACTCTTATATGTGGATCAATGGATAGTAACACATTTCATTGTGTATAATGGAAGTGAGAATAACTTGGTTTATCCCAAATTATTCTAGAGATTGAAATTTCCACTAATGCCTCACCCATAAACATGCTCCATTGGATGGTTTAGTGAGGGATTTAATTAACACACAACTCAATAGTGCTAACTAGTATATACCATCAATCTTTTTTAGGATACAAACCTTTGTAATTCCATACCATTAGAGATATGTGATGTTTTACTTGGGAAACCATGTCTTTGTCATTATCATATAGCATATGAAGTAAATATAAGAAATACAATCTTAGAAAATGGCAATAGAAGATACCACATGCTAGAGGTAGTATCAAAACTTGCATTCATCAATGACAAGTAGCACATAAGAGGACAATAAGTTCTAACAAAAAAATTGTGATTTGATCATGATAATTGAATAGAAGACTTCCCTTGTAGTAAAAAAACAACATTGTTGGGGCAGCCAAGGGTAATATTGGGCCTACAGGTTGTGGGGGGGTGTTGAGGAATTGTAATGACCTAACCCTTCCATAAAATAAAAATTTCTTAATTTTACACCAACAAGTAAAAGTAATGAGTAATAAAGCCATTGTAATAAAAAAATTATTTTCTTCTATTGATAATTCCCAAACAAGATAAAACAATAATTTAACATATATTCCTTTTCTTTTCAAATATACATCAGAGTAAGAAAGCATACAAATACATACATAGCTCATGGAGCTTTTGAACAAATAGTAGTAAGGCAGTCCAAGTTCCTTTCCTTTCAAATCTTGGTTCTTTTGTCACTTGCCATGGAGGAGAAGCATCACTCAGGCGCTTTTCCGCCAACCACATACTCTTAATGTGGTCCCTCACACATCTATCATTCGATAGATGACCCTTCCCTTTGATGAAGATATTGGTAGAGTAACCAATTGTTGATGTTTGCAGCTTCAGGCTCATCCTTCCAGCCTCGATTCAAGAAATAAAATTGCATATAGCCTATCGGCTATTTATTTTAATGGAGTTACCCATCACATGAAGAATACATAATATACTATTATTTATTTATTAATTTGAGGTTGCATATTATGGCCGACCCTTTCTTGATAATTGGCGCTCTTCTTGAAGAGACATATCTCTTCATTGGTGGCCGACCTTGTGCATTGAAGAGACGCAATTCTTAGATCCTCCTCATCGAATAGTATATAATGGAGATGATATTTGATCATTGTAGCATTGATATTCACTTGTTCATTTTCAATATTCATAAGAACAAGTTGGTGTAAGAAGAAGTTCATCAAAGTGCAGTTTGATATATTGAAGGAGGCTGAGTTTATCATCAACAAGTTCACTCAGCATTATCTGCATGAAGAGAGGAAGTTCGATTTGAGCAATAGATCATCATGCGTACAACAAATTGATCTCAATGAGATAAACATATCATCTTTGTCTTCGCATCTAGGATAGATGCTATTATTCATTGTATCAAATTCAACATTGTGTTATGCCTAAGTTGTAAGAAGAATTATGCTCTTATTACAAAATATATATGCGATATATTTGTTGGGTTTTTTCCCCCTCAAGTTGGAGGGTTTTCCCAGGGTACTTTGTGGTGCTCATTATCTTATGTGTTGCATTTTATGATTTCTTTCATTTCTGATCATAAAAACTAACATGGTATCAGAGCAGGTCTAGGAAAAGATCCGATCAAAATTATCCTATTAGAATTATTATGCAGTCTTGAAGTCTTGCAATCTTAATATTGGTGAATGTCCATTTGGAGCTGCGTTATTATAAACCGATAGCATTAGAGGGTAATGAGTGTGCCTCTTATGCACCTTCGATAAGAAGATTAAATAAAATTTTGGGTTGTAGTCATCGAGCTATCTTATATTATTAAAGCCATTGGAACTGTCAACAATATCGGGTTATGCCTCAGAAACCCGGATACCCGATCTTTAAAGGAGTCGTGGTTCCTGAAGATAGGATTATATTTAGGTTCCAATGATGATAAAAGCATTTTTTGTAGATTTCGATCCTGTGAAGAGTATTACAAATCGAATTCAAGTCTTGTCGGAAGCAGTTAGGAGCAACTTGGTTTGAGGAATAAGTTGCCGCTAGCCTTCAGGGGGAGTCTTGATTTTTTATGCCAATATTTCTTCACCTCCATCATCTTATGGATATCACAACTTCATGAAATTATGATATGATAGGAACAATGTTATTCTCTTTCTCAATTTTCGTCAAGAGAAGTTGATCAACATTTTGATACTGGAAAGTCTATTGATAGGAATGCAAAATAGAGTTAAGAAAATCATTGGCATCTATATTCTGCCGTTTCATTCATGTCAAAAGCCGATGTTAACTTTCGAGCATCTATATTTGGTGGAGTCTTCTGTTCTATTCGGGCTTTGTTAATGAATATAGGTGAAGCTAGTATTTTATATTCATGTTGCTGCTTTAAATAGAATCGGGAATATTGTCAAGTCCTCTTAACAAACTCATCCTCTTGGGTTGAAGCAACCAAAGAAGAGTCGGTGATTTATTTGACTTCGTTCATTCATTGCACCTGATAATGGGCTGGGACATTTCCTATCATAGCATTCAAAATTGTGGGAGCCCTTGTGAAGATACTACCATTGTTCTTATGGATGGAGTCATATTGGTTATCGGGTGTTCATCACTATCTGTCTTTGGAGCTACAAACATATTGAGGATTTACTACCGGGTGGTGTGATGAGTCATAATCGTCATGCTCTGAGGAGTCAGTATAGATACATATCTAAGGAAAGTTTAAAGAGTTTGAATGAGAAGATGTTTCAAACCCTTGTCAAAGATTAGCTAAACATCTTGATAGAGAAGTCGCCATCAATACTTAGAGCAAAAGTATAGAAACATATGTATGGTGAGGTCTTGGTAAAAGGATTCCTAAGACGTTAAAGATCTTCTCTTGATATTTAGTTACAATCAAAGTCAAGAGTTTTCATTGAGAGAAACAATGATCGATGCCATTGTAAAGGGTGGAGAGAGTAGATATTGTGATCATTGATATCGACCCCTCATTTTCTGTGTACAGGATTCTGATTTAAATGAGATAAGTATTGCATGGTTGAATAATGTTCATGAATTGTTATATAGTTATTAATTCATGCCTTAACATTGAGATAATAAATCATAAATTCTTCTAGCATTGGTATTTCTCTTCGCAATAGTTGAGTTATATGAACTTTTAGTAATCTCTCCTTAATGTGCATTAGGACAAACCAAGAGATTGCTTTCAAGAGAAGAAGAGAATGGAGACACCACTTGCAGCCATGAGATTGAGTGGATGGTTGAATACATCTCTTCGAAGATGAAGAATTAACCTTTAGAGGGAGTTCTATGACTCGTTGAGAATAAGTAAGGGTTGCAGTGTTGCAAGGCCAGATGCTAAATCCTTGAAGTACCTCCTCAACAATTGAGATCAGAATTGCTGAAGTCAGTCAACTTGGATTTAACATTGGTAGCTCTACAAACCTATTCAAAATAGAGTGCTCTGAGATAAAGTTGAAGAGGACAACCCTGAATCTCTATAGAGGTGTGAGTTGGAAACCATTTCTCTAAGGAAAGTGTTGCATACAATCTTGGACGATGAGTTTAGAAGGTTGATGCAAGTGCTTGAAGATTCAGAGGGAGCCTACTAAACCTAAAGAAGATGGAAGTTGATTGGATCGTTGATGTATCTAGTCAATACTAGATCAGATATTTTCTATGCAGTGAGTGCACTTAGTCAGTTCATGTGTGAACCAAGGCAAATACATCTAGGTGCAATGAAGCATATCTTGAGATACTTGCGTGGCATAGTTGGGTATGGCTTGAGATATTCTTCTGGTGTGGACTTGAAGCTATATGGTTATACAGATTCTGATTCGATAGGTTGTGTTGCTGATCGAAAGAGCACCTCTGGACGTTGTTTTCAGTTTGGGGTCTGCAATGAATTCCTGGTGTAGCAGGAAGCAGTCTTCAGTGGCACTGAGCACCACAAAGGCAAAGTATATTGTAGCTTGTGTGGCAGCTCGAGAAGCAGTGTGGCTTTAGAAGCTCCTTGCAGGATTTTTTGGACAATATTTGGAGCCTACTATCATTCTTTATGATAATCAAAGCTGCGTGAAGCCTTCTGTCAATCTAGTGTTTCATGACAAAACCAAACATGTTGAGATCAAATACCACTATATCAGAGATATGGTATTGAGGAAAGCAATCCAGTTGAAGTACATCAGCACTGATGAGTAGATGAAAAATATCTCACCAAGCCTCTCTCCAAAGTGAATTTTGTGTACTTTCGAGACAAGCTTGCTGAGAGGGAGTCTCAGCATCAGTGATCTTCTTTAATGCATTTCTCTCTAAGAGAGATTTGAGGTGCAAGCCCTTGTTAATGCATTTATTTTTGAAAGAGATCCAAGGTGAAAGCCCTTGTTTCCACCCTCTGGGAGATCCATGGTGGATGTCATGTGTGTGACGCCATGAAAACGTCACGTGAGAGAGTTTGTGATGATTTTATTGTACTTGTGCTTTTCACCCTCTGGGAGTAGCCATGGTGAATGTCACGATGAGGTGACAATATCGCGTTTGTGTGATGGGCACTTATGTACATTTTCCATACATGGGAGAGCCATGATGGTTAATATCATGATGAGGTAATATGTTCCCTTGCCATACATGGGAGAGCCATGATGGTTGATATCATGATGAGGTGATATGCTATCATGATGAGGTGATAAGCTCCTTTCCACATGGGTGTAGCCATAGTAGTCGATATCATAATGAGGTGATATGCTCTGTTCTACATAGGAGTAGCTATGGTGATTGAGATCACAATGAGGTGATATGTCTTATGTAGCTGGAAGTATTCCTCCCTAGCTGAGAGGGAGTGTTGATGTTTGCAGCTTCAGGCCCATCCTTCCAGCCTTGATTCAAGCAATAAAATTGCATATAGCCTATCGTCTATTTATTTTATTGGAGTTACCCATCACATGAAGAATAAATAATATACTATTATTTATTTATTAATTTGAGGTTGCATATTATGGCTGACCCTTCCTTGATAATTGGCGCTCTTCTTGGAGAGACATATCTCTTCATTGGTGGTTGACCTTGTGCATTGAAGAGACACAATTCTTAGATCCTCCTCATCGAATAGTATATAATGGAGATGCCATTCGATCATTGTAGCATTGATATTCACTTGCTCATTTTCAATATTCATAAGCACAAGTTGGTGTAAGAAGAAGTTCATCAAAGTGCAGTTTGATATATTGAAGGAGGCTGAGTTTATCATCAACAAGTTCACTCAACATTATTTGCATGAAGAGAGAAAGTTTGATCTGAGCAACAAATCATCATGCGTACAATAGATCAATCTCAAGGAGATAAGCATATCATCTATGTCTTTGCATCTAGGAGAGATTCTATTATTCATTGTATCAAATTTGGCATTGTGTTATGCCTAAGTTGTAAGCAAAATTCTGCTCTTATTACAGAATATATATGTGATATATTTTCTTAGTTTTTTCCCCTCGAGTTGGAGGGTTTTCCTAGGGTACTTTGTGGTGTTCATTGTCTTATGTGTTGCATTTTTTGATTGCTTTCATTTATGATCATAAAAACTAACACTGATAATGACAACCAACTGAGCATAGTGTTGTGTCCTACATAACTAGAACCTTGTAATTCCCACAATCTCAAACTAGCAATATGAGATCATGGTGAACTGATAGTGTAGTCTCAAGCATCACATAGACTAAGTAGAGTCTCATACATTGCAATACTTCTGCCAAAGTGTTTAAATTCAGTAAACGATAAAGAGTCATCTATCACATACACTACTCAGGGCCAATTTGACTTAAGGCTATCTTACACTACGCATAGGTATTGTCCTTCATTGGATAATCTATCATCCCAAACTAACCTACAATAATCTATTCTACTAGAAATGTTTATGATTAAAAAGTAAGCCAACAAGCACCCTCCTATACTGGATTATTTCATCCTAGGAGTAATACTAGCTTTCCTAGTTAACTTAATAACTTAGTTGGGTGTACCTCAAGTGACTCTTGCATTCATACAAGCCTAATAAATAATATCTAATGCAAACAACATTCCCCTATTATGGAGATCTTACAAACAATGTTTAACATAGCTAGAATGCATCATTTTTCCTTTCTTAGAAGACAAACATATTTACTTCCTATGCACAAACAGAAAATACATTTCAAACAACATAGAAAATATTTGCAAAAGAATAGTAGAAGAATATCCCATGCATGTTTACGCTTATCCCAAAGTGATGATAGGATGCTTCCACTTCTAGCTCTATCCAATTTCTTGAATTAAGTTTCACAATCCCTCAGAAGATGATAACTTCCTCAAAAAAATTCCCTCTTTCTCCCTCTCAGAAATTACTAGTAGAAATAGTGCATTCCTTGGGTAGAATACATTTCTCTCAGAATAATAGAACTTACATAAATGTGAACAGTGTTGTAAACTATGGTCACTTAGCAAATGAATAATGGTTGTATAAAATGTCACTCAGAAAATACGCATATGATGAATAAGACAAACTCAAGACAAATTATGAAAGCTGATGAAGAATGGTGAATGAGTGTATGAATGAATGAATTGGGCGACTATATATAGTGAGCCCAACCTCCAATGTTTCCTATAGCCATGGCATGAGAATTTACACCTTTTCCATTTAAAATATTCAACTGGAGGTGGTGCCATTTCTAGCCAGTACTCAACATTTAGGAAGGTGAGTTGACCTTCCTTTCTACCAGAAGTATGAAGACTAATTCCAAAAAGCAAATGGAAATATTTACAAATCAACACCTATAGAATTTGTTCATAGAGGTAGCGTCAAACTCATGATATGGAGGGTATTTCATAATTCAAAGAAGAAGTCAATTGCATTTTACTTACACATACACAACATTTACTAGTTTCAAGGTTGAGTAGAAGAAAATCAGTTATTGCATTGAATTCATTCTTGTTTCAGATTCTTGACATGGTCAAAAGATTTAAACGCCATATAAGGATTTATCCCTGTGTGGTCATAAACATGTGACACACGATTTCACCTTGTTGTGTCAATTTCAAATTTGGATTTTCTCATTAGTCATTTTGGCATAATTAATCCAAAGTCCAATACACGAATTGAAGATAATTCGATTTCCCAAAGTTTGAATGATGATATTAAATCAATACAAAAAATAATTCGATTTCCAAAGGTTGAGAAATAATATTAAATGGATTCAGTATTTGATTTCCAAAGTTGAAAGATTTGTTATTAAATAATATATTTTATTATATATATAAAATTATAGTCTCAAATATATTAAACATGTATATATATAATCTTTAATATATAATATATATCGTGAGCCAGTTAGCATACATCCGAT
The DNA here is from genome assembly GCA_007115665.2 of Sequoiadendron giganteum. NCBI lineage: Eukaryota > Viridiplantae > Streptophyta > Pinopsida > Cupressales > Cupressaceae > Sequoiadendron > Sequoiadendron giganteum. The sequence continues at coordinate 621,214,654 of CM021102.1, read as the reverse complement.
ATATATATATATATATATATGTAAAATAAAAAGGTAATTTTATAATAATAATATTATTAATATCCATATTTATATAGAATGTGTGTATATATACACATATATACCTGTATATACCTCTATGTACACGTATGTGTAGGGATATCATATCGATGCATGCATATGAGCATATCCATTTGCCGACGTACACTTGTATCAATATGTATATACATATGGATACGTCTATATACTATACATATATATATGTCTACATCCGATTCACTTACATCCATTTATGTTACCATCATATTGATAGGTGTGTGGGTGTGGTATCTCTATACATATTCATATACGTGTCGTGAGATCCTCCTGACATGCATGTGCATATATATAAACATACTGCACCTACATTCCTCCTATCCATATGATCGTAATATCACAAGACAGATCACAAAAACCAAATAGATAGACATTAATCAAAAATGCATGTAGAAGTAAACAAGAATCCAAATACAACATACAAGCTATGGATGACTTACCTATAACCCACACAAACTGACTCAGTTCACTCAATCTACGGTGATGTGTGTGTATGCTTAGATAATTTTACTTTACTGGTTACCCAACCAAGCTCCTCTCCCAAGTGATACTTCCCCTCTGCCTAGAGGAATGGTTCATATATCCGCATTTATTGAAATATACTCACGATAGTCAAATGTTCATAACATAAGCAATATACATAAACATCTCAAAATTTAGAATATTCACAATTCAATAACCTTATATGCAATATTTCAGCAAGGATAACATCAATACAAGCAACATTAAATGAGACAATCATCAAATGTGAAAACACTCATATTGATAACAAGGAACAACATATTTTATTCATCCTCAAAATTATCATTACAATCATTTTACCCTATGCAGTGATAGTAAATAGTAACTATAAAATTGGGGTGTAATAGGAATGAATATGGCAAGTTCTTGGGCACGATGGCACTCCCATTGGAAAACCAGACCAATCATCACACTAAGGACAAAGCAACGTTTATCAGTATCAAGTCTACATTGGATAGGGGTTACTCCAAGCTTTGGGTTGAGGGAGATTCTCTCAATATTGTTAATTGCCTACTTGGCATTCAAAAGCCAAGTTGGACTATCGAGTGGTTGATTGTGGATTCTATCATGATGTTAAGATACTTTAATGAGATCTGTGTCCCACATATCTACAGGGAAGGTATTTCCTTAGCATATTTTTTCACTAATGAGGTTGCCAGACTTCATAATTTTAAGGCATGGGAGGAGTACTCCCTCCTTCTTGAGGAAGCCAAGATTTTATTGCGAAATGCTGGCTAATGTTGATCTTGTGATTCAGGGTGATCAAGCTATTATCGCCCTCCTTATTACCACATGTTTTGTTTTGCCTAATTTTTATCTGGCAAGTGTGTTTTAGTTGGGGTATTAGTTAATGGTGATTGTCAATATGGGTGGATATAGGAGAAAAATTGAACAGGTCTCACCTACGAGAGATGGAGGAATAAGCGCAAAATTTGGAGAATTTTGAGACATGGGCATTTTATGCCCTATTTGGAGAGGCTCCACGACCACAACCCCAAAGCCTCTGCAGATTTTTTCCGCTACTGGCACAATAGATGTTTAAAGGTTAAAGGTATGGAGTTTATGATCAATGAATACTTTATTGCCTTTATTACTGGGCTGCCAACAAATGGTCACAAAGTTTTTAAGGAAAGGAAGAGCAAGGATGACACTATGGACCAATTCTTCAAATAAAATGAGCGAGAGAAGTTGATAAAGATACCCTCATGGGGTTATGAATGGGCTTCCCTGAAGCAGATTTGGGCTAATGTTGCAGAAGTAAAATTATGTAGTATGTTACTCTAGACAACCGATATACTGCTATTCTAGGGCACCATTTTACCCTGCTTAATCATTTTAGACATGGGTTGCATGTTTCTTTCCCATTCTTTCTTTTGTTTCCTTTGGAAGTTTCAATTTATGCACACTTAAAGAACTGTAGGGCTATGATTCTTCACGAAGAACTCATACTGCTCATCATGGAGCATGTGAGAGCCCATACTCCTACCAAGTCAGTCAAAGTAAAGGAGAAGGCCATAAGTGAGGAGTCTTTTTCGATTGGCTCAAAGACTAGTGTTGATGGTGAAGCTGAATTGCATGAGGAGGAGGAAAACTCTTTGGGTGGTTCGTCATCCCCTATGGTGGTCCCCTCTAAAAAAAGAAAGAAGGGGATTTTAAAGAGGAAGGTTCCTACCAAGAAGCTTATCTTGCAGGAGTCAAGCTCCCGCGGGTCCCCTTTTGTTGGTAATGACACATATTATTTTTGATGATTCTGAATGTCAGCCTGAGGAGAATGCTAAGCTCCATGGACAGGGCTCTAGTGAGGTTGGTCGTGAGGAGGAATCATTTGATGAGACTAGGGTTAAGGAGTTTCCATGAAGGGCTTCCAAACGAATCACAAAGTTGAAAAGTAGGATTTAAAAGCTGGTAGGAAGGTTAAGAATGCTTCTTCAGATCAGGTAAAGGTTGTGGTGGAAAATACTGTTGAAATTTTAATGATTCCGCTATTCATGAGGAGGAGGGTGTTAGGAATCCAAACAATGAGGAGGCATCGGTTGAGAGGATTGTGCACGAGGAGGAGGGTGTGAATCCAAAGCTTGGTAAGCCTACATCGTTGAAGGTTAATCCTCTCTCTGAGGATTTTTCATATCTAAATGATGCCAATACTTCCATGTTTGAGATTTTGGATATGGCTTGTTCAGGGGCCACGCGCACTTTTAAACTTTCCAAGTGGTTTTTGCAAGAATTTAATGAGGTAAATATTAAGATTAGGGGTTTCATGGAGAATATGTTAAAATAGTCGAAGGGTTCCTCTTCAAATATTCTGATTGAAAGGTTCGTTGATTTAGAATGCTCTTTTGTTGACTTCAAAACCCAATGTGAGAATCCCCTTGGTGATATGGAAGGAAGGATTAAGGAAACAAATGATGATATAAAAAAATTATTGCAGGTTAGCCATAGCTCAGTTAAGAATAGTGTGAAGTCCTTGAAGGTTTTGTTCGACAAGATTAGTCAGCTTAGGGAGGATTAGTTACACTTCACTGAGATGATGGAGAAGGACCAGTCTTTCAAGGGTAATTGGAAGAAGAACGCCAAAGAAGAGGCCAAAGGCCCATGCAACAGAACTAGGGGGAACCTTAGAAAGACCTTTGATGAATAAAATAAAAAATTAATGGACATGGTCAATCTGCACTACAACCAGAAGATTGAGGTGGCTAACACCTTAAAAAATATGAAATAGTTTAAGTTTATGTTTATGTGTTGATTTTCTATTCTTGTTTCCTTGTTGTTGGGTTGATTTTTTTGGTTGTTGGTTTACTTTTGGTTGTTTCAGTTTATACTTCAATGTCTTTCTCTTTTAGAAGCATTTTGCTCTAATGTGATGTAAAGGGTTTCAGGTCCCTTCAAAACATATTTTTTCAATATAATCAAAAGAAAAAGTATTGCAATTCCTACAAAAGCTTTGATAGTTCAACCTCAAATTTAAACTACAAACTAGTAAGATTCAAGGAAATCTTTTAGCTACCAAAAGGAGTTCCTATAGACTATGCAGTAAGGCATACCATTTATTTGATACATGGATTACCTTTAAGTAATACTTCTATGTATCATATGTATATTATTTCTAGAAAACAAAGAGATTAAGTGAGTTCCATGATCTTGTGAAAAAAAAATATGTTAGGTTGATTCCATCATCTTGTCGTATCCCACTTGTGTTAGCATAGAATAAATATGGCATATAGAGGTTGTGCCTTGATTATAGGGCTCACAATAAGATAATTATGAAGAACTACTTGTTGGACCAACTTTGTAGTGTGAACTAATTTACCAAGATTGTTCATAACTTTGGGTACCCTCAAATTCCTATTGAACCCAAAAACATCTAGAAGATAGTCTTCAAGGCTATTGAATGCTTATTCGAGATTTTAGTCATGTCCTTAAGCTTAACCAATGTAGTAACCACATTCTTGCATATGATTAATAACATCCTTAGGATATTCACTACTTTATTTTTTGTTGTCTACCTTTATGAAATTATAACCTTTAACAACCATTTAAGCTCAACATTGATGCATTTGAATTATCATTTGGAGTAATTCTCACTTAACATGGTCATATATTTGCACATCGTAGTGAAATATTCATTTTATTATTTAGAAACTACTTGACCATGATTATGAGATTTATGTCATTATTTTGACTTGTAAGCATTGAAAGTATTGTACCTTGGGTAAGGAGATTATGATATGGATACAAGTCGCAAGCCACTCCAATTCCTATAGACACCTCATAAATTGCAAGAAGATTAGCATTTGAAATGGTCTTCTCATCTTCAACAATTTCACTTGAACATTAAGCATAAAAAAGGAGTGCTAATCCTATTGTAGATTAGTTGAGTCCTCCACTAATTCAATCTGTTCTCTCTATTCTTAATACTTATGGACATGAAGTCAGTGCATGGTCAAAATTGTATCCTTTTGACAAGGATTTTGTATAAATTGATCAAATATTACTTTTGTAGTAAACCAATTAAAGCTTTCTACTTGAATGATGTATTAATTTATCACTTTAGAATCTTGTTGATTTTATATATGCATAAAGATAGAAATTGATTTTGAATGTGGGCATGTGCATGGAATTGGGGGACCAAAAGGGTGTCAAAAGTAGCCAATTTTTTCTTGAAATCAGTAAAAAATGATTTTGGATGAGAAATTCAAGATAACCACTTTACAAATTTAAATATTGTAAATACCAAGATTAGTAGTGATAAAAATTTATTTTCTAAACTACTATTTTTTTAAATTATAGAGATTAGGAGGGTCAAATAGGGGGAGAACACAAAGTTCTCTTATTTTTGTCAAAAAAATATAAAGAATGTTTAGAGTGCTCATCCTAAAATTTTGTTTTTTAAAGTATTTCACAAATCTTTTCAATATAAAAATAGCTAAAGTTGTGTAGTTTATGTATATTTTTTTACTATTTTTCAAAGTGGACACAACCTTAAAATATTTGGCATGATCCCCCTTAATTTTAAGAAAACTAATAAAAAATCATTATTAATTTTTGTATAGAATAGAGTCTAAAATGTACAAATATAATTTATTTCAAATTTGAATGAGTAGATAAAAAATGACACCAAAAATAATATACAATGATTTTTGACAGAAAATCAAGGCACAAGACAAATAAATTGAAGATGGATGCCTTAATGTTCTCAATTTTATATAAAAAATGGTTCTAGAGGTAATAGATATCTTGGCATCATCATGGAATTTTATCAAAATAATGTAAAAATGTGTAAACTTGATGGAGAGCATGCACTCAACACTTAGTTATTTTTGTGTTCTTTCTACAAAATATCTATTTAGATATGTGACATGTATGTACAACCCTTTTGTTTGGATTTTCAAATAAAATCTAACCCTAAGGGTTAAACTTTCCCAAAGCAAGATATAACATGTATACATTAAAAAATTCCTTATATAACACATATTCATTTTGTTTTGCAAAAAATAGAGCAATGGTCTAAAAAAAGGCTAAACCCATTATTTTGGACTCACATGCTCTATTCTTTTATGTGCTCTACATATTCTATGACATACAATCACATTTTTCATTATTTTAAGGAATTACAATGATTGTTTGACTATAAATTAACTCACTTTTTCTTCTTATGTTGAAATAAAATATTCTAATTACATATTTTTAATTTAATTTGATACTATCAATCATTGTTTTTATATTTTGATGAATTTGAATCATTGTTTGATAAAATTAACTTCTTTTTTTGTCTTGTATTGACATAAAATATTCTAATTGCATGTTTTATTTGAATTTGATAAAGTGTCAATCTATTTATTATTATTTTAACAATTTATGTTAGATTGATATCAAATTCAACAACATGCCAAGGAAACAAGTGAAAATTTAAACACTAGAGGAGTATGAAGTTTAGAATACAAAGAAAAAAGAACAAATATTCATGAAAATAATAAACAAAATTCCATAGTTGAAGATATACCATCTTTGCCAATTCAATTAGATCTTGAAGCATCCATTGAGGCCATGAAAAGGAAGAATTTGGATTAAAAAAAGTATCAAATATAGAAACTTTATGCAATTAAGAAACTAAATTCTAGATTTGAATTTATATCATATTTTACATATCAATTTTATATTGTAGAAAATTCTCAAACATTGATTGAATTATTAAATAATAAAAAAAACAACATGAGTATACACTTATAAATATAATTTTTTAGATGTTATACCAATTGATCAATCTATTGAAAACACATACAATTTACCAAATTTGAAGACGAAGAATATTTATCTAATGAATCAAGTTTATCATTGAGAACACACCTAGAATTTTAAATAAAATACCAAATTTTTTAATTGAAATTGATGAGTACAATTGAAATTTAATGACTGATAAGAATCCAAACATAATGTAGAAGAAGTGTTAGTAAAATATAGACAATATTTTTAAAGAACTTAAACCAAATGGGAAGATTTCAATCATTTATTGAAATAATGATAAATCTTAAGTTGAGACCCACCATGAAGATCCTTGGTTTAAAAAAATGATACCATAATAGTAAAAAATATAGTCATTGCATATCAAATAGTGGATTTGATCTCAAACAGTAAAGATAGTAATGCTACACAATGTGTAATTATATTAACTATAACAAGTAATCAAATAAAAAAATTAAAATTAAATTCACATTGGAAAAATGGGTGAGGAGTGAGGTTTTCGTCATGATGGAGTTTCAAGGCACTGGGGAGATGAGGCACTTGACGATCCACTGCCACTAGGTTTGCAAGGATCTACTACCCATGTTCCACAGTGGGTTTTTCATAATGCAAAATGGGTGGATATGACACCCAGGGAACAAATTCTATATTCACAGATGGATTCAACAAATTGGAAAGGCAATTTTGGAAGGGGGTTTCTTCACTCAAATTATTTCAGGGGTTTTCTGAGGCCCAGGATGGAAAATAAGAGACCAAGGGCTCGTGCAAGAGGTTATGGTACTGGACCTATTCCTAGGGTTCCTCCTGGAAAAATTCCTTTTAAGCCTAAGGTGTAGGGAAATACTGCTCTGACTTGAAGATCGGGAAATGGGCATGAGGGGATCTAGGAAGAAGGCTCAAAAATGAAGAAAATGCTATGGACGATAGGTCAAATCCTAAACCGGCTCCACTTCTCATCTTTGATGGTTCAAAGCATGTTGCATGCCTTGGGTCTAAGGCACAAAAAATTCCAATCAAAGGCATCATTAACCCTAATGAGAAGGGGGCATACAAAGAGCCAAAGGGAACTAATGTGGTAAACCCTAATGATAAATTTTGGCTTCCAATTCCATATGTGAATATGAAAAAGCAACCGATGTTTAATAAGAAAACTCAAGATCTTCATTCATTTGCAGTAATCCTTCAGGTATGGGGTGAAGGTATATCTCTCTCAAAGTTGCATAAGCGTATACACACTCGCTAGTATGGAACTTTGTACTATCAGGTTCTCTCTTTAAATACTTTCATGTTGGTTTTGGATTCTATGGAAGCTAAAAACAAGGTTTTAGGAAGTAATTTTGTTTGGATGGGAAAGAATATAATTTTTATTTATCCTTGGCACCCTTTTTTCCAAAATAAATAATCTTTATCTATGGAAATTCTAGTCTGGTTCAATTTTCCTTCAATTCCACTTGAATTTACTGACCCTAGGATCTTAGAGACTATAGGTAATTCCTTTGGAAAATTTTTGTTGTCGGACACCTCCATTGTCGAGGGTTTACTGTGTGTAAAGATCGGTGTTTTAATAAACCCTAAACAAAATTTTCCAAGGTTTTGTAATCTCAAATCGATTGATGGAATTCAGAGGTAGGATATAGTTAGGGATTTTGATTGGTTCCAAAAAGCCATTGTAGAAATGGATGCTCCTCTTTTCAAAAAGCTTAAGCTATCATCCCCTTCCAAGAAAGATCCCGTGAATTTTGGGAAGGACAATAATGGTCCCTTGGTCCCTACCATTAGGGTGGATACAATTCCACATGTGGTTGGTGATCGGATTAATACTATTGATTTGAATGGTGTTGCCCCCCCAATCAATAATCCTCTATTTTTCGGGGAGGGAAGGAGAACTGTCGACTCCTCAAAGTATGTTTTTGCTCCTAATGCAGAGCCTCCTAATCTAGGAAATACAACTATCAGTGCACCTTTGGTGGAAGCGAAGAATACTCCTCTTGATAAGGATTTTTCTGGCCCTAATCAGAAATCTCTTATGCCCGAGGCCTCTTCACAAGTGAAGGTTGCTAATGTTGATGCACTCTCTAAATTTTTTTATTTAAATCCGGAAAATCCAAATTCTAATACCCCTGGGCAAGAAATGAACACTTTGGTAGAAGTGCATAATAATTCCCCGAAAGTAAACAAAGAAAGGTTAAAGCAGTTTACTCTTGATCAACAATTGTTGATTAAGTGTAAAAGATAATTGAATCTTCCAATGAAAATTTTAATGATGAAATTCAAGAAAGAGTTTTGATAGCAATAGATAATGATCTAGTGCAAATTTAGAAAGGGATTAATATTCCTATATTCCACAACCCCTTTGAAGCTATTTTTCCAGATAAGACTTTAGAAATGGAGCCCTTGGGTGAAGGTTTATTGAGCCCACTACCTAAAAAGAAGCTTCCGATCTCCCAGTCTCCTTTATCACCTAATCTATCGCTCTCTTCCCCTTCCAAGAGAGGACGCAAACCTAAAATTTTGAAGACTCAACATGAGATTGATGCCGGTATTCAAACGAATCCTATTAAAAAGAAAAGAACTTTCAACCCTCCAATGACAAGATCAGGGGACACTAAAAGGAAATTGTAGTTGGAGTTGACTGCTAGGATGACATCTCAAAAAAAATATCAAAGGAAGAGGGGAGAGTTGTCCTCCCCTCGAGGAAAATGAGGATTTTATCATGGAATGTTAGGGGCTTAAACACCCCTAATAAGAGACATCTGACTAGGCATTAGTTAGAATTAGCAAAATTTGATATTGCGATGCTACAAGAAATGAAATTAAATTCCGTCTCTCTTGAATCCCTCTTCTCCAAATGGCTTTATTGGAAGTTTTCTTATTTTCCTTTCGTCGGTGCTTCTGGGGGGTTAGCCTTTCTCTAGAAGGAAAAAGTAGTGGATTTAAGGGTGGTGGCTTCTTCCTTCCATTGGTCATTAGTCCTGTTAAGATTAAGTTATCAGAAGCAAAGTTTTGATTGTTCAATTTTTATGGTCTTACCAGTACATATGAGAAAAAAAAGTTGTGGAATCAGTTATCTTTACATTTTCCACCACTAGGTTATTCTTTGGTTTTCTTTGGTGGGTACTTCAATGCATTTATATTATTCTGCATAAGATTCCATCCATGATTCTCAAATTGGATATGATGAAATCCTATGATAGGGATAATTGGGATTTCCTTTTAGCAATTCTTCGTAAATTTGGTTTTTGTGAAAAAATGGGTTAAATGGATTTACTCTTGTATTTCATCTACAAGGTTTTCAGTATTGCTTAATGGTTCTTCATGCGGCTTTTTTTCCTCCTCCAGGGGGTAAGACAAGGGGACCCTCTTTCCCCTTTTCTATTCATTCTCATGTCGGAAGGGTTGAGTAGAGCAATCAAAGCTGCGAGTCAGAAAAATCTTTGGAAAGGCATTCATTTGCCGAATATGCAAGAACATCAAACACATGGTATTTTTGCTGATGACACTTTACTTTTTGTTCACGCTTCAATTCCTGAAGCTAATGTCATTAAAAATGTTATTATGGAGTATTCTTTGGCATCGGGTCAATTGATCAACCCTACAAAATCTAAATTATTTCTATTCAATGTTCCTCAATTTATTGAATGTAGATTAAATTTTTTTGGGGGATTCTTTGTTGGCACTTTACCATGTTCTTATCTTGGTTTTCCTTTATTTATTGGTAAAAAATTGCCTTCTTTTTGGGACAATGTGATTTATACAATATCGGGAAGAAAATTTTCTTGGAAGCATAAGTGGCTATCTTTTTCAGGCAAGATTCAAATGATTAAATTAATACTTAATGTTGTCCCAATATACTTATATCTGTCTTCAAAGCTCCTATTTCAACTCTAAATCATTTAAAGTTAGTTCTGAGATCTTTTTTGTGGAATGATAATGTTAGGGGTAAGGCTAGAATCCCCCTTATTGCTTGGGATAGGGTTTGTCTCTCTAAGGAACTTGGTGGTACTGGTATTAGAGGTTTAGATCGTCATAATATTGCTCTAGGAGCCAAATTAGTTTGGAAACTATATCAATCCCCCAACTCGAGATGGGGCAGACTAATGTTTTCTAAATATTTAAATAATAATTCAAGGGAGTATATCTTTAGTTCCTCCTCATTGCCCAAAGGTTCTGTTGTTTGGAACTTTATTTCCACTTGCCGATCAATCATCCTGCCTCATCTCTCGTGGCTGGTTCATAATGGGAAGAAGGCTAAGTTTTGGGAAGATGTCTGGAATGGCTACCCTTCATTGATGCAAAGTAGAGATTGGGGTAACCTAATGCCAATGCTTAAAATGAATTGGGGTTCTCATGTGGTGGACTATTTTATAGTGGATTTCTCAAAATCTATCCCTAGTATCTCTTGGAAATCAATCGGTGCTTTTCCTATTCCGCTCCCTCTGAAATTGGCTTATAAAGAGGAAATAAGGAAAATAACTATTGTGTTTTCTGATAAGGATGATGTGTTTATTTGGACTAAATCTAAGTCAAGAAATTACTTTGTGAAGGATGGATATAAGTATTTATTGGCATTTTTAAAAAAATAGGAGCTTCCCATTTCTCTCTTCTGGAATGATGCCCGCCTTCTGAAGGTAGGAGCTTTTGCTTGGGTAGCTTTTCATGATAGTCTTAACTCGGGCTAGGCTGGAAAGATTGGGCCTTATGGCTGCATTCTGATGTGTTTTTTGTGGTTATTTTTTGGAATCTTCAGATCATCTATTTTTACACTACATTCTTTTGCATCACAATGTTGGTATTGGTTGTTTCAGAAAATTGATTGGCCTTCGTTGGTTTTCCCTTCATTACCTCTACAGTTCAAATATTGTCATTTGTTATATCGTGCTTCCTTTTTTCCTGTTTATGGGTTGTCTCCCCTTCTTTTCTTTTGTGGAACATTTGGATTGGGAGGAATAATAGAATCTTTAGAGGTAAGGCCTCCTCCCTGGAATTTGTGCTATTTAATATAGAAAAATCAATTTCAGAGGTAGTGAAGGCACACATTTTCAAACAAATTAATAGATTGAAATTCTTCTCAAATTGGGATAGTTTCATCATTAAATCATGTCTGATGATTAAATATTTTCCTTTTCATGGTTTTATCACAAATAAGATTGATAAATGTTTGGCGAGGACAAATGCCAAATGGTTTCCTCCTTCTGAGAACAACTATAAATTGAATTACGATGGTGCCTTGAGAGGTAATCCAGGAAAATATGGATTTGGTATAGTTATTATGGATGCAAGCTTAAAGGTTTTGAAAGTCACTTGTAAGGTTTTACCTGATGGCACTAACAATCAGGTTGAACTTGAGGCTGTTTGCCTAGGCTTGGAGCTGGCCATATCCCTAGGTATTAAAGATATTGTTATTGAAGGGGAATCAATGGTGATTTTTCATGCAATTTCTAATAAAACATCTCATGTTTGGCGGCTGTAATATCTGCTGGAAAAAGTTCTCCTGAAATTAAAATTGTTTAACACCTATTCAGTGTCTCACTGTTATAGAGAAGTGAATTGTGTTAATGATTATCTTGCTAATAAAGCTATAGATGAGCAAATTGTTTTTAAAGAATTCTTGGGGGAGGAAATACCTCCCTTATTGCAATGGAAATATTACCGCAAACTGTCAAAGTCTTTTTCTTACAAGCTCGAATGAGCTTTCTCATCATGACAAAAAATATTACACACGAGAGATCTCATTGGCTTTGAAGTGACTCAACCATCATTATTTGGTTTGCTTATTCTATTTTTGATGGCTATGATTTGATAGTTAGGAAATCTTGTGGTTGGCTTTCTACATTTTTGGAATCCTTTATCTGTTGCGAAGGTTTTTGATTTGATATTTTCATCATGTCTTGGACTACTTGCTTCATATTCGGTAATCATGCATTGTGGTGTTTCATGTTATGCATCTCCGACATTCTGGGAACTAAGGCCTTGCTCATCACTCCATTATATATTTTGATTGTACTAATGATGATTTTTCATGCTGGTTCTTCTTTGGGTCGATAGTATTGTGGCTTATATAGTATTCATTATAAAAGAAAAATGGCTCTCCTTGGTTGTTGGTATAGTGCAAGTTTTACAGGTTACTTTGGTGCAAATCATGCCTTCAGAATCTAAACTGGCCTGGTACAGAGTAGCTCTTCCTGTAAAGGGTAAGGAATTTAGTAATTCCCACGTATACAATCATGAGAAGCTTGGTATGGTTTTCTATTTGGATGATGTGGATATCTTTTTGGCTTTTAAAAAAGTGGTGGGAAAATAGTGGCTACAGGGAAATTCAAATGCCACCTTTTCTGAAGTGCTTTCTTGTTTTCTTACCATATGTATGGATATCTTATTGGATGCTAAAGTGGCCTGTATTCTTGCCATTAAATTTGTACAGCCTAACTTGTTCTCTAGTTCAGAGCTTTGTAAATCTTTGGATAAGTATATGTTTGATTATGGCCTTTTTCCTCTTGGTGGTTTTATATCTCATAGTGAATTGCCTTCTAATGGATATTGTGGATATTTTTTGAAGGCTCTTAGGTCTGGAATCACTTGTGATGATTTTGAGGGGACCATTGTAGAATGTCACCATCTTTCAAATAAAGTACCTCTTAAAGTTCTTGCAACTGGAATCTTGGTCTTCTTGGTGATGCATTTCCTATTTGATATGGAAGCGAGGTCATTATCCCCGAGACAATCTTTGGCTTCCCTCTCTAAAAAAGTGGATTACTTTTTGAATCACTTGTTGCCTCTTTCTCATTATGAGGCTAGCTCTAGTTCCAGTCCTCATTTGGAGGAATTCCGATTAGTTTTGGCATTAGTCTGATTATGGCCTCTTTTGTGTTCTTGGGGCTTTGCATACTTGTCTAGATTTTCCTAGATTGGGGGATGGTGGGTGGTTCTTATCCTAACTTTTGAGTACTTGTTATTGGTTGGGTTTCATTGAGTATGCAAATTATCTTGTTGGTATAATTGTTTGGGCTCTCCTGGTAGTCCCATGATGGAGTTTTATTTTGAAAGATGTAAACTTTTATTTAAATTAATAAAAATTTAGTGACTTTGCCACTTTTATCAAAAATAAAAATAAAAATAAATTCTAGAATAACAAGAAAATAATTAATTCACTAAAAATAAATAAAAAACACTAATGAAAGTCATCGGGAGGCATGAAAGAGTTGATGAGTCAAATAAAAATGAAATATGGACATTGTAAGAAGAAGAATTGGTTTTCAAAACCATGAGCTACATCTATTTTTATGGATATGACACATAATTTTTCTCCAAATTTTTAGATAGTTTCCCTCAAATAAAAATTAGTCAAAAGTATTTTGAAATGTTATTTTTTTAATATTTATAATAAATCACACATGCACTACTTATTGTAGAGTCACATTGATTTTTCTATGTCTTACGAGGTTTTTGACTGTATGCATGTTGTTTTGCATACTAATGATATTTTTTTTGGTAGGAGTGTATGATAGAAGTTGCATCTAGATTGGTAAGATACTTCATTTTAAATATTATTTTTTCAATGTCATTATGTAAGATTTTTTATTGTTAAATTTTAGTGTTTGGTATTCTTAGTAGATAATTTTGTATTCTTGAAGTGAAGAGAAGCTTTAAAAACTAACAATAAACTCATAATTTATAAAATAATTAGCAATAAAATCACTAAGGAAAGCAATTAGCATTTAACAATAATTTCATATTATCTCTCTCCTCTATCTCTCTTTGTCTCTATGTATTTCTCTCTCTATCTCTCCCCATCCCTCTCTCTTTATGCCCCTCACGCTCTTCATAATTTTAACCCTTGGTGTCATTGGAGTATCCTTTATGCCTTTTATGCTACTGCATATGATTTCAATCAAAACTATCTATAGTTTAGTGTAACCTAGATCAAGCAAGAATGCTTCATATTCCCTCCAAAATAATCTACACCAAATATCCATAATCTAATTTCAAGGTAATTATTTTTTCTCATTATGTACCATGACTAACTCCTATGATTAATATTTTCCTTTATTATACTCCCATGCATCAATGCATTCAATCCCCTCTAATATCTAGTAGAGAGGGTTCACACATTCAAATGTAGGTGGCAAAATTTATAGAGAGAGAGTTCACATTTAAATTTAGTTTTGTATCTATAGGGTTACATTCTAAGGTCCATTTTTTAGTTTTTATAGTTTAAATTCTAATGTTTAGTTAGTGAGAGATAGATGAAGTGAGGAAGAGAGATATATATAGACAGAGACATGGAATCTCTATAAACTAATAAATAATTACACCATTATGAAGAGCACCAAATTGTCTTCCATTTCAAAAGAAATCAATAAATACATCTATATGAGTAAGCTATGGCCTCCTAGATTAAAATGGATCAATTTCTAGAGGGGGTAGGGGCTTGATGGAAAGTGAGTGATACTTAGACAATAGACAAGTGACTAAATGGTGGTGTTGAAAGCTAAGGTGGCTCAATAATTTGGGCATAAGAAATGGAATGTTGGTTGGATGAAATCTGAAAGGCTATGCTTCTAGCACAGTGGTCCATTAGGTAGGAACAAGTGTAAAATTGGTATCTAGAGGAGGTGGTCCACTTGTTTGATGTAGGTGGTGTAGAGTGGTGTTGAGCAAAGGAGGTAGGTTATCGATGAAGGAGGGGTATAGAATTAATGGTGGAAAATAAATGGCCACAAGGTGGAAAATTATAGGGTCTAGTTGGGTTGAACCACAATAAGCATATATTACCCTTTTAGGGATCATAAATGGTTGAGTTGCAAACCCCTTAAAAATTTATCTATTTTTATTTTTTTAACTTTTAAAAAACCTTTATATTTTTTGTAGAAATTGAGTAGACCTATGTAGTCATATGGCTTGGAAATTTTTTTGCCCCAATTACAAACTACTCCAAAATTAACAATATTTATATAGATTTTAGGGTTTTGACACCTTCTAGATACAATAAAACTAGTTTTTTCGTTTAAACTTCCTAGAAAAAAGTTGTGTTGATGAGCACATTTAACACTTCTATGTAGATATACTTCCTACTCTTCAATTTGAGAAAAGTAAAAGTTAAAATTAATTTATTGAGCCTCAAAATATGTAATGGAAACATAAAAATACTACCAAATTACCAAAAAATTCTCACCCGAAATCACTAAAAAAAGATGAAAGGCCTAGAGTTAATTTTCATATCAAACCATTTTAATTCTCTAGATAATTTGAAGATGCAAGAGAAAATCATACTAGGTTTTAAGGAAAAATTAATGTACAACATGACTAACCTTCCTAAATATCTCAATCTAGAAACATATTGATCTATCCTTGCACCATGACTTTAATACCATGTTAGATTCCACAAAGAAGCAAGAAGTTGCCAAAAACCTAGTGCAAGGATTAGATACAATAAAACTATAAATATAGATGATTAGATATCGAAAAAATCATAACTAAATTAGCTCTCAATAATACGAAACTTGCAAATGCTTAAGAGACACAAATATACAATAAAAAAATAGCATAAGGAGAGCTTATAATATATGCTTCGATATGTCAAATACATGCTAGGTAAGTGAGTATAAATAAAATATATGAGAGGGAGGAGGTAGGAAATATAACCAACAGGAAGTGTAGCTTTAGACCAATCTAAAATGTAAAAACATAACTCCTAAGAAAGATGTCAAAAACTTGCTCCACTCACATTAATACTCACTCTTATTAGCCTAAGAAAGCTTAATTAAAATTGTAGGAAAAATATAGATAAAGGAAAAAAAAACCTACACACACATTTAGATATTATAGATACACTTCAACACATAGAAATCAATAAAAAATGTGTCATTATGATAGAATGGGATCAAGTCATTGGCTCTAAGGTTAAATATACAAGACAATAAGAGATCCCTCTCTTCTATATTGTTAATGTAGGTCAAGTTTCTCACAAGGAAAATAGGTCATATAAGTTCAAGTTGCAAGTCTATTTTTACATATTTTATTGCACTTTATTGTAATGGGACCATTCCTCCTCAAGGAGGGGTGTCTGATCTAGTAGGAATTCCAAGCTAGTTAGTCACACCACAAATATTGAGTGTTACACAGTGGCTTTCATGGTTTTGTTAGTACAATTTTCATCAAACAAAATATCATAATTTTGTATTATTGTTACCACACAACTTAACCTATAATTGGAAATTATAATTGGTTGTGAAATTTATAACGAGAATATGAACTATCATGTCCCAAGTGACACTTCATATTGCTCTCTTGTATAAATATGTAAATAACCATTTTTTGTAAGGATATATAGTTAAAAAATAAGGAGAAAGAACATACATTTGTTCTCATATATCTTATATAGAAAGAATAATATAACCTTGTTGTTATAGTTCTAATTATTTATTCTATATTTCTATTATTTAATGGTCTCTTTGCATATGCTTGAATCCCCATAATAATCAAATCTTCTAAACAAAACCTAATTGAATTTTTTATTAGGTTGTCCACTAAGATTTACATACATACATATGTATAAATACATATGTTTGGGTTGGATCATATCAATTTGGTACATGACAAAATTCTAGATCCAAAAGGATTTGGGCCAAGTCTAGTAGGACTTAGTAAACTATGTTCAAAAGATTTCCATTATATTTCCCTCCAATATATTTGGAACGAAAAGTCAAGATGTTCAACCATGCATTATTGAAAATCCTAAAGGTTAAAAACTAACAAAATAGGAATAATTAAATGAGTTTAGAGATGAATATATGCTAAGGTCTAAAGGTCTAATTGTTTATTCATTCGATGTTGAAAGGAAATCATAATTGAGGCTTCTAATTGAGGCTTTCTTTGAGAACTATAATCAAATTTATATTTTACAAATTATTAAAAGTTATATTAGTATGTACTATGCTCCTAAACATAAGAAACATAGTGACAATAACAACACAATGGAAAACATAATTCAAAAAGTTGCATATAAGAAATGGGTGTGTGTGTGTGTGTGGGGAGAGAGTGCCCAAATTTATTTAATTATTTCCAATGATTGCCCCCATATGAAATTTTTCATTTATAACATAGATAAGAATGTCGACCATCCTTTCTCAACATTATCACAAGGTTAAGCTTAAAAAATCATCAGATTGTTTGTTATTTTGGAGATCAAACCTTTATTGACCTTCAAAATAACAAACAACATGTCGACTATTTAATTTTAGACCAATTATGAAGTAGAGTAGTATAACCAAAGCTTAAATTTGATAGTCAACCCTATTACTAAAATAAAATTTAAATATTAATTATCTATTCAAAATAGTCCTTCAAATACTAAGAAATATTATTTTTATATAAACTAAATATATATCAGAATTCTGTTTGAAGTCTCCCTTTCATATCATATAGTCTTCCTAAAAAAGTTATCGTATTTTAAAGAAAAATTCCCAAGTACGATCATGAAATCCAAGCACGGAATGAGATCTACCACAAATTATAAATCTAAATTTGGCTGATCTTAGAAAGATGGTCAACTGGATTCATGTAATGCCCCGCCACGCAACCCTAGAGGAAGTTTCAATTCACTAAACAAGCGTACTAATTTTTTTTTTTAAAAGAAGTGAATTAAACCCATATGTTCAACTAAATTGACAACCTCCCCTAGGGTTACATAACTGAGATTACTTAACCCCATTAACAATACATCATTTAAAATACATTGAAAGTAAATACACAAGTAATAACATTTTACATCAAAGAAAAGTACGAGATAAAGATAAAGCATTCATTCATATAAATCAATTACAAAGGTCTATTACAATCCTCATTCCCGGAATGTGTACAAATACATAAGTCTGAATATTACAAGATCCACCTCATACACAAGAGGGGTAACCAATACCATTACATTATGAGATACAAAGTACAAGAATCCAAAAGTAAGCAAAGAGAGATGTCCATCAAGAAGTCTCGCCACCAAGTACTGAAGATCAAGGGGACCCAACGGTTATGGTGCATGTTCCACCCAACCATGTGGTACCCGAAGGACCACCCCCCATGCTAGGAAATAGTAACCAAGTAACATGGACGAGAAACCTACCACCTCAAACCAAAGGCAGACTCATACTGATACAAACTGACTCAACCACACATATGTACAATAAAATCAAACACTAATCATGGTTACATTGCTTCCAGACATAATATAATCAAGTGTGCTAAAGAAAACATATGCACAACATAAATACGATGTTATCCTAGACAGAGTGTCATCGCAAGGTTTGTCATGAGATATCCTCTAGGCATTCTTCATAGGCTCCGGAAATCCTGGTGGCCTCAACTGAATCCCAGCACTCACACTAACTCAAGCGGAATCATCTACCTCTCATAGTGACGAGATAGTGATCTTTCCATTCCAGGCCTTCTCACCCACCCCAAGTCTAAACAAACCCTTGTGCCTGTGAGTGAGGTTAACTTATCTTGGTTATTGTGAACTACATCCTAATATGCTAAGTATATTTACTTTAGTTTTCAATTGTTAAAATCACTTCTGAAGGTTTCCCGGTTTACCTCTTTGGGCTCCGGCCCCTAACAAAAGCCACTCTTCTAATTGGATAACACACTACAAACTAACTCCAAGGGTTACTCAAGTGCTACAGAATTGAACCAATAAACTCTCTCCAATCCTAGGAGGCAACACAAAGAAATCCACTCCAATACTAGGAGGACACAAGATAATTGTAACACTACCCAAGGGAAATCAAAGCAATCTTTCAACAAGGGAATGACCCACGTTTAACTGGAAGACTTCACAACCCAACTTCTCAACAATCATTCACAATTTATCCATTAAAAGATACATCGATGAGCTCATGCATTGGAAATGAAAATACTACTTTTGGTTATTCTAAAACCATGTTCCTAATCTAATGCTCTTCGCAGCAAAGTAAAATAATTCATTCAAGGCTTTACATCAACCAATCAATATTTTATTAAATACGTAATCACTACAACTAAATCAAATCCTGAGTAATAATGAATTCGACTATAGTTAAATGTCTAAGTTGTTGAATACTCTCATGTTTAATAAGGTATAAAATACACACATTTTCAAAGAAAAACACCTCATAATAATATGCACTATTAAAATCAATATTTCATCTTGATCCAATAAATCGATTATACAAGAATAATCTTTAATTAAAATTACATAAACAATTTATATAATATTTAATTACATACTATATATATATATTAAATATTATATATATTCATATATAATATAAAACACATATGATATATATATATATAAATTAAATATTATATAAATAAAATAAATCAAATCGAAAATAAAATAAAATTTAAAAATGAAATTTAAAATAAATATAAAAATTTAAAGAAAGCAAAGTACGCGGGTCCTGACGATACCTCGTCCGACGGACGGTATCGCCGGTACCCACGGATTGTCCGAAGACTGTCGACGCCTGCGCCGATTGTACTCTATGTACAGCGGCCGGCAACAGTAAAAGGAGGGGGCCGCAACCCTCATTGGATAGTGCGTCCCCCGTACGGGTGGCGCACTTGCCCAGTGGGTACTTGTGTACCCACTGTACAATAAACACAAACAGGTGGGGGGGCCGAACCCCCCCAAAACTTTAAATTTTTTATTTTTTTTATAAACAAAAATTTCCAAATAACATCATTCGCCGGTACGGATGGATGCAGGTCCGTACGGCGGCCAAACACAACATAACTTAGTTTAAAATATAAAATTTTATATATCTAATAATATAGATTACATATATTATTTCCAAAAAATGGTATATGCAATGTATATTATTATATATGTAATTTTTTTTTCCAGAATTTTCTATACTAGGGTAATCGAAGAAATAATGTATAAACAACTAGAAAATAATTTTCTTTTGCAACCATTGAAACCTTTCCAAACAAAGATTAAATTCAGAATAACAAATGAAACCATTCCCTTTCCTTTGTGTTTTCAAAAATTCTAAACACAAGAAGATTGATACAATGACCTGGTTTTCTCTTCCACCATTTTTCTAAAAGGGTTTGCATTTCCAAAATAAATAAATCTGAATAACAAACTATTGGAGTTTAACCTAGGGTTTCAAGAAAATTCCCCCATTTGCAAATTTCTTCTCATTTAAACAAAATAGGTTAAACTAGGAACAATAAAACAAGAAAATAAAAGAAAACCTGGTTATTTGCAGCCACCAAGTTTATTGATGCAGACTTTCCTTTGAGCTCTTCACAATTCTTTTCCCACAATGCCAAGAAATTTCCAGCAAGCTTCAATCTACTAACTCCACCTTCTTCACAGAATTTCTCTCCCTTTTCAATTTAATTCCTCAACCAGAAAATAATTTTCTAAACTTTCAACCAAATTTCTCCAACAAATTTCCTGCCTGTCAAAAAAAATGAAGCTAGAAGAATCCCCAAATTTTCCTACCCTAAACTTATAAAACAACAATTCCAAAATAACCTAATGTAACCCTAATTCACTTTCAAATGCAAAAGTTGAATTTACAAGTTAATTTCATTTCCCCTTTTTCAAAGGCCCCAACTTTGACTTTTAATTAACATTTCAATTTCACATAATTCTCTTTTTGATTTAATTTAATTTTTACAATCAAATATACTTACATAATTATTATTAAATTATCTAATAACTAAATTCAATTACTTGAGATATAAATTTAATTAAATAACAATTTAACTTTAATTAACTTACTCACAATTATTTATTAATTAAAATTTAATCCCTTGGGATTTAAATTTAATTAATAACATACTTTAACTTAATTAACACACTTTCAATTATTTAATAATTAAATTCAATCCCTTGAGATCTAAATTTAATAAATTAAATAATTCAACTTAAATAGACCTACTTACAATTATTTAATAATCAAATTTAATCCCTTGAGATTTAAATTTAATTAAATAAATAATTTAAGTTTAATTTCCATAATCAATTTAAATATAACCAAGGAGCATAATATAAAAATACTATAAAATAACTATTTCTTCCAGCCAATGCGATTTTCAAAAGATCAATTTAAAGGGTTAATATATTTCAAAACATTACAAAAACATCCAATAAGATCTAACATGACTCAATCATCAGAACTGACGACACACTAAGGCTAGGGTGTAGACCTGACACATGTTACCAAGTTACTATCTCCCATTCAACTTAACCGTTGGATCGACACGCTCAAACCTGTGGAACCAGGTGGAGTCGATGTCATGTACCTGCAACCTGTAATCAAATAATCAACATAATATATGCAGTATATAATTCACACCGTGAAGAAGAAATCTCGGAATCGCAGGGCGCTCGCAAGCGAGTGATGCGAACCCGTCTCCTTCACCAATACACTCATCAAAGACTGACACTAACGTCATATCAATAGTTTCATAAATAATCACATGATAATTCTACTGTCAGCATTCATTCATCAAAGCATGTAAAATCAAATCAGATAATCACATCACATAGTAATAGTTTGTCGCTCAAGAGTAGCGATCAAAATATCATAATAAAAATGTCCAGTATCACAGTAGCTGTAATCCAAGTAAAGCATAAACAACATGAAAATAGAAGCAAAATGGAGGGGTATTACAATTAGATAGAAAAAGATCTGCTCTTCCAATTCCCGATCTTTGTTTGAAGAAAGGATGTGCTCTTCCAATTCCTAATCTTTTGGAGAACAATTGAATGAAATGAATCCTTGAATTTTTTTATGTCGCTTCCCTGTTTCTATGCATCACCATCCATTGTCCTTTCTCTAATCCCAATTCATCTTACTGGTGGTTCACCCAACTCTTCCATTCCCCAGTTACGGTTCTTTGTGCAACCATGTCTTGAAATATGGACAATAAGTGAGTTGTTGAAACGAATAGGGATAGAACAAAAATAGAACCTTTTCTACATGAATGAGATGATCCTGGGTCCTACTCCAACTATGGCTGCTAACAGTTTTGCAAAGTCTAGTACAGTCCTTGCATTTTAGGGCTTAGATTTAAGGACATGTGAACAACTTCCAAACCAACTAGGACAATAGATTTTAGTTTGAATCTGATGGTGAATTGAATGATTCTTTGTCCTACTTGGATCATTTGATACATTCACATCCCACATTTGCAGAGTGTTGGCAACACAAGGGCATACAACTGAGAGGGGGGGGGGGGGTGGTGTGAATCAGTTGTCACAAAATTTCAAACTTATTAACTTTGTTAACCCTTATTTTCAGAGCTGATTAATAACCATGAAAGCATAAATCAACAACACATTAGAAATACACATAACACCAAGTTTTTTGTTTAGAAACCCTATTAGGGGAAAAACCACGGTGGAGGTTAATCCACAGGTTTATACTTTGTTAAAAGTATAAGAAGAATAAATGGGAATGCACATGCATTCAGGCACACTGCTTAGAGATCATTGCTCAGATACAAGGGAAGACTTGCTATATTACATAAACATTTAGATTAAATCCATCTAAAGAATTTGAATTGAGAAAGTAGCATCTGCTAATGCTTCATTACAGTTTCGGTTAAGCACATGAACACTTCTTCACTTTTCTTCACTCTTCTTCACACTCTTCTCTACCTTCGAATGATCTGATCTTTATTCACACATAGCACTCGCACACTTTGTGTAATACCCCTCTGTTTTGCTTTTCGTTCGGTTTGCTTTATGCTATGTGTGGTTGCAGTTACTTTGATACTGGATACATTTTGTTATGATTTTTTGATCGCTACTATTGAGCGATAAATATTATTGTGTGATGTGTTGACCTAATTAGTGTTTCTCATATTTTAATGGATTAATGATGTTGTAAAGTTATCATGTGATGTTATTATGAGATTATTGAATTATGATGGAAGTGTCAGTTTTGATGAGTGTATTGGTGAAGAAGACGAGTTTGCATCACTCGCTTGCGAGCGCCTTGCAAATCCGTAATTCCTTCTTCACGGTGTGTATTATATGCTGGATATATTGTATGATTTCTACTTGGTTGCAGGATTGCAGGTACATGACATCGACTCCACCTAGTTTCACAGGTTTGAGCGTGTCGGTCCAACGGTTAAGTTGAACGGGAGATAGTAGCTAGGTAACTTGTGTCAAGTCTACACCCTAACCATACTGTGTCGTCAGTTGTGTGTGTCGAGTCGTTCATTTCCTTGTTTTAATGTTATTTAGTTCTAAAGGATTCTTGATTTGGAAATAGATATTTAGAATAATTGCTTTTAAATCATGTTGATGATTGTTTAATTTAAATAATGCAATGTGGATAAAAGTTTATATTTAAAATTAATTAATTATATTTAATTTATTTAATCAATTAAATTTAATCCAAGGGGTTTGAATTTAGTTATTAAATAATTAAATTAATTAATTAAACGTGATGCAAGAGAATGAAAGGAAATAAAAGAATTAAAATTAATTTTGGAATTTAATTTCAACGTGTGAGAATTAAATTAGAAATTGTAATTAAATGTTTATTTGAGAAATTAGTTGCAACTTTGGAAATTAATTTATTATTTGAAATTGTATTTTAAATTGAAAGTGGGTTTTCAAAAATTGAAATTGAAATTGAAATTGAAATTAATATCTAATTTGCATACAATGTGAATTAGGGTTGTAAAAATTGAAATTGAAATTTATATCTAATTTGCATGTAATGTGAATTAGGGTTGTAAAAATTGAAATTGAAATATCTAATTTGCATGTAATGTGAATTAGGGTTATATTAGGTATTTTTGATTTATAAAAAATACATGTTTTAATTTTATGGCAGAAAAGTTTTTAGAAAATTCATTTTTACAGCAGAGAAAAATTTTTGGAAAAATTTGCACAAAGGAAGGGTTTGAAGAAAATTTGATTGTAGAATTGATTGGAGGAAAGATTGTTTGCATTTGTTGGGTTTTGGATTGGATTCATTGGATGATTGAAGAAAATTCAGGAAATCTTTGGAGGAGGCTTGCAGCAGAAATTCATCTCTTCCTGTAGCTTTTTGAACCAGGTTTTCCTCTGTGTTTTTATTGTTCTTGATTGTTTTTAAAATAGTAGTGATTAAAGATTTGTTTGTTAAATTTGTTTAGAAAATAAATTTGTTATTAGAAAAAAAGAATTAAATAAAATTACAACGTTTGCTTGTGAAAATTCTTGAGTGAAATTGTGAAAACCTCAGTTGAATTTAAATTATTTGGGGAGATCGATTATGTTGTTTTTGAAATCAAACATAGAGATTGAACAATGCATTTAGAATGTTTTTAGAAAATGAAACCTTCTGTTTATTATTAAAAATCGGATTTTAAAATCTGCAGGATAGTTATATTTTTCATGGTAAAATGGTCTGGTTGTGTTACATATAACTCTACTTTTACAAACTGGGTTGTAGGAAATTTAAAGGGTTTCTGCGCCTTGGAATTTTCTTATCCTTGTAAAAAAATCACAAATACCCAGATCGTAGTTTTTGAGTTATGCTTGAAACATGAGACTGCTGTTAAGTTATTTTCCATGGCTGCTTTGATAATAAAATCTGTATATTAGATTAGTGGAAATAAAATTATAAACGTATGGGGAAATTATTGTTTATTCTAAAATAACATGTTAAAGTTTAATTGAAGGAGTTAAATATCTGATTTAAAGAATGCATAATTTAAGATTTAATTGTGAAATTTAAATTCATATGTAAAAAGTCCAATTATTAATTTGATTTAATTGGAAAAATATATATATGATATTGGGTTATAGTCCAAATACTGATCTTATTTTAACACAATAAGTTATGGAAGAGACCAAATGTTAATTTGATTAATTTTATAATGATTTAATTTGCAAGGGCAATTGGTTATTTAATTTAAGCGAAATGTTTTGAGTTATAGTTGAAAATATTTATTTTGTTAAGAGCAATTAGAGAATTAAATATTAGTGTAATTTCTTCCCAAAATTTAATATGTTTTATTTGTTGAAATTTAATATGTTTTATTAAATAATGTATTATTTAATAAAATATATTAATATATACATATGATGTATATTTACATGTTGTTTTCAATCAGGAGTATAATTAGTTTTTAATTTGTTTTATTTAAGTGCATGTATTTGAGTTGCATGAAGATTAAAAAAGAAGAAGATAAGATTAAATGCATGATTAAGCTGTTAGGGAAAATGATATTTTAAGATATTTTATAATTGCAAGGTCAAATAAATAAAGAAAGAGATATTTTATAAATTTCACGCTTAGATAGGAAATTGATTGAATTATATGAGTTAGATAGAAAACGAAAGAAATCCAATTAGATGTGTACTTGTGTTGGTTTTTGAATGCATGGTCGAATTGTTAAGAAAAAGGATATTTAAATATATCAAAGAATTGTAGAAGTATTTATATTTGAATGTTTGTTTAATTAATGATATTTTATTGGAAAAAAAAAAATGAATGCATGGTTAAATAGAAAAGCCAATAGTTATTTTTATACATTGATAAAATGACATGTTTTGAATAGAGAATTGAAAAGATATAGGTTTTGGATAGAAATAGAATATAGTAATGGCAATAGTCTATGTTGTATTGGAAGTAAATCTAGGAAATGAATATATTTGAAAAGATAAATATTTATTATGTTTTATTTATTTTCATAGAGCAATTTAATCGTTGTGAATGAAATATTAAAGAATATATGTAATTAAATTTATTAATATATATATTTGGTGTCTATATAATATGGAGCATATATATATATATTAAGTGTAAATTCATTATCGTATTTTATTTTAATAAGATGCATGCAATATATTATTGAATAGAGATTTAAAATGATTGACTAGTGTATATGGGTAAATGGGTAGAGAAACGATATTTTATTATGTTAAAGTGATTGCATGTTCTAAATAGGAAATTGAATGAAATATAAGATTTGGTTAGGAAATGGAAAGAGTTTACTTGCATGATTTTGTGTCGATTTAAAAGTAAATTAAGAAGTTGTTTATATTGATGAGGCAAGTAGTTATCCTAATTTGCTTTCTTTCCATTAGAGCAATTAATTCATTGTGAATGAAATATGAAAGAGATATGGATTTAGTATATCCAAAAGTAGTAACTTCCTCATGATTATCTTGAATGATTTAATTCTCTGTATTCAATAAAGAGAAGTAAGTTTAAATGTTTTAGATTCTCAATAATGAAAGAGGAAATAGGGGTTATGATTATTTCAGATGATCTAGTTATCATGTCTTTGACTTTGTCAACACTACCTATTGAATGAGTATGGATTTAGGAAATCCAAATATTAGATTTGATTTATGACTTGAATAATTTTGTTGCTATGTTGTCAAGTTGCATTGTAGGTTTTGGGATTTAGTGTTAGTCCTAAATTATAAGACTTCCAGAAGAACTTAGTGGATGAGGGTTATCGAATCTTTATGTCAACCAGTTGTTCTTCTTTTGTGTAGTGCATGGTGTATTTTCAGTTATTACCCCGTTTTCATGAACAGGGATGTTTGCACCTCTTTGGTTTAGGAGCGGATTATGGGATCCATGTCTCCTTGTATGGAGTGACCTTGTTATGTGGTTTCATCTTGTTGCCTCCTGTGAAAGGTGTGGACTATGTGTTTTGTTGCCTCCAAAATGGTTGGAGTGAGTTCTTATACTTGTTTTTTCCCTTGGGATGGATTGGTTATGATTCTTAGGTGTATGCTCTTGAGATTCCCTTGGTGATTGGTATTTGTATACGTGTATGGTTCTTTGAACATAATTGGTTTATTTTATGTCTGGAAGCAATGTGACCTATGTCAGTGATGTGAGAGTTGTACTTGTTTATTGCATTTGCTTGGATATTTCAATATGAGTTAGTTTGAGTCTGTCTTTGGTTAGAGGTAGTAGTATCTTGATCATGTTGTGTGGTTACTATCTCCTAGCATGGGGGGTGGGCCTTCAGGTACCACATGGTTGGGTGGAACATGCACCAAAACTGTTGGGTCCCCCTTGATCTTCAGTTTATGGAGGCGAGACATCCAGATGGACAACTCACGGTTCTTATTGTATTTTCTTACATTGTAATATTTTAGATTGTATAAGTTATTTTATCCCTCTTATGTTATGAGGTGAGATTATGTAATTGTTATACTTTTGTACTATAGTCTCATTCTGGGAATGAGTGATGTAATTATTGGATTAAGTGAATGTTTTTGAGATTGTATCTTGGATGTTCATCTTGTTATGTAATGTGGTATTCTTATGATGTTTGATGTTTATCTCATAAAGTATTTATTGCTATGGTTTATGTAAGATGTATGTGTGGGTTTAAGTAATCCTAACCTTGTAGCCTTAGAAGTTGTTGTTAATTAGTGAGTGAATGTGTATGTTATTACACTTTATAAAAAAAAAAATTGGTTCACTTAAGTCGTTAATTACAACTTCCTTTAGGGTTACTTGGCGGGGCATTACACTTTGTGTAGACACAAAAAATATGCAATTGATCCTACACACCCGATCTTGATCTTACTAACATCATTTCTTCCTAAATCACCCCCTTTACTAATTAATTTAATTAAATAATCTTTATTTGATTAAATATTTCCTCTCTTAATTAAATAAATCAAATTTATCTGATTAATTCATTCTCTTCCATTAATTAAATAAATCATTTTGTTTAATTAATCCTATAGTCTTTCCTTTAATTAAATAATTCACTTTATTTAATTAAATCTCTAAATTCATCTCTTTGAATTAAATAAATAAATCTTTATTTGGTTTAATCTAACACCACCTTCTTTAATTAAATAAATCAATCTTTATTTAATTAAATCTAAATCATTATTCCTCTCAACTTTGATTTAAATAAATCCTAAAATCTAAGTCAAAATTGTCAAATTACCTAATTTCTACTTAAATTAATCAAATCATGATTAATCTTAATCTTAATCCTAATCACTCCAATCCTCTAGATTTTGCAACTTGCACAATAAATCAATTTAATTGATATATTAATTCATCTATTTTCCCTCAACTTGGCATCAAAAGGGAATATTCTTCAAATTGGAAAATCCCTCCAAAAGGGATGGGTACATCCAACAAGGCATTAAAGGCCTCTTACATGTCCTTTTCCTTGAGCCAAGTGGCATTTACTCCATTTTCCTCTCCCTCCAACTTGTCATTTCACTATTTTAAAATTCCACCTAATTGTATTTATTTGCACATTCATCAAAATGTGCTCATTCCTCCTCCAATCACATTTGGACAAGTGGCCTTCTTTCATTGGTTGGGATTTTGTCCCACATTCACCCATTTTTCCTATTCTTCCATTCTTCAAATCTATAAATATAGGGCTTCCTATTGAATTGATCATCCACAATCCATGCAAGCTTACTATAGTTAATTTCATTTGCAACTTCATCCATTTTCATCATAGTTTCATAACTTTATCAAGGTTTTTCCAAATTTACATTAAGGGATCAAGAATCATCATTCAAGATCATCAAATCACACTAAGGAGTTGGGAAAGGGCCATTTCCTACACATAAATGGCACCAATTCTCCCATGGGCTTGAAAGTTTGCTCATTAGAATAGGATTCAATTGCTTTCATTGTGTTGTTCTTTATTTCTTTTCCTATTTTGATGTTTCACTCTAATCTCATGGGGAATGTTGCTTTTATCTTGCATTTTGACCTAATATTATGTTTGTTCTTCATAAATGTGCAGGTATAGAAACACCATTCACATTTTGGCACTAGAAGGAGGGCGAATTTGGAAGAATTCATTATGTTTTTCCAAAAACTATGTGCTTTTTTGACTTTTTTTGCTATCTACAGGAAACTCTGCCGCTATCAATCCAACGATGCTATATTGGGCTGCTCCAAATTTCAAATTTCGCCGCTGGAGTCTTCCCTCCAACAAAATTTGAATTTCAAGCTCAACCATGAGTTTTCCAAACTCCAAACAATGTCGGTTTCCAAACAAAGCCGCAATCATGGTCATTGTTTTACTGCAGAGTGCTGCTCTCAGTCATCAACGATGCTATATAGCATCACTGACCTTTCCAAACTGCTTTGCACCCACAGATTGCGTCGTTGCAGTTGGGTAAAAGGAAGAATTCTGGTTATTTGGATTTCTAACTGATTTTCAGTCTCTATTTTTACATCATTAACCAATTTTTGTAGGTTGGCTTGATCAAAGTGAAGAAAGGAAATGAAGACCAAAGGTTCTCCATGTCATCATAAACTCATTGTATCTAGTGTTTTTAAACACTTTGGGGAGAAATTGTAATCCCTCTTCCAAGGAGTTGCTATATTCTTTCTTTTAGGATCACTAAATTTCATTTGGGCTTAAAAATAATCATAATCAAACTCACTAAATTTTGTTTTGGGACTTAATACATGAACAAACAAATCTCACACTTCCAGATTGGTGCTTAAAAATAATTCACATCATTTATTTGTGGTTAAAATAAACATGTGTTCTCTTTGTTTTGTAATCCCTTTCAAAAGTTAATATCATCAAAAAGACGTATGCACTTCTCTCGTGCTTTATATCGATCTTGAGAATTAAAAGTCCTGTTGTGATATTAAGTTGTGTAAGTGATTTCCTCCACATTTCAATTTGGGTGCTTAAAATTGAACAAATCTTGCGAGTGTGAGTGGAGCATATCGCGAGTGTTCTCTCTTTGTTTCTCAACA
This sequence comes from Sequoiadendron giganteum, assembly GCA_007115665.2. Classification (NCBI taxonomy): domain Eukaryota; kingdom Viridiplantae; phylum Streptophyta; class Pinopsida; order Cupressales; family Cupressaceae; genus Sequoiadendron; species Sequoiadendron giganteum. The sequence goes on along the minus strand of CM021102.1, from coordinate 621,184,589 downwards.
AAGATCGATCGAACTATGGATATGTTTGCTCGCTTTTGTTTATCTTAGAGGGCTTACCTTGGTGGGAAAAAGTAATCACCCCAAGGGAACACCCAACCGGTAACACGCTAAATCCAAGCGACTTCCAAATGGTATATAAGTGTGGGTACTAGAGGAAAGTTTGAGTATCATGAGGATCATTCTGACAAGAAAGGCAGCAATGGTCTCTTTCTGCATGGATGGTCCCCCACGAATGAAATGCTCGCATTAAAACCCATTGTTTAGAAAGGCCAAAATCCTTAACTATTTGTTGGTGCAAGAACGGTCATTTTGAAGCTATCCCACATTCTTACGACTTTTAGTAGAGATGAGAAGTATGCCATGGGAGATTCATGGGTATTGATTCTCGGCTGACTCAAGAAGTGAGTGCACTGTAAGGGGGATCCTGTGTGGTCAAGCATCTAATCATTCGTTAAGAGTAAGCGTAGCTGGATTTATCCAAGTGGGGAGCCAACATATACTATCCATTCATCCTAGGATTGTGCATATTCTTGGAATCAGAACACTTTGCTTGGATCTCGAAACGTTTGAAAACAAACATTCACAAAATCCTCAAGATTTCAAACCCTTTAGGAGAAGAAAATGCCTTTGACAAATCCAAGTGCTCATGCTTGCCCTAGGGATTCCATCCTTAGAGGCTTCTAAGTATTTGGGTTTAATCATAATTTTCTTTACTAAAGTCAACATTAGGGAACTTTTTCCTTAATTTCCTCGATTCTCCACATAATGGAATTTGTGGAATGATAAGAAGTTAGGACATTGGACATCAAGTTTGAAAACCTAATCAAGAATTGTTTATGGTAAAAAGAAGTCATTAAGCAAATCTAAGAAACAATTTACCCCCACACATGTGTTCTTCCAAATGATTTCCCGAAAGATCAAAATCCAAAAACCAAGGTTCAAAAGTCTTAATCCAAAAGCTCGTGAAGAACATCTTTCAAGGCTTCACAAAGTTAGAGATAGGTTTTTTTACAATTTTTACAAGAAAGCTTCAAGGAACAATCCTAACTATTATGAGTTTTATTGCCAACGAAATCCAAGTCTCTTTCAAAGGTTTGCATTTCTTACATAGGAAGTACAAAGCATGTTCTTCGACACCGAGGTCTTATAGAAAGGAGTTTTATCTAGGTCTAATATAGGATCAAAATCAATCATTTTCACCCATCCTTCAAAATATCAAAATACAATTTCATCTCACCAACAACTCTTAGAAATCTTGAAAAAATAATTCATGCTAGGCTTTTGGAAAAATCCAAATCATCTTGCTTGATTAGATGTGTGTAGATGAATCCTTCTCCACATATTTAGTCAAATTATCAATCCTTATGAACAAGTCTACCCTTTGATAAGCATCAAAGATCCTAGGGTTTATAAGTTCATTATCCAAAAATCAAACCAAATCCAAATAATCTTGTTTGACTAGGGGTGTCGTGATGAATCCTTCTTTACACACTTAGTAAAATTATCATCTTATGTACAAGTCTACTCTAGGACAACATCCAACCTCTTAGAGTTTATGAGTTCACTATCCAAATCAAAAAGCCAAAGGTCAGGATCAAATCAAACCAAAATAAAAAAAAATCAAGTCCTAAAGTCTAGTATCTCCTTCAAGATTTCTCAAGATTTCAATCATCGGCATCATCCATTTTAGTATTATTTCATCATCACCCTTTGATCCTTAATTATCCTAGTTCTTCTCTTTTTTAGATCAATCTAAAAGAATTATAGATTCATCTCGCACGTTCTTGAAGATTGATCCCTATTTTATGGTGCAAACTAGATCACAACACAAGAAGAACATGGAAATCAAAAAAGAAACATTAACTTCGAGTGATCTAAGACAAACCACTCCTGAAATGAATCATGTTGGATCGAGCAATCCCTTAATCAATCTTCCTACGCTATCACAAAATCCTCAAGAGGAGGGTCAAGTGGAGGACATCACCAACAATGTATCAGGGATGACACAAGATGAAATCATTGAAATGGTTCAAAATCCTAAGACTCAAAGAATTGTCAATGCCATGTTGAGGCTCAATCCCTCCCTATACATGTTTGAGTTAGCAAAAGAAGGGGCCAAACTCTGGTGTAGGAGCACTTGTTTGATCAGATGCCTCCATGAGGCCATTTGTAAATAGTTGCTCTATTTTGTGTATTGGGTCTTATAATAAGGTTTATTAAACCATTTTATAGGTGTTTGAGTCTTAGGAAGTCATATTTGAAGTCATTTGTCAAATTATGTTTAAAGTTGTTCCACATTATAAATTTTTTGTAAAAGTTGCTCAAGAAAGTTATCAAGCAACTTGTCAAAAGTGTCACTAAGGTAGTTGAAAATAGTTAGTTTTGGTTGGAAATGTATAAGTACACCCTCCAAAACTCGAATTGGGGGGTTGCAGACATTATTTTTGAAGTTTGATGAATGGCAACCTCAAGTTTTGTGTGCATTTTCTGATGTTTACATTGTTTCCAGGCTGAAGTTGTTCTTTTTACATCATTTTATGGACTCAAATAATGGATTATCATATGTGTATGGAAATATCTCTGTTTCTAGTTTCCAATTATTTTTGTCTCATTGAATTTTATTGAGTTTTGTGGAAGATATGACTATTTTTGCGAGACTACCTATTCTAACAATATTGTGCAGAATTTACAGTCTAAAAAATGTGATTGTATGGATTGTAAAGTCTATGTTTTGGATCTGAAACCAATTTTATTTTGTTTCTATATGAATCTAATTTCATTTTATTTAAATTTCATTAATATTTGAATAAGTTATGATAATTTTTGTGAGGGCAGGTCTGAACCCTGTCTAGGGTTTACAGTTTTGGAAAAAATGTAATAACTTTATTTACTACTATTAGATCTTCATAAAAATTGGAAGGGAAGTCTTTAATTGGGTTATATTAAATCTCACCAAATAGATTGACTTTATTATTTGTTTTGTGGAAGTTATATATGATAGTTCGGTGCATTGAATTGTGGGTTGCCATGATAATGTTTCCAATGTGATCTAGAATGCACTTAATCATTGTTTGAGATGAATAATTTTATGAAATTTTTCAAGTGAATTGAATATTGAGTTGTGAATCTCTTTCTATACATAAAAATCCCTTCCAATTATGACATAAACACTATTGTGGAGAGGCCTCTTGGGATCATGCCCCCAATCTCATCCACACCTCTATTTCAAAGCATCAATCAAAGCATCCCGCAAATCACATCACCCATTACTCAAACTCAATTGATTGTTAACAAGGGCAGTCCATTGCTTCATGCACTTCAAACAAATCCCCTTGTGAGAAATCGAGGTGCAGATGCAAACACCATACCGAATCAACCCATCCTGCTAAATCCTTTACACCCATATGTTTCACTCACATTTCATGATCCCACCAATCCAACCTCTTTTCACGTAACACCGACGTATCCCCTCAATACAAAAAACTCTCTCCCCATGATCTCACAAGGAGAGAGTGAATTATTTAGAATGAGAGGAATCTTCGATCCCTCCTCATCATCACTTTTCCAAGGGAATACACCACCATTCCCACCATTACCATTGACATCTGCATCATCCCTTGGTTTGGGCCTTCCACCTTTACCAATCATCAATCAACAAAATCCAAGTAACCCACCTATAATAAATCAAAACATCATATTGAATCCTCCCATCTTGCCATCGATATCGCAAAAATAGGTGACAACCATTCAAGCAACCCCGACAATCAACACATCATCTAACATTCCCCAAGTATCTCAAAACATGGTCACCCAAGGACCAAGAATCCCAATCACGCCATCCACCACCCAAACCCCCATCATCAATATAACTTTCCCTCTCATCACCATAGTTAACACTATTCCTAATCCACCACCACCACCATTAAAACCTAACATGGCAAACTCATTGAACACTGTGTTGCAAGCAACTCAACAAGTTGCCTATCAAGAGGCACTTCAAGAAATCTAAAATCAACAAGCTACACAACTAGTTGCTCAACAAGTGCAAGTGAAATTAGTGACACAACAAGCGCAATAGGCTGCCCAAGCTCAAGCTTTACTACAACAACAACAAGCCGCCCAAGAAGGTCAGGCTGCACAAGTTGCACAGGCTACACTGGCAGCCCAACAAACACAAGCACAAGCTCAAGCCCAATATCAAGCTCATCAAGCACAAGCGCAAGCTCAATACCAAGCACAATTGCAAGTAGTCCATTAATAAGCATATCAACAACCCCTACAAGAGTATCAAGCACAACAACAAGTGACTCAACAACAAGCCCAACATCAAGCTTTGTTGGTACAACAACAACATGACCAACAACAAGCATTGTTGGCACAACAACAAATGCAGGCATATCGGCAAGCCTTAATCACAAAACAAAGCTTGCAACAAACTCTCACCAACATTCCACCCATCAATCAAACACCTCAGCCACCTCAAAACATATTCACTCCACCTCCTGATCTGTAAGACGATGTGACAATACAAATCAAACTACTCTCGCAACAAGTTCTGAATCTCCAATCAGGAAAAACAAGGACACCAGAAAATATATGTCCTTATCCTTTTGACAGGAGCCTTGCAATGATACCATTCCCAAAGGGTTTTGAAATCCCTAAATTTGACAAATATCGTGGGTTGAAAAATCTTGAGGATCATATCAGGGAATTCCAAGTACATTGCATGGAAGTCACATATAATGATACATATCTCATGTGGCTATTTCCTCAAAGCTTGGGTGGTCCCGCCATGGAATGGTTTCTCGTCTGCCTACGGGAATTAGAATATTCCAGGAAATTGTAGATGCATTCCTAAAGAATTATGCCTTCAACATTGGCATGGATGTTAGTCTAGAGGAATTATTTGCGCTCACACAAGGAAAGGGGGAATCATTCTCTTCTTTCCTATAATGATGATGATCTAGGGATAATTGAAGCAAGTGGGCCATGCTAGAGGAGCAAAAAATTTGTACTATCATTACAAATCTCGAGAAAACCTTGGTGTTCCATCTAAAAATGCAGTGCATCACCACGTATGACTAGTTGATCCCCAAGGTGCTCAGCATTGAACAGACCCTTATTGCACAAGGGGGTACACCCACATATCCTGAACATCGAGAAAATCTCCCATCCACCAGCTAAAATGAAAAACCTCACACATGGGAAAAGAACAGGAATGTCACCAATGATGGTGTGGTCGACGCCAAGGTCATGATTAGTGCTCCGAAGCAAAACACCCAAACATATCATCAACCACAAAAGAACAATCATAACAACACACAAACCCATGCGGTAGCACAACAACCACCTCACAATAATCAAATCAACAATCTGAATAATCAAGGGGGACCACCTCCGTGAAACAAATATTCCCCCCAAGAGAAATTTTATCGCTCTTGGGGAATTAGTCGAATCCATCATGAAGAAATTGGTAGACGAAAATCTCATTAAAATCCCCACTTTTGAGAAGTATCAAGAGCCCATGGTGAAACCAACTTGGTACAATGAAAAATTCCTTTGTGATTATCATAAAATCGAGGGGCACACAATAACCAATTGCATGAAGCTAAAAGATGTCATCTAGGACCTCATTGATGACAAGATCATAAACATGGAACAACCAACAGGCAATCAAGATCTAAATATTTACACGAGTCTGATGCTAGATCATAACCAAGGAAATAACAAAGGGAAGAAAAAGTATGGCAATGTAAACCATGTGTACGAAGGAGTTGTTGAATCCCTAGACAAATTGGTCACTGTTGTTAGCATCAAGGGAGCCAATGCCGATTGTGGAGTCACCACATGCGGTGGTAAAGTCACCATTACTGGGTCATCACAACCACCTAGGGCATCCGTCTCAAATCCAAAATCCACTCCTAATGGCTACAATGTCTTGGACCAATTGAAAAGAACCCCCGCTTAGATCTCCATCATGGAGTTGCTGAAGATCTCATCCACCCATAGAGAAATCCTTGAAGAAGCATTGGCTTCATCCATAGTCTCTACCAATCTCAATACAAAACAATTCCAAGCTATGGTCAGAAACATTATCACCCCAAATCTCCTCACATTTTTTGATCAGGAATTCCCCATCCAACCATCTCACAACTGTGTACTTCACCTTGAAGTCTCGGTTCTTAAAAACAAAGGTAAGAGGGTCTTGGTGGATGGGGGCACAGGTTTAAACATTTGTTCTCTCAAGCTCATAAAGAATCTAGGATTCTATGAGGATTCCATTGGAAAGGGAAAGGGAATCACAATCAAAGATTATGACGATTAAGAAAGAGTGTCTCAGGGCACTATCCAACTCCCTATCCAAGTAGGGCCAACCATTATGGAAACTACTTGCCAAGTCCTTGACCTTGAATTTCCTTATAACATCCTCCTAGGGCATCAATGGATCCATGGGATGCAAGCAGTCATATCAACCTTCCCTCAATGCGTCAAGTTCACATATCAAAATCAAGAGGTCATGATCTACGGTGATCCTGAGTCGTTCGCCTACTACAAGAGCCTAGAAGCAAAGTACTATAAAATACCCAAAGTCCCAAAGAATGACGAAGGCCCTTCAACTCCGTATATAGACCCAACCAATATAGCCTCCACTTCTGGGACAAAGCCACCCACCATTCTTGACATATCTAAAATCAAGCTTATAATCCAAGACAACAGGTGTGGGAAATACAAAATGAAGAAAGGAGCCTTCATGGTCGAGGAGTTACCTCAATCCCCTAGATCCCATGGATAGCCGCAACCTGCTAATACAAAAACTTAAACCTTTAGAGCGGATCCATCTGGAAGATGGGGTGATCTAGGCCAAGAAGTGGTGGATGAGCGAGACGTATCCAGTTTCCTCTATCAAGATGAGAGACCTATACCAACCCTTCCCATGGATGATGCCAAAAGAGGACTTCAAATGATGTTGGGCATGGGCTATAACAGGAATGAAAGTCTAGGAAAGAACATCACTGGCTGATTGGAACCTATAATTGTGGAAAAATGCATGAAAAATCTTGGCCTTGGGTGTACCCCTCTGAGTGTAACCATACGTGGTAGAATTCCCCTGATTAAATCAGTTAGAACTTCCCCTTAACTATCGACAATTGCCCTTCGATTACCCGTATCCACAGGTTGAGTAAGAGATAACTTTACCCTTGATGTAAAAGATGTGTGTAGTAGTAGTGATGATGAGGATACCATAACTGACTTACCTATGTTTTTTGAAGATTCCTCCCTATTAATGATCAACACCTTGTCTTTTGAGTCAAACTATCAAAACCATGAAATAAACCTAGTCTATCCCCAACTCATCGATTACAACCAATGAGGACCACTGATTCTGGACATTTTCAAAAATGATGAGGCGCTCTCAAAATTCATGGGATTATAGGATACAGTACCATATGGAGATCATAAAGTTGGGTTTGACATCATATTGGATACAAAGCCTATTACAGGGAAATGATTGAATCCTTCAGTCATAAAAACAAAAAATTGAGAATAATCTCAAGGTCTTTGAGTGAAAAATATACTGTGGCACTCTCTGAATTAAAAAAAGTAAAAATAAAGGATGCATCCAATGGTGAAAACCTTTCTAAGGCACCGGAGGATGAAGGATTCAATCTTCCTCTCAGTGCCATCCATCAGGAAAAGTCAACAATTTTGGCATAACATTGCAATCCAGTCAACCTGGGATCAAAGGAACTACCCCACATAACATTCTATGCCGAGTCACTTCTCATAGAAGAACAGGAACTCCTAGGTACATTCATAAAAGAAAGAAAGGTAAACTCACATAGACTTATGCTGATATGCCTTGGCTTGATCCAGAAGTTGTAGTTCATCACCTAGTTGTGTATCCTGAAGCAAAACCTGTGAGACAAAAGATGAGAAAAATGCATCCCCAAATATCATTGCTGGTCAAAATGGAATTGCCGAAGTTCCTCGATGTAGGATTCATATGCCCGATTGATTATCTAGAGTGGGTGTCAAACCTAGTACCCGTTTCAAAACCGAATGGGGGCATCCACATTTGTACAAATTTATGAGATTGGAACAAAGCGTGTCCAAAGGATGAATTTCCACTTCCAAACATTGACATGATCATGGATATGATGGCTGGACATGAGATGCTATCACTAATGGACGAATTCTCAGGATATAATCAGATCATGATAGCTAAGGAAGACCAACATAAGACAACGTTCACTTGTCCATGGGGAACATACTGCAGGAATATGATGCCATTTGGACTGAATAATGCAGGAGCAACCTACCAGAGGGCTATGACACTGATCTTTCATGACATGATTCATAAGATAATGGAAGATTATGTGGATGACATATTGGCTAAATCAAGGAAAAGATGAGACCATATATCAGCTCTAAGTTCTATTTTTGACAGATTAGAAAAGTACAAGGTCTGACTTAATCCAAAGAAGTGTGTCTTCAGAGTGCAATCCGGTAAGCTCTTGGAGTATATCATGTCAATAAGAGGAATCGAGGTTGATCACGCCAAAGTCAAGGCAATCCTCAAAATGGAAGCACCTAGGACATTGAAGTGACTAAGAGGCCTACAAGGAAGACTCCAGTCTATCCGCCGATTTATAGCACAACTAGCAGACAAAAAAATTGCATATTCTTATCTACTCCACAAGGGGGTAGCATACAAATGGGACAAAAAATGTAACCAAGCATTCAAAACGATCAAGGAATACCTACTCACACCGCTAGTTCTAATGTCACCAATTCTAGGCAAACCATTAATCTTATACATATCAACAACATCTATAGCCCTCGGCACTCTCTTAGCCCAACATGATGAAAACGAAAAGGAAAGGGATATCTACTACATCAGTAGGACCATGGTAGGACATGAAATAAATTACACACCTATTGAGAAATCCTATCTAGCAGTTGTGTTTACAGCCAAAAAGTTCAGACATTACATGCTAGCACATCAGATCAAGCTAATTGCAAAATAGACCCACTCAAATACCTACTTTCCAAAGCATATCTCATAGGACGAACGACTAAGTGGGTTATGATCCTGATGAAGCATGACATTGAGCATGTAGAATGCAAGGCTATCAAAGGACAAACAATCACATGCTAATTAATAGAAGCACCAATTTATGCAGAGAATCCACTTGTTTCAAAGTTCCCCAATAAATCAATTTTCAACATTAGTGTAGTGGATCACTGGAAGATGTATTTTGATGGATCCTACACAACACAGGTCAGGAGCGAGAATCTTCTTCATCACTCCATAAGGGGACTGTATACCTAAATCCTACAAGTTTCCATTCACATTCACAAACAACATCACAGAGTACAAGGCTCTTGTCATAGGGTTGAGGATTGCGGTGCAATGTAAAATTATGGCTCTTAAGGTATATGGAGACTCACAACTCATAATCAACCAAGTAAACAATGAATATCAAACAAAGGACAATAAGTTGATTCCATACAATAAATTGGTGGAGAGCCTTAAGGAGTCATTCATTGATATTATATTTAAACAACTACCTAGATCAAACAACAAAGTACTGGACGCAATGGCTATGATTGGATCACTCCTAGAGATTCCGCACAACGTCCCAAAACAAGAATTCCTCATAGAGAAACTTCTCGTACCAACATTCGAGGTACTGGAGTTTGAATTCATGTGTAAAATCATTGGTCCCGGTGATCCTTCGTACCATGATATTTACAGTCATCTGAGAATATGAGTCCTTCCCACTGACATAACCTCAAACCTCAAAAGAGCTTTTGTCAAAAATTCTTCACGTTTTGTCATCCTAGGAGATACCCTTTACCATAGGAGCATTGAAGGGACCCTTTTATGTTGCCTAAACATTGAGGAAGCCTTGTCTGCTTTAACTGAGGTACATAATGGCATTTGTGGTTCACATTTGAGTGGTATGACTTTGGCTAAGAAATTGCTAAGGAAAAGATATTATTGGCCCACAATGGAAAGAGACGCACATGACTATATCAAAAGGTGTTTGAAATGCCAACAACATGGAGACCTCATCCATGCACTAGCTCAAGAGCTTCATCCAATTATCACACCGCGACCCTTTTCACAGTGGGGGTTCGATCTCATTGGTAAAATCACCCCCACCTCATCCAATGGCCATAAGTTTATCATCACCGCCATGGAGTATTTCACAAAGTGGGTGGAAGCCATTCCCATGACCTACATTACAGGAAAACAAATATCCAAGTTCATCCTAAACTACCTTATTTGTCGATACGACGCCCCTCAAGCCATTATCTCATATAATGAGACGCCTTTCAAAAATCAGGATGCTTGCAACTTATGCGAAAAATTCAATATCCAACATCGTTTTTCCACTCTGTATTATCCCCAAGGCAATGGCCAAGCAGAAGCTACCAACAAAACCATCCTAAAAATCCTTTAGAAAATAGTCAATGACGCTGGTTGTGGCTGGCATCTACAATTGAATCCTGCCTTATGGGCCTACCACACAAGCATTCGCACACCAACAGGTGCCACCCCTTTCTCTCTGGTCTATAGATCAGAGGCCATCCTCCCCATTGAGATTGAGCTCCCATCCCTGAGGATATCACTGCAAAATCTCATTATAGATGAAGAATATTGGGTCTCACGACTAAATGAACTAGATTATTTGGGTGAGCGGCGCATGGATGCCCTAAATCACTTGGAAGTATATCAGAACCGTCTTAGGTGAAGTTACAACAAGAAAATCAGGAGTCAGACCTTTCGAGTTGGCAAGCTAGTACTGAAGGAAAATCAGAAGAACGTGCCAAATCTAGAGAGCAGGGGAAAATTTGAGCCCAACTGGTTGGGACCATTTATCATCACTGTGAGCTATAAATCAGGAGCCTACCAAATGTCAATGCTCGAAGGGGAGCCTCTACAGGAACCCATGAATAAATCTCATCTCAAAATTTTTTATGCTTGATCTTGTAAGGGTAAGACCAAAAAATAAAAAAAATTAAAAAATTAAAAAATCTAAAAGAATCAGAAAAAGGATCAAAAACAGTAAAGAAAAAAATCATCCTCTAGCGAAAACCACCTCGGTGGTGCTTTGGACAAGTACCTTGGTGAAAACCTGTCAAATAAGCGCCAAGTGTAAATAAAACACTCTCCATCCACTAGGATCTTCATGGATTTTTCTACACACCCATTCATCCATCTCTTTCCATTAATCCTTCCATCCATCCATTTGTGTTCGTGCCATAGCTTGATTCTGTGTTTGTATCATGTTCCACCCTAGTACTACTTGGCACATTCCTAAGGTCAGTTTGTCCTTCCTATATCAAAGTAGTCTATTGCGTCATGCTGGGGGCATGTTCCTTTACCTACATTGGATCAGGTTCATGTATATTCTTGTGATCTTCCTTAAAATCCTTCAAAAAATCCAAAAACATTCGTAAAATAAAAAAATAAAAAAATTCAAAACATCAAAAAATAAAAAAAACATCCAAATCATATCAAAATCCCAAACATGTCGAAAATCCAAAAAATGGAGTCATCTTACCAAACTACGTCGTCTCTGAGCTTGAATGTAGGCAAGGTTGATCTTTGATCATCCCTTGAGACATTTTAGGTCAGTCCTTTAGGTGTCCATCATAATAAAGGGGCAATATGTTTGTCCATCTATCTCATCAGTCAATCAAGTCTGTTCCATTCAAACTATGTGGTCTTTGCATATATAACGTAGGAAAGGCTAATCTGTTGATCAACTCCCAAGACCCCTAGGATAGGTCTTTAAGTTAGTCTCTTGGTCAAAATCTCAAAAAAATCCCAAAAAATTGAAAAACCCAAAAATCAAAACAACCTCAAAACATTTCAAAACATCAAAAACATCAAAATATTTGAAAAATTCATCCATCTCCCTATTGCTTTCACCCAGAATAATCTCATTCATAATAAATCAATCGTCATTTTCATCCTTTGGTAAGTCAATCAAAAGCAATTCTAGTAGGTGCAAAAGAGTGTTCTCAATCGTCAGAGTCTCAAGTCTAGTTCAGTAAGTAAACAAGTTGGTCAACTCTTGGTATCAATAGCTTATCGTCCAATAAATCCCATATCACCTGATCACAACATTTCCTAGGATGCATCCTTCGTACAATGGACATCAATGCTAGACATCACTGTAATTTAGTCTTGGCTAGCGGTATGAAGAACATTAGCTTGTTTGTTTATTTTATCTTGGTCTTTTTGACTTATCTTATTTTGCGCTCATTCCAATGACCTCTCGATGATACCCAATCAAAACGGTTTAGAGAGAAAGGAATGGGGAAACAATCATTATATTTTTATCTATTGTGCTTGTTGGATATCCTTGTAAAATAACTTGGTCATGCATGCTTTGTTTGGTTTGTAGGGAAGGTGTTTTAGGTATCTTGTTGACCACATAGGAAGGCTTGCTTTTCTATGTTTTGGTTCAAGATGTTTAGAATATTTGAACTACATTCTGAATAAGGTTTTGTATGCCAAGTGTGAACAGGGGTGCTCCTATTTGATTTTCGAGTCAGAGTCCATCACACTAGATACAACGCCATCTTGGTTCTTTATACCTTGATGCATCGTACCTATGTGTATTATCAAACATAAGGTAAATTTCCCTTTTAAAATCCCAATTCCTGATAAAAAAATTATTATCATCATCATCATTAATAATATAGACTTAGTGGATCCTCCTTTCATCATCTTATTCTTCTTATTCTTCTATCTTTACTAACATTTCTATCTAAAGTACGTGTGATATCTCAAAATATACATGAGGTTGCCCATGGCTGATGACTGTTTATACATAATCAAATTTGTCTATATCAAAGATGAATCGATCCATCTTGAACCTCTTTGTCACTCAATCGATCCTCAAATCAAACTTTTCGCTCGATCTCTCGAAGGGGCAGTGTACCAATATACTTCTTTCCATTGGGGCATCCAAAAAAATTAGATTTTTTTTGAAATTTGACCGCAACAAGATTGTTCTTTGAACCAATGCAACATGTACATTGCTTGAAAGAGGGGCAAAATGTAGACACAAAAAAATATACAATTGATCCTACACACCTAATCTTGATCTTACTAACATCGTTTCTTCCTAAATCACCCCCTTTACTAATTAATTTAATTAAATAATCTTTATTTGATTAAATATTTCCTCTTTTAATTAAATAAATCAAATTTATCTGATTAAGCCATTCTTTTCCATTAATTAAATAAATCATTTTGTTTAATTAATCCTATAGTCTTTCCTTTAATTAAATAATTCACTTTATTTAATTAAATCTCTAATATCATCTCTTTGAATTAAATAAATTAATCTTTATTTGGTTTAATCTAACACCACCTTCTTTAATTAAATAAATCAATCTTTATTTAATTAAATCTAAATCATTATTCCTCTCAACTTTGATTTAAATAAATCCTAAAATATAAGTCAAAATTCTCAAATCACCTAATTTCTATTTAAATTGATCAAATCATGATTAATTTTAATCCTAATCACTCCAATCCTCTAGATTTTGCAACTTGCACAATAAATCAATTTAATTGATTTATTAATTCATCTATTTTCCCTCAACTTGGCATCAAAAGGGAATATTCTTCAAATTGGAAAATCCCTCCAAAAGGGATGAGTACATCCAACAAGGAATTAAAGGCCTCTTACATTTCCTTTGCCTTGAGCCAAGTGACATTTACTCCATTTTCCTCTCCTTCTAACTTGTCATTTCACTATTTTAAAATTCCACCTAAATGCATTTATTTGCGCATTCATCAAAATGTGCTCATTCCTCCTCCAATCACATATGGACAAGTGGCCTTCTTTCATTGGTTGGGATTTTGTCCCACATTCACCCATTTTTCCTGTTCTTCCATTCTTCAAATCTATAAATATAGGGCTTCTCTTATTGAATTGATCATCCACAATCCATGCAAGCTTACTATAGTTAATTTCATTTGGAACTTCATCCATTTTCATCATAGTTTCATAACTTTATCAAGGTTTTGCCAAATTTACATTAAGGAATCAAGAATCATCATCCAAGATCATCAAATCACACTAAGGAGTTGGGAAAGGGTCATTTCCTATACATAAATGGCACCAATTCCCCCATGGGATTGAAAGTTTGCTCATTAGAATATGATTCAATTGCTTTCATTGTGTTGTTCTTTATTTCTTTTCCTATTTTGATGTTTCACTCTAATCTCATGGGGAATGTTGCTTCTATCTTGCATTTTGATCTAATATTATGTTTGTTCTTCATGTTTGTGCAGGTATAGAAACACCATTCACACTTTGCATTGTACATTCATCAAATGAGATAAACAATCGCTCATATATATCTGCAACAAGTAATTACTTTGCTTCATATCGGCTTGAACAAAATAATAGAATGAATGCAAACTATCAACCCAAAACAATAAATATTATTAATGCGAATCTACCAAGGTTGGCCACAACATAGTAGAGACCCAAACAATGTCCTCGAACATAAAACACCTTCAAATATTTTTCCTCAAAGATCCATAACACGCTATAATCACCCTATCGGGCATGAACATGTAAGAGAAAATCATGGATTGCGAGAACAACGATCAATGCAGACGTGCAACATAGATAGAAAATGATCTAGAAACATCCAAAAACACCAAAAGAACATACACAACAACTCAGATTACTAGAATCACATTATTTTCTTCCAGAAACACTAGCTAGAGTAACAAAATAACAGTTGGAACACCAAAAATCATAACTTGCTCAAATCTTCATGCACACCTCTAAAACTTTTGGTGGATAAACTAGATAGGCTTGAAAATAAGCCCTTTAATCCGCAACTTCTCACCATCAAAATACTGAATCATATTGATCTTCACTGCTTCATAAACAACCTGCAACTTCTTTTATTACAATTTTCTCAATATCCTTGACATATATAGTTTTGAAGACATTAATGCTAATAGTGTTGACATCAATGACAACCACATATCAACAACATAGCCACAACATCCAACACAGAGGAATTCCCTTCTTCAACATGGAAGCTGAGGTTATTTTTGTGAAGTTCAGGCAAGAAGATTAGTTCTAGGGTAAAGCTAAGGCAATAGAAAGAAATGTTTGGGTTGAAATGATCCCCATTAGTCGCAGCTCGAAAATTTATTTAAGAAGTGTTATGGTCAAATAAGAAATAGTAATTTTTCATCTAGAGATAAATAATTGTTTTATTTTTATTGACTAAAATTTATCTTTGATTATTGAACTAGATGATGTATAAAAATAAAAAGCAAGAAGTAGGTAGGCATGTGAGGCTCATCAAAATAATCTTTCACTTCCCCTTATTGCTTCCACACCATAACACCTTTCTATAACTTTGATAACTAGAATAAATTAAGGAACCCCTAGTATTTGTAGGACAGGTTTAGTGGCCCTAATCTACACTTGTTGATAATGGAAAAGGAATAACTATTAATAAGAAGTGGCAAAGATACTATAGAAAATAGGTTGGTGGGTTCTATAATAGGGGTTTAGAATAGATCTAATAAGTAGAATGCCTGATGGGAATTATATCTTAGATCTTATTAGCTTGGATAGTTCCTCCTACCTCTATTTAGAGATAAGAGGGGTGATAGGGGTTAGGGGCTAGAGGGGGAATTGTCCTTTGTTTTTGTCTATTTTTTATATATTGGGTTCTAGTTCAATAGTATGTTGGATTATATCATCATAGACCCCTAGGTCCTCATAAATATAGTCTATAACATTATCATATTGCCAAAAAAGCTGAATGAGTTATGCCTTTTGAGTGGGGTGCATATTTTACCCAATTTCAGTTATTTGGGGATATCTCTATATCACAATTGTCATAGGTTGTTTTCCTTCTCAAGAAAAATCATCAACATCACCCCCTCACTCTGCACCCTTTAATAATTTTAATAGTTATAGAAAGGCTTCTTTAGAGCTATAAGTCCCTTAGGTACTTTACTACTTTAGATATAGGTAGGGGGATGAATGATTTGGTTTGAATAAACCTATTCAAATTATTTCTTTAGATCTTCTAAGAAAATAATTTAGCCTTTAGCTAAATAAATTTTATAGTTTTCTCATTGTTATCAAATAATTGTTAGTGGATAATATATTTCTATAATGGTTAGTCAAATAGTGAACCTAAATGACCACCATTTTCTAGAAAATACTTAGTAGGATCAAACCATTACTTGATCATAGCCATACAACCTAGCCCATTCTTTTCATAATGGGTCTACATATCACTTTCTTCTATAGTGGATGGTCAACCGACCTTTAGTGGTCTACACATCCCAACAACCTTTTATTATTAGATAGGGACAAAAACCACTTATTTTGTCTAAATAACCTTCACCTAGATCATATCAGATTGGTCTCTACTATACTATATAAAGGGGAGGGGAGGTGGGTCCTAAGGTAGGGGCACCTCACTACTCATTTATAATGGTTGAAAAAATAAGTGGATTTGAGAATGATGGGAAAATGGGAGAAAGTATGCCAATGAGGATATCTTATTCTCATCTCTTCTTGGGGGCATGAAACTTGCACTATGAGTGGCATAAATCTATTCAATGAATCATTTTTTCTAGATATGGGTAGGAATTCTTTAAGATTCAAGGATAATAATAGGATATCTAAGTTGTGACCTACCTATATAATCAGGTATCTTCTTAGAAAGTCATTTCTACCATACTATTGAGTTGTAATTTTGGAGAATTTATTTACTACTTTCAATCACTGGATAATTTCATAGTAGGTAATTTCATCATCCATCCTTATCTAATGGGGTGAGTTGAGCTTAGCATGTGCTTGGGTAGTTGGATTTTCACATGAGGGAACCTTCCTTCTTGACTTAGGTTTATCCTTCAAGCTCAAAGATGGAGGTTCAAGGTGCTAATAAATTCAATACGTATTATAAACCTTACTAGATTAAGTTTGCATGGACATTATTATGATCTTGGAATTGCCCCTATCCATAGAAGGGAATTACAAATAGTTTACTTCCATGAAACATTGGGATACTTGTTTACTTTAGAATTACATTGAAACATTAGATTGCTATCTCCCTACTATTAAATATGGGCACTACAACTCTGATGAATCTTGACCCATTATAAAGTAGGGTCTTTTCTCATCTAGCCCTGTTTACCTTAGCCCCTATTGTCCTTACATAGATAGGGGCTAAATATGAGGGTCAAGAACACACATCCCCTAGTGAAATCTGTAATCACTTCAATTGTTTTGTTCTTGATTTGGAGGAAGATAGAAGGCCTTGGATTCATTCCACTATATAAAGGATAAAAATGCCTCCTCCCTCTCTTTATAATAGTTACAATAAGCACCCCCATAAATAGTAGGTTTAGTTGCACCATAGATGAGAGTCCTTAATGTGGAACTTTTCTTCATCCTTGACCTTTTTTGTATTACCCTTTCACCATGGGTCCTAAGAAGAATAATTATACAAATAGGAGCGATAATGAACATAAATAGAGACCCTTACTATAGATAGTTTAATAACAATCTGGCTTACCTGTACTATCTATAGGGGTTGTGATGACTAATTAACCTATCTCATAAATATAGACGATAAAAAAAATTTAAATTAAATTAAATTTCTAGGGCTCCATATGTAGGTTAGCTAGGTTGGTTGGCCACCACTATTGAAAGAGATAGGGACTCGAGAAACTACCCTACCTCTATAGTGGGGTGAAGAGGGGTGCTATTGGATAGATCTAATCTACTATCTATATTTAATATGTAATTCAAATTTACCCCCATCCCTCTACGCTTTATATAGAAGGACCATAAATAGATGGAAGGATAGTTTAGGTGGTTCCTCAAAAGATAAAAGGGGAGTCATAGAGGGGATAAACACCTCTCTCAATTAGCATCCCCTACCCACTAACACCATCTAAACTAGTTATGATATTGATAGATTGTAGGAGCCAAATTATATACATAACATTCCCTACTATAAAGGATAAGGCCCCTACCTCTCTAAACTAGTTAGTAGGCCACCCCATATCTTGAAAATAATTATATACCTTGGATATAGAAATGGTGTAGAAGAGAAGTGATCAATCAAAATCATTATTAAATGATATATGTGTCACCCTTACTATAGAGGATAGGGCCCCTACCTCTCTAGATTTGTTAGTAGGTCACTCCCTCTCTTAAAACAAACATATAGATCTTGACTATAGAAATGGCATGGAAGAGAAGTGATCAATCAAAAGCACCATCCCATCATATGTGTGGTACCCTTGCTATAGAGGATGGGTTGATATGATGCTACACAAAAGTATTAGATGGTGTTACTTCCAACTCATCCATATTTCATCTTTTGCTATATGTGGGATGAAGAGATTCTTATAGACATGCATGAGTGGTGAACAATATAGAGTTCCTAGGATTTTTGTGTTCTATAGATAATATTTCCACCTGTAAATGAAAAATCATGTTTTTGATTAATGAAAGAGCCCATCCTAAGCACACACATTTTTCACCTCTTAAGATTTTTCTACTATATGATGTTGATATAGATGTATGGATAGATGTATGGATATATTTATACTAAACTACTCATCCTAGAGCATGGAATAACTAGGATCCCCTACTAAGTTGTATTTAAGGATTTAGTTAGAAAGCCCTTGCTAAATAGGTGTCAACTTGGAATTACCTCTAAGAATATCTATCAAAATACTTCAAGTGAATAGAGTTGGGTTAGCTTGGGTTTTGAGTGGATATTTGACAAGGGACATATTATTTTTTTCATATGCCATGCTAAATGCATGCTCACCCATCTAACATGCAACTATAAGGTTACTTACAGGATAAAAATTTAGATTATTGGACAATGCTAGGGCACTATTACAATGCCAAGCACCTATGCCAATATTCTACAAATGCAAATGACAAAATTTATTGCTTATCTACTATGTATTTACATACCGTAATTTTATATACAATCATTTATATTAATTTTATTTATTGTAATATTATAAAAGATAAAATTATATCATTATGAAAAATGGAGCAGAGAAAAATAGTAAGTGGCAAATATAAGGAAGTTTAGAACAAAGGTGGCCAAGGAAAAATATTAAAGTAGGAAGAAAAAACAAGAATTTTCAAAGGAAAATGACATGAGATATTGATGGGAATCAATCTATGAAAAGGGTAGAGGATAGTTAAGAGATGAGGAGAATTCTCAAAGAGGCAATGAAGTAGATTGAGAAAGGTATGGATTATAAAGGTTTAATTTTTGTCTTCAATATTAATGTTACAATAGATTTGAAGGTTATAGCAATTTAGATACCAATTTTTTTCTAAATCTAAAGACAGAGATTATGAAGAAAAGAGAAATAATATCAAAATTTATAGGGATTTGGCCATTTAAAAAAATAAAAAATGAATGGGAAAAACATGGGGCGATTTTCTACATGCAAAAATTAGTTTTTTCGTCTTTGGGATTTTTGTAGATTACATTTCAATCATATGTAGATAAGAATGAAATTTTAAAATGGGGTCCATAGTTTATGGATATTCATGCATGTTTATGTGAGAACAGTCTCCAAGTTTTGACCTTGCTAGATAATTGATTATTAAGTCTCCCATATAGGTAAGAATATATAAAATATCTATTGAATAATGATAAGAATATATATTTAGACTAATAGGAACCTTTTTGGGGGAATGTGTTTATATCTTGACACTTGATAGAGCTATTATCCACTACATGGAAATGGGTGTATGAAACTAATTATAAGTGTTTATCAATTAGATGTTTCAAAAGTTGTAGAAAAAAATCAATAGCGTGTGGAAAGAAGTTCCTAAGTAGTAGCGAATGAAAAATCCAAATTTAAATTCTAATATATTAAGGGAGACAATTATTATATTTTTAGTTGAAGAAGTTAGGGGTGATATGTATGTTGTACAATTATAAGAGGAAAATTGGGGAAATGATGATATAGAACTAGGTGAAATTTTGGAGGATAAAGAAGGTGATTCACTCTTGAAAAATAAAATAATAAATTTGGTGAATTGTGTTTTAGGGGATGAGATCAGCAAAGAGGATGTGGTCAAAGACACTTATGAAAAAATATTGGAAGTTTTTTGGGAAGAAAATTACTAGGTAAAGTTTGAGGAAGCAAGAGGGGTTTGCATACACTTTTACCATAGATTTAGGTTTGCAAAGTGAAGGAGGTGGATATGGACTTAGAGAAAGGAACTTAGGCTTTGATCATGAATTTATATAATAAAGGAGGTGAGCACATCCCTTCCCAAAAGAATAAATGAAAGTATTAAGTTAGAACATTTGAAGTCTTAATTCTCTTGATAAGTGGTATTTGGTTAAATAGCTAACGAACGATATGTGTCTTAATTTTTTTCAATAGACTAAGATAAACATCGATGTTTTAGACGAGGCGATGAAAATCCCATTGTATCTTTGTGAAGGAGTGGAAGTCAGCACACACAAAATATAGGTGACTTAGTACTTAATTCGGACAAAAATTTCTTAGGTATACAAATGGGAGAACACAATCAACTACACATGTAAACTTGATGGATATTTAGAAAGGTATAAAATTTATTTGTTCTGGAACTTGTAGTCATGTAATAAGGAAGCGAATGAAAGGTTATAGATGGATCTTAGGGAGTTTATAGAATATTCTATAGGTATGAATTGGATAATTAGAGGTGATCTAAATGTTATAGTAAGTCCAAAAGAGAAACAAGGTGGCATTCCTTGGTAAACCACAAGTTTTATTTTCTTTAAGGAGGTTTGCATTGATTTATCCTTGTGGTATGTCAAATCAAGGGATGCATGGTACACCTATATCAATTGAAGACTAAGAAAAAAACATAAAGTGTAGATTTGACTAGTTTTTATTCAACTCTAATTGGGCCTTTGAAAATATAGATGTTTCTTTGAAGGCTCTACATGTTATGTTTTCTCTAATCATTGACCAATTATTTTAAAAATGATGAGTAACAATAGGAAGATTATTTGTCCATTTAAAATTGAATTTATATGGTTTAAAGGGGATGGCTTTGAAAACCATATCAAGGATTGGTGGGATACATAGGTTAAGGGATGTAAGAGATATATTCTACAAAAAAATCTTGAGCATGTTAAGAAACATATCAAAACTTGGGATAAGAAGGTATTGAAGAATATTTTTAAAATGAAAATGTTGAGGTAAAATTGAGTACAAATAAATAAGATATTGAAAAAGGTGTATTGAATGACCATTTGAGAGAGAATAAATTTGAGGTTGCTAATGAATTAAATTCTATTTTAAAATAGGAAGAATTTTTTTGGCTTTAAAATTCAAGAGTGAAATGGATTAAAGAGGGAGATAGCAATAGATTTTTTTCATTTATCCATAAAAATGATAAGGAAAATTAAAAAAATTGAAATGATTACTCATCCTATAGGAGGGGAAATATTTGAAGTCGAGGATATCAAGAGATAAGGGAAATGGTTCTTTCAAGAATTATTATGTTCAACTCATGAAAGATACAATAATTTTCAGGAGGTCCTTATGAACAATATTCCAAAAATAATTTTTTAATATTTAAATGAGGCTTTCTTGTCACTTTTAACCTTGGAATGGATTAGGTTGGCCACTTTCTTCTTAGGAGAAAAGAAAGCCCCAACACCAGATCATTTTCAAGATAATATTTTTAAATTATTCTGGCATATTTTGGGGACATGTGTTGGAAGTGATGGGGAAGAGTAGAAAAATAAAGGTAATGCTAAAAGGATGTAATAATTTTTTTACTCTTATCCCTAAATTGTAAAGTGTGAAACAAGGTGGTTTCTTGGAAGGAAGATAGATATTGGTATAAAAAAATGTCATGAATTATTACCACTTGGAGTAGAGTAGTTTCTTGTAACAAGTCAACCGTGCGCTAGAGTAATTTTCCCTAAGTTTTCACTTTGCAAGTAAATAAACTATGTAATTTAACCACTGCCATTAATTTTTTCTTTATTTTATAAAGAACAAATGAACAAAGATGTCATAACAATAAACAAAAAAAATTTCATTCCATTATAATAATCTCAAATTACAATATTCCCAAGAATGTGTACAAAGTACATACATAGCTCAACCGAGCCTCAAACAATAGATATAGATAGTCCAAGAACCTTCTTCAAATTTTGGTCTTCTTGTTGCTTGCTAGGGAGGAGAATTGTCACTCAGGCACTTTTTTGCCAACCACGGATTCATATGCGGTCCCCCACACATCTATCATTCGATAGATGGCCCTACCCTTGAAAAAAGAGATTGGTAGAGTAACCATGTAACGACAACCATTATAAGCTTAGTGCTATGTCCTACATGACTAGAACTTGTAAACCCACAATCTAGGACTAGCATGAAAAAAGATGGATCTCGATGAATTGATAATGGAGCCAAGGGAAATCACACTACTTTGGCCAAAGTATTCTCACCCAGTACTTCGAGTGAAAGTCATCCTACTCACATACACTACTCAAGCTCGATTTGACTTTAGGGCACTATATCCTATGCATAGGTTTATCCTTCAATGGGTAGTATTTAACCCTAGTGACAACCTATTCCCTTTTCCCATAACTTAATGATATATCTACTCATAAAGCATAAATACAAGTTACCCTCCCTTCAAGGATAATCAAACCCTACTCTGCAAACTATCTAATTTAATCAAATAACTTAGATATGAATAGCCAATAAGCTATCCTTGCTTAATCATATCTAGTATACTTTTACCTATGACAAACAATCTCTCCTTATTATAGAGTAAATACAAACACTTCACAAAAAATCATAAAACAACTTCTTTCCTTTTCCAAAGTAAAAGCTATGTTTTCCTAAATGCAAGTATTCTCAATTAAACATACAAAACACAATCTTTTATAATAGAAATAAGAGAAGACTAGATCCCCATGCCTGTATACGCTTAATCTAATAGATTGTTTTGTTGTACAACCTTCCAACAATAACTCACTAGCTTCACTTAATTCTCCCAAAATAGTACTTCACTATAACTTCTTTCTCAAGATGGTAATGTGCACTCTTAAAGTAACTCTCACACTATAACTCTCAGCTCACAGAATAAACAACTCTCAAAAATTGTGTAGCAGTATAAGTTTGCAAAAGAATGTGTTCTAAATAGGAGAGATTTCCTCTCTATTTATACAACAAAAAGAGATATTGCAACCTACAAAAGAGGCATGCAAAATGACAGCTTAATCCATGCAAATCGACTCACTCAACTCAACTAAAAGGTGGCAAATAAACAAAGAGTATACTCAACATATAATGCCACAGATCGATCTCTATGGTTGATAGCAACAAAATACTAGTTCAATCTGCACATGATCAAATGATGACAATTGAATTGCTTCCAAAATGGACTTCTATAAGAAATAGAACTTCATAATTTGGCACCAAGTATGCAACCGAATCCCTATTTACTTTTGAATGGTTATTCATATTGAATTAGTCTACTGTTAATGAACAACACCTTTCTACGTCGACTTAGTCATGGTTTTGCCGAGAAACAAAGAAAATATGACTCGCTTAAGCACATAAATGGTGCCTTGAACAATTCTTGCATTGTTGTTTACTTCTCCTATTCTCAAGCATTCAATAATACTTAATGAGGTGGCTTACATTCTATCGCTTTATGCATTCACAACTTAATTAATTCGCTATTTAGATAATAAAGACTTATTCCCATAGTATCGACTATGGCATATTTTCCATATCAACCTTGTTGTGTAATACATAGCATGTAATTCAACCCTTATTCAATGCCAACATATGCTATATTCAGCCTATAAATACTTTGCATACATCATATACAAATCACCCCATGTTTAAGTATATAAATCGGCCTATGTTTAAATATATAAATCAGCCTCTAAGCATTACATATGTTAATCGATCTCCAAGCATGTATTTATGTATAAATATGTACTCATATATGTACATAGACATGTATATATATGTATATCAATAATATATATATATATATATATATATATATATATATATCTTGTCAATAAAGTATGCATACATTTGATATACTCATGAATACGAACAAGTTAACATTCTCATAGTAATAATAATTATATCGATTGTGTACATACACACACACACACACATATACACACACACATGTATATATATGTATATATATATATATATTCCTCTATGTACATGTATACGTATGTGTACATATATTGATACATTCATATGGGCATGTCCATTTGTCATACATACGTGTATCAATACATGTATACATATGGATATATGTATATATGATATATACATATATATATACACATTCGATTGTACAATCAAGCACATACACAATTACTATTGTATTGATAGGAACATACGTGCGATATATTTATACATATACATGTCGTATTGTCTAGATTCGACAATTCCATGCTCATAAGCAGCACGTTCATAAGCATGCATAGGCATGTCTACCTATGTACTCTCATGCATGTGTTCCTCCATGCGTATGGCCTATTGTCGACATACATATGTATACATATACATACATTCCATGTGTGTTCACCTCATCAACACAAGCATAGTAAATATAAGGAAAGACTCATAAGCTCTAAACATATAAACATCATCCAAGCATGCATTCAACAATAATCAAGACCCTTACTAATGCAGATACATCATACTAAGGATGTCTTACCAAATCCCAACATATTAACTTGACTCAACCATTCTACTGTGAGTGTGTGTATAAGCTCAGTTAAGTTACGTTACTGGTTGTCCGACCAAGATCTTCTCTTGAGTGATACTTCCCCTCATACTTGGAGGATTGAAAATATACCTGTATCCAACTAACACATTCCCACAGTAGTCAGTTTGTTCAACAAAATATGCATTACACAATATTTCACTATTGTTAAAATATCCAATTCAAAAACCATTCATTTCATATATACGCATCCATTATATAACATTAAATGTGATAACATTCATTCATAATTCATTGATAACAAAGTGCAAGAACAATTTACTCACATTCATAATCCAAATTACATTCACATTTACCCTATATAGTAATAGTAAATAGTAAATACACAATTGCGGTGTAACATTTCTTGGGATCTAGATAAACATTGAATGGAATCATAATTACCCATGAGGAAATTAATTCAATAAGGCTTATGAAAAAGGAGTGGATGCTTCTTAAAGTTGACATGAATAAGGAAAAAGCAATTTGGGCTCTACACATACATTTAAAGCAAGCACATATAGTTGTAAAATATTAAATGAGTCTACTTAGGAAAAAGTCGTGAAACATACCATTTTGTGATTAATCACGCACAATTGTGATTTTTTCTTCTTTAATTCAAGGGCATCCAAACACTTCACATGTTGAAAGGACTAGTATTTCAAGTTCATTACTAATTCTATACACACTAGTGAACACACCTTTTTTTATTTTGAGAAGATATCTTGGAAAGGTTTTACATAATTTTATGGTTATCTCGTTGGCTAACTAATTAGAAACACATCAGGAAATGGACACCATGCACATAGAGACACTCAATCAAGGTCAAATCTACCTTTAATCACTCAATCTATAATAGTTGCAAGTGTTATTACAAAATTTGGGATGAACCCAAATCATTACAGTGAAAAATAGCTATACCTAGAGCTTGAAACTATGAACCCTATAATTTTGTTGTGTAATTTCTTCTCTCTTCTATGCTCCTTTGTCCAAACATGTTATCCTCTCTCAAATATGGTCACCAAGGAAGATATATCCATGACAAGAAGGTGCACAAAATGTCAGAAGGTCATGCCATATGGGAAACCTTAGCCACAACCTCCACCAACATGCAATATCCAAGTGTCTATTGCAAATCCAATTTGATTGACAAGAAATGTGGAAGAACATTCTTTTGACCTATTCCATACATTCATATTGATGATTCATGGGTTTGGGTGTAATAAATAGGATAAATCGTCTATGAAATCCACCAAAATAATGTTCTAGGGATGTTGCCTAATAGAAAAAGGTTCTAACAGATAATAAATAAGGTATGGGCACCATAATCTCCCTTGGACTCTCACCAAATAGCATTTAAAATCTCATACAACACACCATAAATCAACAAAAAAAAATAGTTGTAGCAATGGTTGTATCATTCATGGTGGTAGCTAAGAGCCAATTTTTCATTTTCAACTCTTACAAAAATTTGACCCCTTACAAGATGTGAGGCTTTGACAAAGATCAAGATGTCAGTCTCCATTGGTCCATATGGGAAGTTAGCACTTTACTACCTTTTCTTCATTATGTCTTGGTCTTGGCATTGCATTGGGAAAGAATAGAACATACACAACCAATTGGCCAGGGATCAGTTTAGCAACCCATTCTTGCAAAGCAATGTTCACGTTGAATAAATCTTCCAAAATTCACCTTTGTGGAAAACCTACATGCTAGTGAACATCACCAAGCGGTACCGTAAAAACAACCAGTTCACTTAGCCTTCCCTGCATAGTCTTCTTCTTTCTCTTTTTGATCTTTACAGGACTTCAACCTAGTACGGTTCACATGGAAATGCTTGCAAAACTGGGTGGGCACAAGTTTTCCACGACTGTGAAAGAATCTAATTGAATCGATCGAAATAGACTTATCCTGTTCAACACTAAAGTTCCATAGGACTGACAACCAACCAAAAAGCTGCAAAGCTAAAGGATGCAAAAAAACTTTTAACTGAACTAAATAAAAGCATACCAAGGGGAGGTTTAGATGACTAACAAAATTCTTGCAAGATCAACACTTAGCCATTTTCATGTTTTTTTCCTTTGTGGGAATCGATAATTGGACTAATATTTGTGGAAAAATCCAATCGAATTACATTTGTGCTGGTTGGAAGGGGAAAACTCACAAAGACATAACTTTCATTTTTTGTTTTGTAAAACTTCAAAAAACAACTAAGCCTAATTTTTCATGCTCTACCCAACCGTGCTAAGAAATTTAGAAAAAGACCACCCATGACAGATATTTGAGATTGGTTATAAATTTTGGATAATATTCAAGCCAAAGCACAAAATGAAACACAAAATTTGGGGTGTCTACTGTTTGATTAGTTTGATAAATCCACATCCACAATGTAAATTGGGATTTTGACAAGATAAAATAAAATAACAAGTATTTTATAAGCAAATTGAAAAGATAAATAAACATACTTTATTTAGAATTGTCGAAGGAAAAACTTGGTAGCCTCAAGAATTGTGCTATTGATTAGAGGAAAAATTAATTATCTAATTCAAATATCAGATTGCCAACTTTGTTGAGTGACAATTCAAGATATTAAACAAAATATTAATCAACATTAAAATATCATCAAAAGTTTCTTGATTTCCTTAAACAAAATATAAATCAAGCATCATAATTTACTTTTAATCATCAACTAAACCTTATTAATTTTTCATATGCAGATTAACAAAAGCAAAAAAATAAATTTTGAACATAATTGTTTGAGTTCTTAATTTATTTTTTCAAAGTTAAAGTTAACTTTCTTATCAAACTATAGCAAACCCTTTAAACACAACACTATTCTTTTAGAGTTTGAAACTATAACAAACCCTTCAAAAACAACCCTACTCTTCTAGAGATTAAGTTTATAGCTACATAATAAAACCCTAAAACAAAATTTGTTAAAATATGCATTTTTTCAATAGCATTTTGAAATCAAGTATGCAAGTATTGAAAACCATTCATTTAGATTTATAATTGTAGCTAACAC
The DNA here is from genome assembly GCA_007115665.2 of Sequoiadendron giganteum. NCBI lineage: Eukaryota > Viridiplantae > Streptophyta > Pinopsida > Cupressales > Cupressaceae > Sequoiadendron > Sequoiadendron giganteum. Next base: position 621,156,728 of record CM021102.1, on the reverse strand, counting down.
CTATAATTGTAGTACTTATTAATATTCCCTCCCAAATTCAAAAATTAGATATTAATATTCTACCTTCATTTATAGACGAGTGTTCAAAATTAAGAAAATACACAACAATGAGATTATTACTAGAATTTAGTTAGTATGTCCACAATAATGGTAGGAAAATAATTGATAAATGAAAAAAGATAAAAATATATGTCAGTGAAGTAAATTTCATAGACATTTGTCATACATGACATATAGATGCATTGATTGGTTCAATCATACAAGCCAACCCATTAACTATAAAAGATGAAATCACTTGGCAAAGATGTCACCAAAAGAGAACAATAAGTGAAAGCGACAAAATTATATCACAATACAAACATTAATAACAACACCCCACTTGAGAAGATATGAAATGGGACAAGTTGAAGCTATATAAATGATTAACATAACAATTGTACTAAGTGTATGAGAGTTACCTAAGGAATCAAGCGCTAAATATTTTAAATGTGATAGCTTGTAGCAAAAATCATTGATGTACTTAAAAAATATTCACTACTATCTACAAAACCAATCTTCGACTCTTCATTGTGGTGAAGTTCCAATGTTAAATATATCTAAATTGGGACCTAAATGATCGACAACTCATGTCAATGGTTTGAGTTACTCATGGTGGTTGTCGCTACCTCCTCTTAAGATGTCATGGGTCATGAGAATTCATAAAGCACAATCTAAAATCAAGAAAGCAATAATCAACATTGACAACATAAATTGTCAGGATCTAACATTCACAAGATCATCTCTAGATATTATCAATCACACATTTCCAGCCCATACCCTACATACTATTGACAGTCTACTTACTATCTTCAAGATCCAAAATTGAATTGTCAAAATATTTTAAATAATTTTATTATTGTGTTGAAATTACATCATATTCAAATTACAAAGAATTAATGCATATTTGTTTTAAATTATTGAAAGGTGTCTTAATTATGTCAATAGGCATTCCTTAATGAAGATCACTTGGATGAATACATAGATTAATAGTTGGGACTAAAAAACAATCAAAAAAAATCTTGACCATAAAATTTGTAATGAATACGTGCAATAAAAACATACTACACTGAGGCAATCCAATGTTTGTGACATGGAGGAGTCAATTTAACAGAACTCTAAATCACCAATCAAATAATTCGTTGATATAACTAAATATGTGCCAGGGATTGAGTTTATTCTTTGAATTCATTTGAGAGAGATCAATTTCCCCTACAGGGGCCAGCAAGCAGAGGATTTTTACAATAGTTTTGGGGCTTAAATTTGAGTGCCTCTCTTCAGAGCTTAAGATTTCCTGTAAGAAGCTTGTAATGGTTTGGATCTTCAGATTTGTTTGTTTCTAGTTACAGTGCAAGATCAATGGCTTGAAAGCATTTGCAGACATCGATCGACCATTCAAATGATCTTCCCCATTCTTGCAAATTTCTTATAGGAAGACTCAAATACATCTCTCTCCTGGACTCTGTCCTCACCATGAACTGTGCTATACTCCTTAATTCTGTCATTATGTCCAACAAGAACTGTGTCAAATTTTGCATTGACAAACTATTTGAGGTGAAGTGGCCAATGCTGTATTCATCATGGAGGAGTGGATAGAGCTGGTGATGTTGTTCTCTGTGTTCAAGTGACCCAATAAAGGGGTTGATGACCCTTGCTCTGGATGCACTCACCTCTGCAGGCTTTGAAGCCATGGCTCCTCTTAACTCCCCACAAACCTCTTCCAATTTCAAGAGCTGAGCTTATGAAACACCATTTCTCATCATTTTATGAATTGGGTAGTACATTTTCATGCTAGTTTGAGATTTCATAGGGCTTGATAGGGATTTTTTGGGAGTTTTGGTGAATTTTTTAATCTGGGAATTCTTGGTTGGGGGATTTAGTGAACTGGGTATGGCCTAATTAAGCCATGGGGGATTCAGGATCAACCACAGTCAATTCAAGGCACATGTTATATAGTTTAATTTTTTTGTTATGTTTTAGTTTGTTCTTTTAACAAAATGGTTAAAGATTGAGTGGGTTTTTGGTTCTAATGGTCAATGTATTGAGAATGTTTTTTTTTCCTGGATTTACTGTGTATAGTTTATTTGCATCAACGTTTCAGATCACACTCAATGATCCATCATCAGAATGAAGAGAGCTGCAAGAGCCTAGTTTATTGTGAAGGTAACTTTTCTATATAATTGGGTTGAAATTCAGGTGGATTTTTAAGTCTAGGTTATAGCAGTGTGTTTCTTTGTTAGTGTATGTTGATGGTTATTTTGAGGTATCATAGTGGGTAATAGTAGGTTTCTATGATGTTTGAGGGATTTTGTCGGAGTTCATATGTAACTCTATTTTAAAGCAAATAAAGTGGTAGGTTGTAGGATAAATATGAATTTGAGAATGAGTTAGGTTTGGAGCAGTTTAATAAAATTAGGTCTTAATATCTTCTTTGCTTATCTAGTAGTGGCAATATTCCCATCAAACTCAATACCTATGTAGTACACAAAGAATTGATTTTGAAAAGATAAAAGTTTGACTAAGTTTGTGTGACTTAGATATGATAGATCATGTGATTGACTTGCTAGTATGTTATAAGAGAATCTTCTTGGAAGTCACAATATATAATACTATTGATATAAATTTACACAATATATTATGGCCATGAAAATGACTAAATGTATGTATTCTATTCTATTTAATTCCATCTCTTTTATTTTAAGCCACACACCATATGCAAATTCAAATTGGAAGAATATTTTATATAGTAATTACCTACCTTATCATAACCATCAATATATCATGTGATTGACTTGTTAGTATATTATAAAAAAATATTCTTGGAAGTCATAATATATAATACTATTGATATAAATTTACACAATATATTATGGTTATCAAAATGACTAAATGTACATATTCTATTAGTATTTCATTCCATCTCTTTTATTTTAAATCACACCATATGCAATTTCAAATTGGAAGAATATTTTATATAATAATTATCCATATTATCAAATTAGAAGAATATTTTATATAATAATAATAATTTAAATTTATAACTTTGTTTCAAATAATTTTTTAAAATCAAATTTGAAAGAAGTGAAGACCATTCATTTAGATTTATAATAATGTTACTTAAGAATACGATGGTCCAAATTCACAAATTAGATATTAATATTCTACCTCCATTTATAGAGTGTTTACAATTCGTCCATTTAACTGAGTATATGTCAGTGATTGAGATTTATCATTTATTCTGTGAATTCATTTGAGAGATGTTAAGATGGCTGTCAGTGGCCAGAAAGCAGAGGACTTTTATCTAGCTTAAATTTGATTACACCTCTTCAGAGCTCAAAATTTCCCATAAGAAGCTTGTTATGGTTTGGATCTTCAGTTCTGTTGGTTTATATCTACAGTACAGGATCAATGGCTTAAAAGCATTCACAGGCATCAATCGATCATTCAAATGATCTTCTCCATTGATTCTTGTAAATTCTTTTAGGAAGACTCAAATTACATCCTCTCTCCTGCACTCTGTTCTAACCATGAGCAGCAATATACTCCTCAATTCTGCTATGATGTCCAATAAGAACTGTGTCAACTTCAGACTTTGTCCATTGACAAACTATTGGAGGTGAATTGGTTACAACCATCTTCATCATCGAAGGAGTGGATAGAACTGGTGATGTTTGCCCTCTGTGCTGGAATGACCATTGCTCTGGATCTACTCACCTCTCTAGACTTTGAAGCCATGGCTCCTCTTCTCTCCCCCACAAACCTCTTCCAATCTCAAGAGCTGGGCTTATGAGACACCATTTCTCATCATTTTCTGAATTGGGTAGTACATTTTCAGGCATAGGGTAAATTCATTCATCGAAGGAAAATTCACCATCAGCAATTCATCACAGTTAATTTTCCACTGCGGTGAATTGCTGGCAGTGAATTTTACTTGTCGGTGAATTTTTCATGACCGTGAATTGTTGATAGTGAATTTTCCTGAATTTTCCTAGAGCCACATTTTCATGCTACTTTGATATTTTATGAGACTTGATAAGGATTTTTTGAGAGTTTCTTTTTGTAATTTTTTCAATCTGGTCATTCTTGATTGGGGATTTAGTGAAGTGGGTATGGCCTAATTAAGCAATGGGGGATTCAAGATCAACCACAGCCAATTCGAGGTGCATATTACATAGCCAAGTTTTGTTTTGTTTTAGTTTACCTTTTTAACTAAATGGTTAAAGTTTGATTGGGTTTTTGAGTCTAATGATCAATGTAAGTAGCCTGGTTCATTGTCAAGGTAACTTTACTATGTAATTGGGTTGAATTTCATGTAGATTTTTAAGTCTAGGTTATAGCAATGTGCTTCTTTTCATAGGATGGTGTTTGTTGATGGTTATTTTGGGTGATGTCTATGCAGTAAGCAGAATGCACGTTTGATTGTATTTATCAATTAATTGAAAATATCAAATGCGTTCATTTTTTATTTTCAATTAATTAATAAATACAATCAAATGTGCATTCTACTGGTTGCATATACAATACGGTTATTTTGAGGTATAGTAGTGGACACTTGTTGGTTTTTATAATGTTTGAGGGATTTTATGAAAGTCTTTATGTAACTCTAGTTTAAAGTGTGAATAAAGTGGTAGGTTATATGATAAATATGAGTTGGAGAATGATTTAGGTTTGGAGCAATTTGGTAAAATTAGGTCGTACACCTTTTTTCCTTATCTAATAGTGACAATATTCCCATCAAATTCAATTTCTATGTAGTACACAAATAATTCATTTTGAAAAGACAAAAAATGACTACATATGTGTGACTTAGATAAGATAGATCATCTGATTGACTTGCTAGTATATTAAAAAAGAATCTTCTTGGGAGTCACAACACATAGTACTATTGATATGACTTCACAAAATATATTATGTTTATGGAAACGACTAAATGTATATATTCTATTACTATACTTCATTCCATCTCTTTTATAATGACCCACACCATATGCAATCTCAAATTGGAAGAATATTTTATATAGTAATTACCTACGTTATCATAACCATGAATATCTTCCATGAGAAGGTATGAACTATTTATTATATATAGATGAAAGTTATATTGCAATTTATGTAGTGGTTTTTTTGCCAATCTAACAACAATTTATATTTGTTGTGAGGAATAAAATGTCTTATAATTTATTTAGTAGATAAACAAATAATTTAATGTTTAGATAAATTGTCATAATTATGAGTAAAATAATTAAGTCAATTAGTTGGGATAGAAAGTATACAAATATTGATATGAAATTGAGGAAGATTGTAGCTTATATTAAAATTGATGTGATGTGTGCTATAGTTGTCATGATGTTGTAATGGAGGTCCACATAAATCAAAATTTAAAACAAGATTAAAGATTAAAACTATTTTGTGGGTCTAGTATATGACCATGGCTATGGTTTGGTACAACTCACATAGTTATGCCATGATGGTGTAGTTCCTCTTGTACAAAAAATCTCTTTGGTACTTGTAGAGAAAGCTCATCTAGATGTGAGGAAAATAATGTGGTGCTGAAAAGTACTATTGGGAGCTTGCTATGTATGTGTTGAAGTGTGAAACTTTCTTGTCCCTAAGTTAGGATCCTAGGCTGATTTAACAATGGTAAAAGAGATAAGAGTGGCAATAAATACTTATGTAAATAATGGAAATGAATTTTATTGAGTTGGTTTCTAAATGTTGTTTAATTTTGATGTAAGTATATGTGTGATTGTGATTGGCGGATGTATTTACAATGAAATTTGATTGTAGAGTTGAAAATGATTGTCTATAATTGATAATTGGTTATTTTTTATGCTTGATATCAATAGATGAGGACTAATGATTGATTCATATGAGAGGAGAAATGATTTTGCATTATCTTGATACTTTGTGATCTTTTAATTGTGTGGAAAAGTGTCCCAGGATGATGCCTTCAAAAATAAAACCCTAAATACATAATTAATTTTTTTGCATTGATGTTGACACAGACTAGTTAGATCTTGAGATTATTAGCCTTGGAAAGAAATAATTTAAATTTTGATAATTAAGGATGAGACTATACCTACTATTTGGTCTAGGAAACATAATTGTAGGTTTGATTCTGTTTGAAGATGAAATTTTTTATGGGAATTAAGTCAAGTAGGTTATGAACTAAGAGATATTACATATGAGAATTTTGAGTCAATGCATGGGGTTAACTAGCATACCAAAAGAACCACATTATGTGCTACAATCATGCATCAAAGGGATCCGTGCAAAGTGACATTAGACAAAGATGAAAAGGGTGAATATACACTATTTTCTATATTTTTCCCTCAATTTGATGTGTATGCAAAACTAAGTTTTTGTACATGCTAAAGTAGAAATTAAGTTGTGATAAAAAATGATAGAATTTCTGAACTTAAAATCTAAGTTATTAAAGTAAGTGTGTGTTGCCTACGATATTGTACATAAGATAAAAATAAACAAGTAGATACTATGCCCTCTTAAATTATATGCATTAGGAAGGAGCACACATAAATTGAGGAAGAGAGAATAAGCTTTTGATTGAAAATTGATTATGATCATGGATGTAAATATTAAATTATAATTTGAAAGACAAAGTATTCTAAGTGAAATGATATGTAATTGTATAATATGCTTAAAGAATGCATTTATGAGATTTTGATGTACTTATAATAGGAGGGTCCAATTAAGGATTGTCCAACCATCCACTCTTAACACATTTACCCACAATCTATGAACAAGATACTCACATATTAACACAATCTTATGAAAAATATTTAAATTTCTCTATTTATGATCAATAGTGGGAATTACATCTTTAGTGCCCAACACAAGGGCTTATAATATGGATAGAATAAATAGTCTATATTATAGTATAATTCAAGTACTTATCATGAGTGTTGCAACCAACATGGGCATCCTTGGGTTGATTTCACTTTCCTTTATATACTCTAAGTTTACTTGGATTCTTCTTGGTTCTCTCATTTCCCTCCATTGCTCCTCTAGAAATGATTTAAGCCTCCTTATAATATAGTCAATATTTTAAGAAAAAGGTTCTAGGTTAGCCCTAGAATGAGAAATGACATTAATGCAATAGGTCCTTCCATGGGACAAATAGGGCCTCCCAAATGATTATCCTTTTGCACAAGGCTCCAAATATTGGCACACATCCCATAGACTTCTCTTAGTTTATTTGGCATGCCACAAAATCAAATGGATTGTTGTCATTCCCAAAAATATGGGTAAAAATTTACATCACAATGACTATTTTTGGGGTCAACCCATTGATGGATGATAAAAATTATAACAACTGTTAGTACAAGAGAATGTCACTTGGTACCAAATCCAATTATAATGCAACAATGTCATAGTATGTGGTGTTTCATGTCTCAATTTTGGATGGGTTAAGGTGAGGATTCAATAAGGTGTTAGGTTCTCAAGTACACCACTTAGTATGTGATGATTAATACATTTATTTTCTTGAATTAATTTCATATTCATTATACTAGAGTAACACCAAATTGTATGACTAATAGATACCTCAAATATTAATTAAACATTATTGTAATGAGATAATAATGATTGTACCACTTACATATTTTATATCCTAATCAATACAAAAATATACCCTAAACCATATTTTAAATAAACGATCAAAATGCTATATTATATCCTTTGAAGTTAATTTATTCATTTTATATGTGTGTTTGTGTGTATATAATCAATTATTATTATTAAAATAAGATAAATACACCCCATAAATTTTTTTATACATTAAATGTTATTTGACAATATAATAGATTTAAACATAAAAAAGAGAGGCAATTGTTTAAATATAAATTATATAATTTTTAATTATGATAATACATGGTGGTGATAGATACTTAATTTAATGTTTATAATACAAAATTTAATTGTAGTGAATGATATTACTTTCAAGTCAAAGAAAATTTTAATAGTAACATCTTAAGATATGCAATGATAATTTTTATTTGACCTTTTAATTATTTATATATTCTGAATAGTATATAAAGTAATAATTTATAAATGTAATATGGATTTTAATCTTTGATAATTTATTTATATTGTCATTATATTAAATTTAAAATAATAGTTTATTATTATTTAAAAATAATAGTTTATTATTATTGTGATATTGAATACTCTATATTATAATTATGTTTTAGCATTTATGTTTGATATCTTAATACATATTATATGATATAGATAATAACATAGTTCTATTAAATATATCAAATACAATATATTATAATATCACATGTTATTTGTATATTCTAATATTTTATCAATTCACTATGTCAATCTTATATAGATATGATATTCTAATTCTTTTGTTAATAAATTTAGGTTAAACATCTAAGAGTCACAAAAAAGAGCATTCAAAGTTCAAATTACTAATAACCATGATGTTTACTAGATCCATCATACTAATTTATATTTCATTACATTTATAAAATCCTTCCCTTCCCTCTAAACTAATAGAAATGAAAAATTCTATAGTTCATAAACTGCAAATTTTTTGAGTAACCATCTATCTAGCTCTATAACTAGAAAAAAATTCTATATAGCCACAATTGATTCTATTATTCAATATTATTATAGATACTAGAAAATAAAACATTGTTTAGATATTTATATATTATGTGCATACCATTAGTAGTTTAAAAATATATATAACTAGTCTTATATCATTATCTAATAAATATCACTTCACATAATAACTACTATACTAAAATTCTAACTAGTTTTAGTCCAAATAAGAAAAAATGAGCATGAGGGAAAATTGCATAGCTCCCTAGTTCAAGGATACTTAGAATTAATACAACTAGAATCTTACTTAGGATTGGAGTATTTGAGTTGCTCCACCTTTGAGTCTTCATCATAATAGCAAACCAGAATGTTAAACTTAGCTTCTAAAGATATCTATACTTTTAAACCTTTTTCCAATTCAATCAGTACCTTCTAAAGTTGATACACATTCTTTGTTAGCCCATGGAAATTAAAAATATGGTAGTTGAAGGAAGCTTCAACTTGATTCTCAATACCTCTAATATCATCATGAAGCAAGTACATCCATATGGCCAAATATAATAGGGTAGCATAGCTCAGGGATTGAGTTTCCTGAAATATATTCCTCCTGCCCAATAAATGAGTGAGGTCTAAAATAAATAGTTCTTGTAACCTTAATCCAAAAAGAAGGATTTCCATCCATGTCCCTAGTAATTTTCCATATTTTCACCATTCACAACCTTTTAAAACTCTGAGTTTACAATATCCTCTTCTAGGCACTCAACAAAGCCATCCAACATATCCTCATTGATTGCCCTTACCTTTTTATTCCTATCACCTAGACTTAACTTACCCTCATTATATTATCTTCTCTTTCTTTTCCTTCACTATGTCATAAGAACCACCATTAAACCCACCCAAGATTCAATACAAAATACTTATCTCCACAACTTCCCCATTTTTTCATCATAAATAATATAAGTATTGTATATAATGAAATTTTCCTAAAATTCTAGCGCATATCATATTGTAATTAAATTCTTGTAACACTTTGGAAATAATATTTCCTATCACACACTTGAAAGAATTGTCACCCTATCAATGCCCCATAAGCTAGCCCCTTATTAGAATTCATTATCCTTTAAAATATCCTATTAACAAAACTCTTTCTTCTTATGCCATCCCCACCATTCCATCCCTTCTAAATTAACCCTTGGTTTGTAGCCCAATCTATGTTGTAATTCCATTTATGACCAATATGCATAAAGGGGATATGATCCAACCTCCTAGCCATATCCATACCTTTTGGGAGGATTTTATATAACAACCACACCTTTAATTTTCTTTCCTCAATATTTTAATTATAATTTTTGAGTCCCCTTCAACCTCTAAGAACCTCCAATCCTTGGCCTTTTCAATACTAATACCTCTCACAAAATCTATAACCTCTATCACATTAACTATTTATTTTCTAACATCCCATACTGCAATCAACAAGGTTGTCCTCTATCATCCCTAAAAATTACCCCACCCCTAGTAGGCCCTAGATTTATTTTGGAATATCAATCAAAATTAATCTTAATATATCCATTTGAAGGCAAGATCGAAAGGATCAACTCCTCCTTTCTACCAAATCCATTGTAATCCTTCTTCAACTATTTGATCCCAGGTAAAGCTTTAACCCAAACTAGTTCTTCCTCCACATACTCAAGGTCTCCAGTCTCCCAAATCCTATAGCCATGATTCAATATTATCCTACATCTACTTCACCCTATCTTCCTTCCCCCCAAAAATAATTTTGTTCCTTTTTAACCTTAAATTTCAAATGGAAAGGGTAGGGAAAAAATCCCATATCAATCTCAAACCATTTGATTTAATTTTCATTTTCCATCCACATGAGAACTCTTCAATGAATCTTATTTTTCTTCTTCTTTTGTTCCATCCTTAGATCCAATTTTTTGTTCTTTGACACATGTTCATCTTTAAAATTATCATTTTTTGTCTCAAAGTGCAACTTTTCTTTCTTTTCCTTATGGATATCTTAGGTAAAAAAAAAATTTAAGCTCCCTAAAAAAGTACTTACTTAAAATTACAAAATTTTGAGGTTAGAGGATTATAAATCTTATAACCCTAAAAAATTCTCACCATATCTAGTAAATACACTTTTGAGCCTTGCAATACAACATAGATCATTTCTCTTTTGGTACATGAAAAAATCCTCATAGCCAAAAACTCTTAGATGTAAAATAAAATGCTTCTTACCTATCCACACATTTTGTGTGTCTTATCAATTAGAGATGATAAAGGAGATATATTTACAAAGTATCCAGTATCATACATAGAATTGATACAAAATAATAATATAATTGTGTGTTGCTCAACATACCTTTAGAATTGTTCACTAATATCTGGTGCATTTATCTTGTAACCCTATTTTATCATGTCATATAAGGGGTAATTTTTCACTACACAATGCCTACGTGTCTACATAAATCATCAAGTTACCTAGAATAATATTTGAAAGGAAGATGATAGAATTAACTTCCTACACTAATCTTAAGGAGAGAAATTCATACAAAATACATTGTAACATATTTAAAATAAATGTACACAAAAAATTTATAGTACAGTGACATAGTCTTTATTCTTGGGGAAACCCTTTTGAGAAAAAATATGTCCTCAAAATATCAAACCAATATATTCATATTAGTAATCTATTTACAATACATCAAAAAGATAAATCCTTCACAAGATAACCACCAACACAAATTTAGAGAAATTTTGGTAGCGTAACCCCCTACACATCACATTATACTACATATCCATCTTAGGAAAAAATATATAGAAGACGCATCTCTAAAAATCATAAACCATGGTAAAACACCACACCCAAAAATGACACCAAAATGCTCATGATGAATTCCAAAACCTATCTCTCATGATAATTCAACATTCTAATCTTAGACTTGATTCTCTCATACATTGTCATAATCTATCATAGCCAACCCACCAAACTAGATACTCCATTTTTTATTATTTATCCCCATTCAAAGATACATTATGATGAATCATAAAATATGCTATAGAGTTGGTCAAAATTCAATTCTACTATGTAATTTTCTATGATCACACTCTTATATGCATTATAGAATCTATCATAATTAACTGTCAAATTCTATAATACTATAATTGTATTAGATTCTCATACAAATTCTTATATACTAACACATAGCCAAAATTTCCACATCAAAATGGGATTCCCTCTTTCCCATGTAAGCATAAAATAATAAATAAATACAATAAACAATTAAACTTGAAACATTGGGATGCAAGGTTGAGACACCTTTCTTAACATTCTCTAAACCTTCCAAGACAAAAAGGGAATTTTCAACAACCTATAGACTAATTTATAGGGGATGAAAAGTCCATAAAATAATTTCACCACTTGAACTTATTATGTTCACAAACTTTGTCAATACATTTGCAACATTCACCTTGAAGTGTCAATCTTTTTAAGAATCACTCTTTTATCCTTTGCCATTTCATGAAAAAAATGATATTAACATATTTGTGTGAAAATTTGGGTTCTTTTCAAAGATAATGACACTTTGATTGTAAGATGGACAATATAAAATACTCCTTGACTTAACCCAGTAACTAAACATAATATCTAAAGTCAAATCACCTCTTTACAAGGATGAGTATTGTGCGTGTGGGGAATTAAAATATGTGTAAGAAGACCAAATCCAAACCACACACCAATGAAACATTTACATTAAGGAAATCGAAATAAAAAATAAACTGATAAAACTATTCCTTAAAACCGTTCCATTGTTCTCTATTCTCAAGGATCCTCTAAATCATGAATGCTCTCAGATTGTATTTATTCTGCACATGAATTATCGGATGACAACCTAAAAAAAGAGATGCTATGATGAAATGCAAGTATTCTATCCTTGCATCTACATGCTTGATGTATTTGATATGCAATGTTGAATGATATGATGTTAAGATTATGCTACTGTTGTGTTTACATGATTGTTGAGATGATGAAGTGATAATAATGCAAAAAACTATGTGAAATGCTATGTGAAAATGCAACAACTAGGATTCTAGGAATGAAATTTCCATGATAACACTAATTTAAACTAAATGCAAAATCATAAACTAACATGTTATGCTAAGCTCACAATGCTAATATGATTTATGTTGATATGATTTATGCAGAGTAGATTTATGCTTTGCTCTCTATCCAAAAGCTATAAATGAGCCTCTATTTATAGATTTCTCCAAGGCATGTTGTGAGGATTTATTTTGGAGAGATTGATGGTGGAGGATGAAGAAGTTGGAGGGAATCATGGAGATGGTTCCCTTTAGAAGAGCACTTTTTCAAGTGTTGAAGAGCATCAAATGGAGGAAGAAGCCATGTGCCTCCAATATTGTTAGGAGTTTGTTGATGGAAATTCCCATTTAGAAATTAGAAATATTTAAATTCATGTGACACATGGTGAGGTGGATGATGAGGTGGAAGGAGGTTAGAGAGTTCTGTAGAAATGTAACAAAACTTGAATTTAAAAATTCAAATTTAATTGAGAGGGAATTAATCAAATAAAACAAATTATTTAGATTTGTTTATTTAATTAAATCATGAAGAAAATGATTTGAGATAGGAAGAAATTAGAAAATGAACTATATAAATAAAATTTGCAATTTATTTATAAGTAGAGGAATTTAAGATTTATGAATTAAATAGCTACTAATTGATTAATTTTCTCTAGACCAATTTTAGATATATGCATTTGACCCTTCTTTGAAGTGATGTGTTTACGCATTGCTTTAAAGAAAAATTTGTTGATGGCACTGGTAAATTTTTTGACATGCCCCAGATGCTGATTTTCAAATTATGGTGGATTCAGGTGATGACGAATATATGCTCCCTCGGGAGATAAATCGAAGATTTTTTTATTTTTGAAGATTGTTTTTTTTTAATTTTTTAATTTGGAGGATTTGATAATGATTTGATGATGATCTTCAAATATTGTGATGTTGTAATGATTTATCTCCCAATAGATAATACCGATCCTGCAAGTTGATGAATTGATGAAATAATGCTCTTTTTGAAAAATAAAATGAATCCCACCTTAATTCCCACTTTAATTACCCCTCTTAATAGGTAAAAAGTAAACAATAACTCATTTTCACTCATTTGTAATTTGAAAATTTGAGAAATTGAGAGAGTTGAGCAACTTAGACAAAGTGGTGATCCCCTATGAAACTCATCGATTCAAGCGTGTGCGATGCCACAACCGCCTGACAACGTATGGTCCTCTGGTAAGAATCCCTGGTAACCCATATTTTGAATTTGACATAATTTTTTTCGCATTTTGTCATGTTTGAATTTTGTTTTTTTCATTTTAGTGCATGAGAAGCCTATTTTGGCACATTGAAATTAGAGTTTTAGCGCATAGATCAGTTAATTTAGCGCATAGATGAAGATTTGTAGCGCATTGAATAAATTTTTTAGTGCATAGGATTTTTCTGTAGTGCATATAGGAAAAGTAGTGCATTGATGACACAAAATAGCGCATTAGGTTAGTTAGCACATTGATTAGATAAAATAGCGCATTGGAGATTTTAGCACATAAAATGACTATTAGGGCGCATTGAATAAATTTAGTTGATGATTGACCTCATGATAGGTGAGGATCAATGATAGGTCAACTAATTTCTTGATTTGATATCATGTTGACTTGCAATATGTCATGATGATAGGAGAATTTTGGTGTGTTGATTTATCGAGAGCAATTCTCAAAGATGTGGGATATGATCCCATAGCTGGTACATGAAGATATAGATTAGATTAAGAGATGCGAGTTGTATTACTTGATTTACATGCCCCAGTACCGGATTAACATGGCACTATTGATAGCTTTGCCGAAGAGGTGGCACAACGACTATAACACCTTTCATTTACCGACTAGTGAGATGACTGTCACTCCTGAGGACATGTACCAGATTTTAAGGATTCCAGTTGTTGGGGAGCTCATCATATATGATCAGGCAGAGATGATCAAGCAAAGAAGGGAGGGACCAATTCCCTACGAAAGATATTCCACGATGATCAGATCAATGGGTACGAGATACTCTGGTAGGAGATGGTCACTTCATACGAGCCTTTGCCTAGTGTGCTTGCTGGATTAATGAGTGGTTTCCTATGTCCCGACCGCAGGTCGAAGGGACTATCCATTGGATGGGATCACATTCTAGAGAAGATGATATTGTAAGGAACTAGATATGTCTGGGGTTCTTGCATGCTAGCACGATTATGTCATGATTTGCACCAGGTGGTTTATCTCAGAGCCGCTAGCTTATCTACTAGAGTTACCTTATTGCAGATATGGGCGTGGAAGCACATAGCTATCACTTGACTAGTTGCAGACATATATCGTCTAATCGAGAGGCCTTACGTATATGGATACACTAGCCCAGTTTTCTAGCATATGGAGTACTATTGTCAGGTGCTAGATGATATGGACACTGTGATCTGGTGACCTTACTTAGATTGTGAGTAGTGGGCCGAGGATGGTATTGAGATGCCTCACATTTGCACTCCCAGATTTTTGATTGGTCACACACAATTTATCATTGAGAGATTTCTGCCTATGAGGGTGGTGCCACAGTTTGGTAGAGTTCAGGGCATGCCTTAGGGGGTGGCTATATATGCACACTGATGACAGGATACTTCCGAGTGGGGGCCTGTGATATCTTATGTGGTAGCTTGTGCAAAGTATTTTAGTCTACAAACATAGGTATGGTCTTATCATCTAGAGATTATTGATGCTCACATGACTGATGAGTATGCCCAGTATTTCGCTACACATCCATTCCCCAAGATCTCTTGTCCAAACGAGTAGGTGCCAACATTGGAGGATGTCGAGAGGGGACCACCACATCGAGCTCTGAGGAGGAGGAGGGATGTAGATGTGGAGGAGGAGGAGGGAGATGGAGATGATGGTGGATGTGGTGACGATGGAGATGGGGATGGAGATGGAGATGATGGTGGTGGTGGTGGTGGAGCTCGATAGGTTTTAGATCTTAGAATGCCCAAGAGGAGGAGGTCCATGGTCCCCTCAAGACAATAGTAGGCAGGGCCCTCACATATTCAGATCACTATGCCTTCATAGTAGCAGTAGACTCAGATAGTTGTGTTATAGTCATAGGTGCAGGCATTCTAGGGGCAACTAGCATAGGTACAGGCACAACTAGCGCAGGCACAGGCATAGGCCTAGATTACTACCTTGATAGTTGAGAGGGATACCATGAGACAATGGTATGAGCAAGAAGATGCTATAGCTAATAGAATTCAGAGAGTGGCCAAGGGATCTGGTATGGGAGATATATTGAGAGAGCTTTGCTAGTCTGCCAAGGAGGTAGAGTATTATAGGGGGTGATATTATGATGTAGTGCCTGCAGAGCATCAGGTTAGTTATGCCTAGTCGAGATCCGAGTGGAGCCATTCTCATAGCATTAGCAGGGGTGTGACATAGCCACTACCGAGAGATCCAGGTGTAGGACCATCAGGTATAACAGGAGGTGGAGGAGGCATAGGGCTAGCACCATCTGGGGGGAGAATCACATAGCTTTGAAACTTTGATATATCATGTACTTTGAGACATTATGGTTTATGCCACCTTATTGATGTTTTATCTCTTCACATATCTAGATATCCTTGTACACTTGACAAGATTATTTTGATATTTATTTGATATGCAGTGATGATGGTTGATCTATATGTGTTTATATGATGTTTTTATTGTGATGAATGCCTATGGCGGATGCATTTACATTCTATTTTGTATGCTATGTGATGGTGTATATATTCGTACATGATAATGATGTATGGATGCAATGATGATTTTGTATGTTCCTATGCTATGATGCTTTATGCAATGAGATGGATGCAACTGAAATGTGATGCCCCTTTATGTTTTTGTATTTTCTTAGTGCACATATATGATACTTCTATACTAAATGGGATGGATTTGATTATGCAAGTGAGATACCACGTACTTCTTTTTGTGTTTTCTAATGCAAATATTATGATTTTATGCATGGATGGATGAATGATGTTTTTATTATGACGTATGAGATGGATGTAATCATGTAAATGATATGGGATGCACTTTATTTTTGTATATTTTCTGATGCAATGTATGGATGACAAATGGGAAATGATTTTTTTTATGAAATGCGAATACATGATCTAATGCATGGATGGATGAATGAAGTAAATATATGATTTCTAATGCATGATGTTTGAATTATGATTTATAAGAAATTCTTTTTGTTTTGAATTTTTGTGATGCAAATGTGTATGATTATGTTTTTGTGGATTGTCAAATGCGAATGCATGATAAATGCATAGATGGATGGTTTATGATTTTGGATTTTGCACATGCAAAAGTATGATTAATGCACGGATAATGATAAATGTGTGGATGGATGGATGGTAATGCAAATGCATGAGAAATGTGTGGATGAATGATTTTATGATAATTAATGGCTTATGAAGATGGTTTATTTTTGGATTTTTTCTAGTGTAAAGGTATGATGAATGAATATATGGATGGTTTATAATTTTGGATTTTGCATGATGTAAATTTAAAATGATTATGAAACTATATGTGAGTGATTATGCAACTATATGTGAATGATCATGCTTTTGTTAATGTCAAATGTACTCAATATTTTAATGAGAGATATCATCATTTTAAAATTTTCCCACCTTGGAAAAATCTAAAATGTAGATCTAAAACTAGTATGGATGCAAATCTATCTTAGCCATGCAAACCTAACTATGCAATGTTGTCATTCTCTTAGCCGATTTTCATTCTTGGTATCATCATTGAGCCTTTATTATGTTGAAAGTTAGTACAAACATTGATGGTATAATTAGACCATGATGGCCTGAGTACAACTTCCATACAAATTTCGTTGAGTTTTAATAGTGCAAAATAACACAAGAATATAGGTATAATTGGACCAAGATGACTTGAGCATTACTTGCGTAAACAGACAAGAGTTAATTGTTTCCCTATGCAAGTTTCGAATGTCATCAATGATATTTTTTAGAGAATTCCTACAATAATTTCCATAGTAGTAATGATTAACTCATAGGCAACAGACAAAGGAAATATCATTCTCCTTCCTAGCTCCTCTAGTTCAAGACATCATCAAGGTAATCTAGAGAAATGATAACAAAAATCATGATACAACAATTGAACATACGTGCTAAAGTGATCAGACCATGATTCAAAAGATGATCATCCAATGAGATTTGTTTTTTTTGCCTTGATGTTGATTTGGATGGGTGGTTGTCTAATTGATTGTGATTGATGTCCAGTTTGATGTTTAGAGTGATTGTTGTTGTGTCGGGTTGCCTTGTTGTTGTTTTCCTATTGTTTTAAGCTCAAAGCAGGTTACCCCCAATGAGTTCAGGATTTTGTCCCCAGTGAGAAACAAACCAATTATTATGGATATGTACATTGATAACCAACCCAAGGTGGGACACGACCGCATCAACCAGTTATGTACATGGAGCTCATATTATGATAGGTGCATATGCACAATTATAGGAAAAGTGGCCAGTCAACACACATTCCAACAAATGGAGGAGCCGATTCATGACAAATACTACCTATTTTCCGGGTTTTCACTATTTGCTTTTATTGCACCTTTTCAAATTTTTATGATTTTTTTGGATTTCTTCAAGACTTTTATACCGTGCAATGGATGAATTATGTGCAGAAATTTTTGAGATGGAGGTTGTTCATAGGTTCCTCAAATAGGTCCCCTTCAGGCATGGATAGATGATATGCTCTTGATCCATAGACTGATACAATGACAAAGGGTCCTAGCCAATTAGGTTCAAACTTTCCCTTCTTTTCTTTGTCTTGTTGATTGTGTAGGTTTTCCTTCAATACCAAATCACCGACCTAAAATTTCCTTGGTTTGACCTTGTGATTATAATGTTTTGACATTCTTTTCTGATATGCTTTCAGGTGATCAATTGCAAGTTGACGATGTTCATCCAACAATTCCAACTCTTGTAATCTAGATACCCGGTAGTCTTCATCTAAGATGATGCCTTTCAATGACACTTAGAGTGAAGGTAATTCAACCTCAATGGGAAAAACAACCTCTGATCCATATACAAGAGTGTATGGTGTGGCTTATGTGGGGGTGTAGACACTAGTTTGGTATGCCCACAAAGAAGGGTTCAATTGAACATGCCAATCATGTCCAGCCTCGTTGACAATTTTCTTTAGGATCTTCAAGACGGTTTTGTTTGAGGCATCTTCTTGGTCATTCCCTTAAGGGTAGTAAGGCATGGAGAATTGGTGTTGGATGTGGAATCTTTCACAAAGCTCTTGCATGTCTTGTTTTTTGAAAGGTTTTCCATTGTCAGTGAAAATGGAGCTAGGGATACCATAGCGGCAGACAATGTAATTTAGGATGAAGGAAGTAATTTTCTTACCAGTGATGGTAGTTAAATGAACAACTTCAACCCACTTCATGAAGTACTCGATGGCCGTGATTATGAATTTGTGCCTATTGGAAGAAGATGGATGAATTTTCCCCACAAGGTCAAGTCCCCATTGACAAAAGGGCCAGGTTGATGCAAATGGTTGGAGTTCTTGTGTTGGTGCATGTATGAGGTTACCATGGATCTGACATTTCTTGTATTTCTTGACAAACTGGAAGGACTCTTTCTCCATATTCGACTAGTAATACTCCAAATGTAGGAGTTTATTTACCAGGGTAAGACCACTTGAATGTGTTCCACAGATACCCTCACGAACTTCCTGTAAGGTCATTTCAGACTCGTCACGTTCCATAAATCGAAGGAGAGTTCCATCAAGACCTCGTTGTTAAAGTACATCCACAATAAGGGTGTTTCAAGCAGCTTGACGGATGAAGTTTCACTTTTGGTTTCGTGATAGATCGAGTGGAAGGGTGTTATTTCTTAGATAGGTGTAGATCTTCCCATAGATTGAGGTATTAGCATCAAGAAAATGGAAAATGACTTTGGAATCGAGATCATCATAGGTAAGGGTAAATAGTTGTTCCACCATGAACTCATAATGGCTCTATTTATCTAGAATTTGTAACAGAGAAGCAATAGTGGCCATAGCATTAACAACTTTGTTGTATATTCTTGGGATTTTTTTGAATTTGATAGTAACAAGATATTTATTAAAATCATAAATTATTCTTTTTTAGGGCATCAATTTGTCATCCTTTATCTGATAGTCATCATTGACTTGATTTATGACCAATTGAGAATCTCCATAAACTTGCAGCTCTGTTATTTTCCATCCTACAACTATCTTAATGCCAATGATGAGTGCTTCATACTCTTCCATGTTGGTGGTGTAGGGGAACATCAGCTTGTATGATTTTGGAATGGTGTGCCCTTGAGGGGTGACAAATAAAATTCCCGCTCTCGATCCATGTTGAGTATATGATCCATTGAATTATAATATCCATTGTTTTGTTGTTATGGTAAGGACATCAACATCAAGAAACTCAATGTGTAGAGGATGATCATCATGTAATGGTTCTTCAATTAGTTTATCTGTGATGGCTTGACCCTTGATGGCTTTCGTATCAACATACTGGATGCCAAACTCACTCAATATCACTACCTACTTTTCCAGTCTTCCTTTTAGATTTGTCTTGTTGAGCAGATATTTCAATGGATCAATTTTGGCTATTAACTTGATGGTATGAGCTAGCATATAATGTCGCAATTGTTGAGTGGTGAACAGTATTTCTAGACAAGCCTTTTCAATGGATGTGTAATTGATTTTGTAGCCATTTAATGTTCTGCTGATATAATAGATCACCCTTTATTTTCCTGTTGAATCCTCTTGCGCTAGCAAAGCTCCCAATGATGTCTCAGTTGTTGCTATGTATAGTAAGAGTGGTTTTCCTTATGTTGGTGGTCCTAAGATGGGTGGACTCATTAGATATTGTTTCAATCAGTTGAAAGCGACTTCACATTTCTCAGCCCATCTAAAAGAAACCATTTTGTGTAGCAAGTGGGTGAAAGGATGGGTCTTGTCTACCAATTGTGAGATGAATCTATTGATATAATAGATCACCCTTTCTTTTCCTGTTGAATCCTCTTGTACTAGAAAAGCTCCTAATGATGTCTCAGTTGTTGCTATATATAGTAAGGATGGTTTTCCTTCTGTTGGCGGTACTAAGATGGGTGGACTCATTAGATATGGTTTCAATTGGTTGAAAGAGGCTTCACATTTCTCATCCCATCTAAAACAAACATTTTTTTGTAGCAAGTGGGTGAAAGGATGGGTCTTGTCTACCAGTTGTGAGATGAATCTTTGAATAGACTAAAATATTCCTTGGAGTGATCTTAGTTGACTGATGTTCTTGGGAGGTAGCATCTCCATGATTGCCTTAAATTTTGTGGGATCCATCTCAATGCCTTATTTTGAAACTATATATCCCAAGATTTTTGCAGATGTCACCCCAAATACACATTTTTTTGGATTTAGTCGTACATTGAATTTTTCCAATCTGGTGAATATTTTATCTAGGATCTCTAGGTTTCCCTCTCTGGTGTATGATTTTTCCAATAGATCATCTACATAGTCTTCCATGAAGGTGTGCATCATATCATGGAAGATTGTCATCATGGATCACTGATAAGTATCTTCCGCATTCTTCAGTCCAAAGTGCATGACGTTCCAACAAAATGTGCCCCATGGGCATATGAAGGTTGTTTTATCTTGATCCTCAGGTGCAATTATGATTTGGTTATATCCTAAAAATCCATCCATAAGTGAAAACATGACATGTCTTGCTGTTAGGTCCATGATGATGTCTATGTTGGGTAGAGGAAAAGCATCCTTTGGACAAGCTTTATTGAGATATCTGAAATCTATGCAAATACAGATACTATTGTTAGGTTTTGAAATTGGTATAATATTAGAGATCCACTCGACATAATCAATTGGTCTAATGAACCCTACATCCAATAAATTTTTTAGTTCTGCTTTCACTAAGAGGGCAATATGCGAATGCATTTTCCTTAACTTCTGCTTCATTAGTTTTACTCCTGGTGGTAAGGATAAATGATGCATGATTAAATCTGGATCTATCCCTGGCATGTCTGCATAGGACCAAGTGAAGTTGATTTTTCATTCTTCAAATAATTTGGTGAAGCTTGATTTTTCTTGTTCTATCAGGGATGCTGCTAAACGTAGTGTCTTCGCTATTTCTACGATGCCAATGTTGATGCATTGGGTGGGCTCAACCAATACTTTTGATCTCTCTTGAAATTGTTCAGGAAGAGTGTCAAAGCTCTCATCCTTTGGTGCCAGAGAGAGGTTTTCACTGTTGGATGCACTCTTTATTTTTACTTTTTCTTGATCTAATACTGTCATAGGATGGTTTTCACCATTAGATCAATTTTTTCATATTATTCATTTTGCAGTTGAGAGATTTGACACTCCCCTGATTGGAATCTTTGTAATTAGATTCAGTGGTGGAACATGTTTCGGGGTTGTTAGCACAGAGGAAGTTGAAAATGGCATCATTGTTTGAAAAGATAGGGATGTTGAGGGGCTCAGTTTGGTCCCAATTAATAAGTTTAGGGTGTACTAGAGGTAGGGAATCATCATATTGGTTTAAGTCAAAGGCGGTGAGGGTCTTGATGGTAACATCTTCAAGTAATTTGATAGAAATGTCAAATTATATGATGTAACTCTCCTCTGAATGATCTGTCTCGCTAGGAGTTTGATCATCCTCATTGGAGTCATCAATATGCTGTGATCCAAATTCAAGTGGTCTTGACCCTGAATTTTGTCCCTCCTCCAATATGGGTGCATAATTGTGTAGCACATCAATTCCATTTTCATGAAAAGACTCTTCAGATAACGAATCCCACTCATATTCATTTAAGTAGGTTTCATAGTTATTACTAGCTTGTAGTTGTAGGATTCATTCAACAACCTTCTAGGTGGCTTCTTCCTTTATTTCCTCTTTATATCTCAGCCTTGTCTTATCTTTTGGATTGGTTAAGATGGGTTGTATTGGTTCCATGATGTCTTCTTTTCTCTTGCCCATGAGACCTTTTCCTTCATATCCCATTTTCTCCAAGATTGAAAACCCTTTGCCATATTATGTTGTTTGTACATTAGTTGTTGTTGCTTGAGATTTGGTTTCATCCTTGTACAACCAATTTAAGATTTATTTATCCTCAGATTCATCCTCTTGAGTGCCTGCTTTCATAAATCGACCATCAAAAAGCATGGCAAGTTGTGAGGACTGTTGTGTTGAGGTTAATGGTTGACCATAGGACTTTGGGGAAGATAATTGCGAGAGACATAAGGATTCCTCAATGGAATATTCCCCCATGCCTTTATCTTTGACTTGGGCCTTTTTCTCAAATTTTTTGGACAAAGCATTGAGTTGGGATTCATGATTGGTGGAGGTAGAAGGGGTAGCTTCTTCCTTTTTCTTAGGCTGTTTAGGTGAGGAACTTGGTTGGCTTTCTATATTTGAGGATTTTCCAAGAAATTTTGACAAGGAATTTGATTGGCTTGAATTACTTGGGGTGGCGGATGTGGAAGCGGGAGCTTCTCTATTATGAGGCACAAAGACATCTTGGATTGTCTTTAGGGTATTGCAATACTGAGGACTATTGGGATCCATTGAAATGATGATCTCTTGCCTATTGCAAGGGAATTTCAAACATTGATGGTAAGTTGAGGAGTCTACCTACATCTCATGGATCCAAGGATGACCCAGGAGTATATTGTATGTCAAGTCTTTGTCCAAAACTTGGAAAATTACGTCGTTTTGAATTGGCCCCACTTGAATTGGCAACACAATTAGTCCCTATGAAGATATTTATTCGTCATTGTAGGCTTTGATAGTGATTTTTTTCCTTGAATCTATTACATTCTTTGAGAATCCCATTAAAAGGACAAGCTTTAAAGTACATATATTAAGACCAGCTCCTCCATATAATAGAACATGCTTGACTCAATTTTTATGTATTAAGACCTCAATGTGAAGTGTTGTGTTATGGGGATGAGTGATGGATGCTTCATCATTCTCTGAGAATGATAGGCAATGAGGTGCAGTCAAATGCCCCACCATGTCTTGGAATGTGTAAACTTGCAAATCCGTTGGTACTGTTGTGTCCACTAGGGCCTTTTCCAAAATTTCCTTGTGGGCGGGTGAAATCTTGAGAAGTTCCAATATAGATATTTGCACTAGGATATTTTGTAGTTGATCAACAATATTGTATTGATGTGACGGGGCAACGGATCTTTTGGATGTGCTCCCTTTTAGTACATATTTGGATTGTGCTCTCGTGGTCACATTTAGGGGCATGATTTCTTGTTTCCCTTCGATTTTAATGGCATTGATTTGGTTGTTTGTTGCAGCCATGTCTTGTTTGATGTTATGGACTTGATTCGATGTGATGTTGGTATCATCAATTTTTTTTCAGCTATGATGGTGTCTTGTCCATGTTGAATTAGAACATCATTAATTTGATTGTTGGTTGTAACAATGTCTTGTGCATCATTGATTTTAATGTCATTTGTCTGGTCTTCAATTGTCAAAATATGAAGGATGAGAGTATCATGGACATAGTTTACATTTTTCCCTTTGTTGTTCATTGTAGATGATTCCCCTTTTTCATAATTTGGTAAGGGATTCTTGAATGCATCATGATCAGTGTTTGTTTGGGGTCCTTCTATTTGTATGATATTATGGTCTATCAAGTCTTACACCTTGTGCTTTAATTTCATACAAATATTCATTTGGTGGCCTTTGCATTGATGAAATTCTTAGCAATAGGCATCATTCCACCATGACAATTTCACTTTTGGCTCAAAACCTCGGGTGTCAAGTAAGGTGATAAGATTTTCTACAAGAAGTTCTCTCAATGCAGATTCGAGTGATTGACCCAAAGGTGTGAATTTCCTACGATTTGATGGCATTTGATATGGTGGTGGTCAAGATGAAAAATTGTTTTGGTTGCTATTTTGGGTGTTGTGTTGGTTGTTGTTTTGATTGGTGTTCTAATTAGGGTTTTGGTTGGTCTTAGATGTGATTCCTGATAGATTAAAGACCAGTTTGGCATTATGCATTTCAGCTACACAATCATTACCAGTATTCTTGTTTCTCGTCCAAAATTTTGATTTTTCACTGTTGTTATGATGATTGGACGAGTTTGCATTGTTCGATCCATCATTGTAGATTTTCAGCACACCTCTCTTGACCAAAGCTTCTTCGATTTTGAGATAATTTTCAATCATCTTCTCAAAGTTAGGTGGACATTGTAATTGCAATCTATAGCTCATTTCATTATTAAGATTGTCTATAAAAATTTCCATTTTTTCTTGTTCAGGTATAGGTCGAGCATATCGAGAAAACAATCTTCTCCATATTTGCAAGAATATGAGGAATGATTCTCCATTTTTCTATTTGGTATTGCAAAGATCTTTCATTGTAATCTCATGTTGAATGTTATAAGAATATTGTGTGATAAATTTATTGACTAGTTCTTCAAGGGATCTTATGCCCGGTGGTAGTTTCGAGAACCATTCCACACAATTTCCACCCAAACTTTGTGCAAATAATCTCATCAAGTAGGTGTTTTCATGTTCAAATTATAGGCTCATGGTTCAAAATTCTCTTATGTGATCTATGGGATCAGATTTTCTATTGTATTTATTGTATTTAGGGAGGTCACAATTGGGGGGAAATGGTATCATGTTTAGATTTATATCAAAGGGGTATGGACAAATGTCTTGTAGCAAGTACCTCTTAGTAGTTCCCCTTTTCATGTCTTGTATTTGGTTTTGGAGGGCTTGCATCTATTGTGTCAAAACACCTATGGGATCATTGGTTCTTGATTCATTTTGTGTTTTCGTTTCAGTTGTCTTAGATGCTCCCTTTAATTTATTGACATCAAAATCAAGTGGTAATTTGGTGCCTTTGTTTGCTAACATCAACAAGTATCTCTCTCCATCTTTTTCAAAAATCCTTTCGATGAATTGTGAAATTGGGGGTCTTGTTGTGCTTGTTCTACATATTCATTTGTTATTTCATCTATTTCATTTTGATGGAGTTCAAAAAAGGATTTTCTTCTTGTTCAACCATGGTATTTTCAGTCTTAGTTTCCTTTTGTCTATGTATTTTATTTTGGGATCTTGTTGAAATGGGCATATAAGTGATGAAGATTTACTAAGCTTTGATTGTGGTTTAGGAGTGCCAAAAGGACTAAGTTAAATATGATTATACAAAAAAAATTTGGGGATAAAGGACGATGAATCTTGATGGTGAAACTCAATTGCTAATCAGAGATAGGTGGGATGATGAGGCACTTTTAGATGTTTGATCAAGGTTTAGGTAAAGGATTTTCACTTGAAAATGCTAGTTTCACTAATTTAAAAGAAATGTTGGGATAAGCAATAAATGTTGGTCAAGAAGAAATCTGTGAATCTGGTTTTGATTGACAGATAGAAACTCAAGTTTAGCTCTCTGGTTAAAATTTTGTTGGATGTGCCAGAACAGTGCACAAATGCGCTAAAAGATAGATGCACTAAAGAATAGGTTGGGTGCACTAAAATATTAACTGTATGCACTACAAAATGTCTCAGATGTGCTAAAATGGGCAATGTATGTGGTTAAAGAAGGCCTACATTTACTAAATAATAGACAATATGTGCCAGAACAGATACTGTATGCGCAAGAGGATGGGTTATATGTGCCAGAAAAAGACTTAGATGCACCAAAAAATGGATAATATGTGCTAAAAATGGCCAAGGATGCACTGGACTACCCCTAAATATGATTTCAACTGGGTTTTTTGTAGGTGAAATGCGCTAAAAGTGTGAGAAAATATGTTATAACAAGAACCTGATGTGATAGAAGAATCCCTAGATGTGCTAAAATAGAGACTAAATGCACTGGAAAATGTCTCAGATGCGCTGTAAAAAGCACTATATGCGCCAGAACAGGGAATGAATGCACTAATATGGAAAACTTTCTCTATTTTTTGACAGTTTGATTGATTTTTCTTATTTTTTGGCAGGAGAATGTTTGTTTGAATTTTGTTTTAAAACACACATGTAAGACACATCAAACAAGTATAATTCCTAAGGTTGTGTAGGACAATATTCATTGGATTTCCTCTTAGATTTTACTCCAGCTGTGCGTACTTTTAGCAAATGATTAGAAGCTTGACCACACTGGCTCCCCATTTCTCGACACTCACTTCTCGGGTCAGCCAAGCTTAAGTTCTCATGAATCTCCCATGATGAACTTTTTATCTTTACGAAAAGCCACAAGAATATGGGACGACTTCAGAGGTTAGACCTCTTGCACTAGCAAATAGAAAGGAATATTTGGCTTACTATAACAAAAAGGTTCTAGTATAGGCACTTCGTTTGTGGGGGATCATCCATACAACAAGAGACCATTGTTTCCCTTCTTTTCGGAACAATCCTCGTGATACTTGAACTTTCCTCAAGTACCCACACTTATATACTAGGTGGAAGTCGCTTGGATTTAGCGTTTTCCCGATTGGGTCATTCCCTGGGGTGATTACTTTTTCCCACTAGGTAGGCCCTTTAAGGATAAATTGCAAGAAAATAAAAATAATGGGTCTATATTTTTGGTCACCTAGTTAAGGGGAGAGCATATTCCTTCCATTGTACAAGCACAACAGACATGGTGTTCATTTACCTCTTAATTAAATTAGGTTCCTAATTTAATCAAAAGAAACAACAGTAACTCATGCCCCTACCAAACAACCTTTACTAGTTTTAGATTATTTGTCTTTAACAACATTCTTATAGTTTCAATAAATTCTCTGACAACATTTAGAGTTCCTACAAAATAGAAAACAAAAATCAGTTCACAAAATTTTGAATTTTTGCAAAATGAACCAGATGTGCCAAAACAAACATTAGATGCACTAAAATATCACTCCTATGCACTAAATAAACTACTGTATGCACTATACGATCTATTGAATGTGCTAAAATAAATATTGAATGCGTTAAAAGACCCTCTGTATGTGCCGAAAGATAGTCTGTATGCACGAAACGAAAGGATAGATGCGCCAAAATAGGGCTTGGATGTGCCAAAGGATGTTTTTTATGCACTGAAAGAACTAACGGTCATGCTAAAAGATCTCATGTCAAAACCTGTAAACACACCTTCCATAAAACGTTAAAAACAGGGGCTAGGCCCCACAGTGGGTGCCAAAATGTGCATGTGGGGAATTAAAATATGTGTAAGAAGACAAAATCCAAACCACACACTAATTAAACATTTACATTAAGGAAATCTAAATAACAAATAAATTGATAAAACTACTCCTTAAAACCATTCCATTATTCTCTATTCTCAAGGATCCTCTAAATCATGAATGCTCTCAAATTATATTTATTTTGCACATGAATTATCATATGACAACTTGAAAAATGAGATGCTATGATGAAATGCAAGTATTCTATCCATGCATCTACGTGCTTGATGTATTTGATATGCAATTTTGAATGATATGATGTTAAGATTATGCTACTACTGTGTGTACATGATTGTTGAGATGATGTTGTGATAATAATGCAAAAAGCTATGTGAAAATGCAACAACTAGGATTCTAGGAATGAAAGTGCCATGATAACACTAATTTAAACTAAATGCAAAATGCTAAACTACCATGTTATGCTAAGCTGTTGATATGATTTCTGCAGAGTAGATTTATGCTTTGCTCTCTATCCAAAAGCTGTAAATGAGCCTCTATTTATAGATTTCTCCAAGGCATGTTGTGATGTTCCAACATTCGATGGTCAGGATTTAGTCTGGAGAGATCGACGGTGGAGGATGAAGAAGTTGGAGGGAATCATGGAGATGGTTCCTTTTAGAAGTTCACTTTGCCAAGTGTTGAAGAGCATCAAATGGAGGAAGAAGCCATGTGTCTCCAATCTTGTTAGGAGTTTGTTGATGGAAATTCCTATTTAGAAATTAGAAATATTTAAATTCATGTGACACATGGTGAGGTGGATGATGAGGTGGAAGGAGGTTAGAGAGTTATGTAGAAATGTGACAAATTTTGAATTTAAAAATTCAAATTTAATTGAGAGGGAATTAATCAAATAAAAAAAATTATTTAGATTTGTTTATTTAATTAAATCATGAAGAAAATGATTTGAGATAGGAAGAAATTAGAAAACGAACTATATATATAAATTTTGAAATTTATTTATAAGTAGAGGAATTTAAGATTTATTTATTAAATAACTAGTATTTAATTAATTTTCTGTAGACCAATTTTAGGTGTATACAAATATATTCCATGCATTTTTCCTTCATAGTAGATGAAAAGACCAAAACCTATTTCTTTCTCATCCAACTAATTATACTACCAAATATGTTAAAAATATAACCATAGGTAGATCTTATATTGCCCATATCTCTTGCTCAATTTGATTCAACAAAATCTTGGATCTCCAAATGTTACATGTATTCATTAGCATTGGTACGAGTATCATTGTTTTTTCTTTATTACAAGTGACCACCATGATGCTACATGTGGTTGTCACTATGGTTTCAAGTGACCTTTATAACTTAAACATTATACTTTATTTTCTCATAAGTATCTAAAGGCTCTCTTCAATGTTTCCTAGTGCTCTCTACTAGGATTAGCCATAATTTGGCTCAAGACTGAACAATTAGGTAATGTCTGGTTTGATGTTGACCATAGTATTAGTCAAATTACCAATTGCAATATCATAAGAAATATAAGATTGTAGACACTTATTTAGCATCCCATCTAACATTTCATCTTTATACCATGTCATATTCTAATTTCAATTCATAATATCATTCTAATTTCCCTTTTATCTACCACTAATTAATTAGATAGTTCATGTTATCTAGTTAATTAGGCTAATATTTATCAATTTATCCTAAAATAAATAAATCAATCTACTTTCACCTATTCTCCACAAAATAATCAAATTACCCACTAATATTCCATCATAACTCCTTGATATTCTCTTCTATTTTAAAACCAAGCATAGATTTAATTAGCTAAAATAAATAAATAAAAAGACTAGTTATCCTCCCCCAATTTAGAGCCCACTAAGGACACCTCATAACTATTAACTATTCTTAGTCAATGAAAATTCTCTTCTCATTCAACCTCAAATTTCCATTCGAGATCAAATCCTCACCATTTACATTCTCATTTGAAAATCTATAAATCAACCCTCACCTTTCATCAAATTATGTATGAATGATCAATCTAGAGGTGCATTCTATTGATTTGAAGAGAAACCTACATTTCTATATATAAAATATTCAAAAGAATATCTAACACATTTGAGGTTTGCATTCGATAATGGTAAAAATTACAAAGTTGTGTCACACTTTTATAAGAGAAATGACCAACACCGATCCAAATTTTTAACTTGAATCACTAAAAAGGGATATATATGTTTTGAGTTTTGGAATGATGTAAACTAGTAAAATATGTATTTTCTTAGTGTATTTTTTTAAAAATAAAAATAGTTTTGTAAAAGTTTTTTTTTAATCAAATTGACACTATAATTTAGTTGTTGATAATATCCTAAAAAATGAAGTTAAATGGGACATCACTCTTTATATAGTAAATTATTTTCCTTCATTTTTTTGTGTATTTATAACTTGAAACTTTTGCATGTATTTATTTTTTCCCAATTTTGATAAAAACATCTTAAAATAAATATTGAAATGTGTGTCTATTGAAAATATAAATGTTTCCATCCAGGACAACACCTTATACACACACACACACTCATATATCTATAAATGGGCAATTTTATATTTAAAACAAATATTTACATGAGTAGGAGTTGAAACATCAAAATTTTCAAGTAATTTCATTTTTTTGGTAAATTACCCTCAAAGTGGTGCTTCATATATGCATTTGGTGAACACGTTCAGTTGGGAAAGTTGTGGCTCTACTTAACTTAGCTAGAATGAATCTAGCTAGATAATATGTTTGTCCAAAATTGATTTTTAGTTGGAAATACTTAAATTCACTTATGTTGATAATTTGGTCAAAATTGTGACGCAACTTTACACGTTTACCCTAATGTTTTGTTTTTATTAATCAAGAAAAATAGGTTTTGGACCCGAAACCCCTTACAGAAGAAAAGACAAAATGTTGCTATAGGTATAAACCATAGAGTACCAGCCACAAACCAACGAAAAGGAAACTAAGGCAAAAAGAGTGTTGACTAAGATAAACAACAGTGAACCAATAGCAACACTCAGCAATGAAAAAATAACAAAACAACAAAAAAATGCAAGAACACCTACCAACCGTAAGAGAAAAAATAGCAAAGCTACCACTAATTCATGTTTCTTAAGGTATTGGCAACCTCAAGCTCCTGGATCCTATACAGGTGAATCATATCCAGCAACTCCTTCTTGGTTTCGAAAGATCTTTTCCAATCAATCAACCCTTTAGATGCAGGGCCTTTAGTGTCATCTTTGACACCCTTCTATCCTTTTCCTTAAGCCGTGTGCTCCTTCTCTATTAGCTCTGAGAACTACAGTTGGTCCTCTCTTAAATCATTGATCTTTTTAAATAGGACCTCCAGGGAGTCTACGTTGTTTTTTACCAAGATATGACACACATGCAAAAAAAATTTGATGTCTGCATTAGTGCCCACAAACTTTGCTTCCAATCCATCCAACCTTTCATCACATCGAGATTTGAAATCCTACAATGACCCTTCAATGTCTACAATCCTATCAATAAGAATGTTCGACACAAAAAAAAATCGGCACATTCTTCATGTTTTCCTTCAAATCCCTAATTTTAATATTCACTTTATTGAACTCCTATAGAGTCCACTTAGAAAGTTTAAACATACCTATGGCCCCAACCCTAGCCATGTCAAGCAATTGAAACATTGAGAGAGATTCATCATCTAAATACGAAAAAATCCTCGAAGAGGGGGGTCTACCTTCAAGGGTTTCGCCTTAGAGTTCATCCTCTCAGGGTCCTCTTCACCTTGAACCTCAATCTCAGCCTCCATTGCATCATTTGATACATTCTGGGCCAGAGACTCCTCAATATTCCTCGCATTAACCCCAATAGCTTTCTCCTCCTTCTAATCCTTAGACAAAACATTAGAAACATGTCTCTTTAACTTAGCAATCCTCTTGGACAATCTCCTTGGTTGTTCTCTAGCCTTTGAGATAGGAAGGTTCTCCTGCAAACCCTCCTTACTAGCAACATCAGTCTCACCCCGGCCAACAACAAACTCCACCTTCCTGGGAGAAGAATCTTCTAACCCCACCTCTGTATCTTTGCTATTAGATAGAATGATGCACTTAAGCACATGACTACTTTTTGGACAACTCTTCTTCCTTTTCTTGGAAGAGGTGGCCTCATGAGATTGAGGATCCACCTCTTCCTTTCTAACCCAATCATCCTCTTCATCACTATTGGTGTCTGAACCAGAGGAATCTGAACCATCACTCAAAGTCTTTTCCTTATCCAAAATGGCAAGGGTCGGGATGAGAGATTTTATATGCTCCATAATCAAAAGGATAAGACCCTCATGGAGGATTGGGGTCTTTTTAAAAAAAAATGGGCATACACCAAAATTTACGAAGATGACAACAAGAAAAAAGAAAAGAGACATATACCCCATGCCTGAAGTGATTTAATAGAGTGAAGTCGTATCCCAAGATTGTAGTAAACCTACCTTCCAGAGTCACATACTAAATTATAACCTCAACTACCTCCGCCAAAATTTTGTCAAGCAACTTGCGCTCATAACCGCATCTCTCCATTTTCACCAACTTCTTTTACTCATCATCCTTAAAGAATTGAGCCATCACGTCCTCATTAATTTTCTTGTCCTTGAAAAACTTGCGTCCTACCATCGGTATCCCCGTCACATCAGCAATTAGCTCCTCATTCACCTCCATGTCCAGACTTTTGATTTGGAGCTTCCTATTATGCTAGTAAGAAAAAAAATTGTCAATGCATTGGAGTCATGACCATGAAGATGTTCAAGGAATGGTGTAAAGTTTCCATGACTCAAAATCTTCCATAGTTTTTCCTTCTTCCTCAAGCCCACGCAAGTATGTGGACATATTTTGCTTCTGTCACCACACATTTTTGTAGACACCAGACATAAAAAAACCCTCACGAAGAATGTTGGGAAAATATCTAGCAATTCGGTAGAGACCTACAATACGTGTCAGTCACACAAAAGTACAATGGCTTAAGAGCCTCCATTGTCGAAAATCATCCCACTCCATCATTCTACATTAAACTCCTAGATCTCTTGGGAATGATCATTCCCTCCTCCCACATCCGAGATTCATTGTTTCTGATAGCCTCGTTAGCAAAAAAATCTGTCAACGAATTACCTTCTCGAAAAATGTGTTACACACGATTCTCATAAAATTCCCTTAACATCATTATGCAATATTTCATTAGATGCTCCACATTACAGCTCGACACATGGGCTCCATGTAAGTAATTAATAATGTTTAAGGAATCACATTCAACCCATAATTTAGAGTACCCTATGTCCATAAAAAATTTAATACTTGCATACACAGCTTCTGCCTTGGTATGGTGATTGGTCTGAATTCCCAATGGGAGTGCCAACACACCTAAGAATTTTTCGTCCTCATTCCTCAACACCCTCCACAACTTGTAGGCCCAGGATTCCCCTTTGCTGCCCCATCAAAATTAACTTTAACCCACCACTAAGGAGGTGGTTTCCACTTGGTGTTTAATCTCTTGTTCAGACTCGAGTTAAAATTTATAGCAAGAATAAAAGGAATATTCCAATTGGATATGATGAAAATATCATATCCAAATAGACAAAGAGCAGGGTCACAATGAGGAGCTTCAGGAAAACATATGGCAAAAGTTTCAAGGATCGCTCCCTGAACTTTGAAGAAAAGTCTGCCAACTTCAGTCTTAGAATCATGAAAGATTCTATTGTTTCGTTCTTTCCAAATATTCCAAGAAATGTGTGGGGCCATTAGATCCTAGAGACCATGAAGAATAGGAGAGGAACATAGGCATATCCATTGTTTAATAAAGTTTTCCAGGGAATCTAAGAACACCCAAACCAAATTCCAAACACCAAGAAATTTACTCCAAAGAAGAGAGGAGAATTTATATCCAATTAAGATATGGAATGCACTTTCCACATCCTCCTCATATATTACACACCTATTGGGTAGAACAAATCCCCTTTTGCAAATATTTTCCTACGTTAAACGTTTTCCTTGCATGAGAAGCCAAAAAAAACATTCACTTTGGGGACCAATGCTTTGTTCCATAATTTACCCCAAAAAGGAATAAAGGTAGGCCTTTCCACCAACTTAGTAAGGGAAGAAGAAACATAAAAATCACCCTTAGCACAATAGGTCCAAAAAAATCTGTCTGGCCTAGGAAAAGTGGGAATACGAACCACTCTTAAGAATTTTCGGAGAACTTTCAACGACGGGTCCCAATCTCAATTTTTTTTCCATTCACCATTATGGATATAATCAGCCACTCGACAACCAAAAAACCTCTTACACAATGGAGCAAGGGGGGTGGCCCATTGAAGACTGATCAAAGGCTTCTCACCATACCAAGTATCTTCCCAGAAGAGAATTTTCCAACCATCATCCATCAACCATTTCACGCCATCAACAATTAGCTCCCTATAGGGAGCAGTACTCCTCCAAAAGTAGGAACATATTGGAATATCATCAACAGATAGAATATTCTAGGATCTCACGAGACCATACAAATACTTATTACGGGCAAAAAAATCCCAACCTGCTTCACCATTAAGGAGACTCCAGACATTCTTTGAAAGAAGAGACTTATTAAAGGCTTTAAGGTTTCTGATGCCAAGACCACCCCAGTTCTTTGGCTTACAGACCAAATCCCAAGCCACCAGAGGAATTATAGCTTTGGATTCTACACCAGACCACAAAAATCTTCTCATAATTTGTTCCATATTTTCTTCAAATTTGGCAAGAATTCTAAAAAGGCTCATAGCATACATTGGTAGATTTTGAAGAGTAGACATAATTAGCTGCAACTTCCTAACCTGGCTAAGCAATGTCATCTTCCAACTAGCCAAATTCCTACTGAACTTGTCCAACAAGCCCAACCAAAAGGACCCTGGGATCTTAGAGACACACAGAGGGAGGCCTAAGTAAATGGATGGGAGGTCACCCCTATTGCAAGACAATATCCTTGCAAGCTTCAACTACAAAACTTTAGGAGTATTAAGGAAGAAAATTTGACTCTTCAATAGATTGATACATTGACCAAAATCCTTCTCATAATCCTCAATTAGACCCTTCATAGTTCTAACTTCATGAATAAAGGATTCACCCATCATCATAGTGTCATCCATGAATTATTGGTGGGTAACAAGATCACATCTCAAGGAAGGAGAAATACCTTTTAGATCCCCCACAGCCAAAGCCATCTAAATATTCCTCCCCAGAGCCTCCACCATCAGAATGAAAAGAAAATGGGAAATAGGATCACCCTGTCGTAGCCCCCGAGAGCTCCTAAAGAAAGGGGAAGGGGATCCATTCACAATAACAACAAAGGAGGGGGTAGAGACAAGTTGTTCAACTAGTTGTAGAATTTTCCTACAGAAACCGAAATTCCCTAGAACTTCCAATAGGATTCTCCAGCTAGCCCTATCATAAGCTTTCAGGAGGTCCAACTTAAGGAAAAACCCTAGTTTCTTTGAAGTATAAATAGAATGAGCAAGTTCATGCACCATAACAATAGAATCAAGAATCTGACGAACCTTGAAAAAACCAGTTTGCTGAACTGAAATCAAGTCCGAAAGACATTTATGAAGTCTAGAATCTTCAAGAAAATTTTATACACAGAATTACAAAGACTGATGGGATGGTACTCACCAAAGCTCTTAGCATCAAAAAATTTGGGAATCAGAACAATGAAGGTCACATTCAATTCTTTGAGAAAATTTTTGGACCCAAATAACTCCTTAGTAGCATTAGTAACATCATTTGCAATAATTTCCCAACATGATTGAAAAAATTGAAACGAAAATTCGTCCATCCCGGGGGCCTTATTTCCTTCAAAAGAGAAAACTGCATCTTTAATTTTTGAAGTAACGGGAATGGCCATAAGCAGCTTGTTTAGATCATTAGAGGCAAGGTTAGGGATGACCTCCAAAGAAGACTCCACCTTATCTTGATCCCACAAAAGGTTATCCTTAAGCATATTCTCAAAGAAGCTAGCAACCACCCTCCTAATTTCCATCTCATCTCCCAACAACACCCCATCAACCAAAATAAAAGAAATCCTATTGGACGTCTTATGCCTAAGGGAAGTAATGTGGAAGAATTTATAATTTTTATCACCAAATTTTAACTAGATAGCATGTGATCTCTGCCACCAAAAATCTTCCTCCTTTCCGACAATTTCATGTAGCTAAGCAAGCAACTTATCCTCCTACAGCTGGAGATCCTCCGACAAGCCCTTGAATTGAACATCTCTCTAGATATCAATAAATCCTTGAAGAACCAAGGATTTAGACTCAAAGATATGACTAAACGATTCTCTGTTCCATTTCTTAAGGTTCTTCTTAACATAGGTCAATTTTTAAGCTAATCTATACATCACACAACTATCAATTTTAACTTTTCACCAATTCTTAATGCAATCCAAAAATATGGGGTCCCTAAGCCACATAGCTTCTTACCTAAAGGGGAAGTGTGTTTTACCTCCAAAATTGGCAGCCACAAATGAGATGGGGAAATGGTTAGAACAACACCTCATGCTAGAGGAGAGTGAACAAATAAAGTCTACAAACCAGGATATCGAAGCCAAAGATTTTTCCAATCTTACTTGAATATTCTCCACACCAACCCACCTATTAGACCAGGTAAACTTAGCCCCAGACAAATTAACATCAATAAGAGCATTGTCATCAATAAACATTCTCAAGTCTAGATGACTATCAGGATTGGCCTACAAACCACCCATCTTTTCATTGTCATAGAGAGGCATATTAGAGTCTCCCATCACAATCCAGGGATAATCCAAAAAGCTAAGCCTCAACAACCCCAGGTCCTCCCACAACTTCTTCCTATCCCTCTTCTGATTAGGGGCATACACATTGGAAACGACCCAAGAATAAGAATCCCTAATCCATACAAACTTAGTCTCCACATGATTAAACCCATTTACAATCAGAACACCTTTAATTAATTTTGTATTTCAAAAAGTAGAAACACCACCTGAAGCTCCCTCAGAGCTCCTCCCATGAAAGCCACAATCCTTGAAAAAGAGAGACTTCAGAGCTTACAACTTATCAATTTGCATTTTAGTCTCTTGAATCATCAAGATATCTGGCTTATTCTCTCAGACCAAATTATTTAGGAGGTCTTGTTTGTGCAAATTATTCAGCCCCCTGATGTTCCATGAAATAATTTTCATTTACAAGAAGGAGTGCTCTTTGAGCACATATCAAAGAGGGTTTTCTAGACCCCTTCAACAATTTTATGCTTACAATCTCTATCCCTGCTCTTATGAAGGGAAGGCCTTCCTAGGCTCCTTAATTCAAACCCACAGTCCTCTTTTTGCCTCCTAGTGGTGACTCCCTTACGGAGTTGGGGAGGTGGAGAAGCCGAGGATTTTTTCTTCCTACCTCTCACCATAATGAAATCTTCTTCACCTTTGGATCCTATATCCTCAACTACCAACTCACCACCACCACCCCCCAACCTAGAAGACCCATCTAAAGGAGGAGAAGAAAAGAAACAACAAGCTCCAAAATAGGACGACTAGGGAAACACAAAGAGTCAGAAACATGATCCACTTCAGGACCCATAGATTGACCCACAACCTCTTCCAATATTCTCAGGTTCCTTATTATTCTCAAGGAGAGGTTCCATTTGATCCTCATAATTACCTTCACCTACTAGGCCATCATCAACAGCTGGAACACCCTTTTCCTATTGTTAGGAATCACCCATATTCTTCTTAACCTTCCATAATTTTTTTGAGGAGAATTCTTTGTCTGGGCTGGTTTTTCTGGGCAGTCTTTGGCCTAATGAACCAATTTTTTATATTTGAAGCAGCAAACATAAGGTTTTCAAAAATAATATGCTACTTCCAGGATCCCCCTTTTGAGTTGAGATGGAAAAACTTAGGAAACACATCATCTTGATCAATCATGACAAAAAATCTAGCTACCACTAGTCACCTTCTAGAAAGGGTAGCCTCATCAATAGAGACAAAAATCCCTAGGGAGTTAGCTATAGCTTTTAAGATTTCTTCGTCCCAATA
Source organism: Sequoiadendron giganteum (assembly GCA_007115665.2). Classification (NCBI taxonomy): domain Eukaryota; kingdom Viridiplantae; phylum Streptophyta; class Pinopsida; order Cupressales; family Cupressaceae; genus Sequoiadendron; species Sequoiadendron giganteum. The sequence goes on along the minus strand of CM021102.1, from coordinate 621,118,717 downwards.
ATCCAAAGGCAGGTTCAACAACTTGACCCAGACTGGTGTAGAATGAAAGCGGAATTTGGAGTGGTCCATCCCAGGCTCCCAAGGGCACAATCAAGGACAGATTCCCAAAGGACCACGTGCCTTTAGAAAACATAGCACTCAGGTCTTCATCACAGGAAAATGAAAAGGAAAATAATCCTTTAGCCATCACTGCAACTTCCACTTGACCTTTCAAAACCCATTTTTTCGAACCCAAGAATTGAATTCATCAATATTAGGTCGAGGCCCAGATAATTTCCCAACCAGAGAGAAGTCCATTGTAGAAATATTCTTATCCACAAGTAAGTCCAAGACAGACAGAGAAAATATGCCTTCAATGTTGGAAGAGTTCATAGATTCAGAAGCAATACCCTTTCCCTTTAGCTTGGACGAAAAAATGTTAACCCATATTTGTCCCAAAAAAAATGATCGACCTTCTGACCAACCATTATTCATCGAAACATGCACAATCTAAGGAATACTTGAATGAGCCACAAAAGATTCTCCAGGTGGGGCACGCTCCTTATCACTAGTAGTGTCTTACTCGCTAGAGACAAACGGACCTGCATCTGATGCAGGACACCCATCACAAGCCGCCTTGAAAGCCTCACTCACACATTTTTCTTTAGACTCCACATATTTGACCACATCCTTTCCACATGACTCATCCTTTCCCACTACATCCCCAGGAGACACCAAAACATCTCCACCACCTTATCCATCCTTTCCTGCATCACTATCAGAGAACCCTAGATCCGTATCCTGGCCAAACTAAAATTCACCATGACCACTAGGGAAAGAGTTCAAATTCAAATCACTCAATCCCACCACTGAACTAGTCTGCTCCCCAACGGTCTCCTTCCCAACGGTCTCCTCACTCGCCATTATTAACGATTCCTTACCTTATCTTCTATCTTACCCTAATGTTTTGTTGATCTTGTCTTGTATTTTCATTCCTCATTACTCCATTTGAGGTATTCTTTAATTGAGAATGAGGAACCTATATTTCCCTTAGTTTTTAATTTTCATTTCCAAATCTAGCATGCCTAGTGTGTTATGAAATAACTTGCACAATAGAAGAATATGATAGGAAATATACTAAAAATACTTGATAATAATTGAGAATAACAAGCCATTTCAAGGGGACAAACCTTAAAATATCTCCAATGAGAACACAATTCACAATATGATGATGAAATAAGACTCACTACCTCCTATATACCTTATTTTTTCCTAGGATATCACCCAAGATGACTTAGATAGACTTATATAAGCCTTAGGTTGACCTAAATAACTTAATAATAATATAATAATGATAATATGATTTAATTAACAGTTAAAATAGTCACAAAAAACTATTCATAACCCTATGTACACTAATATTAAGGGCATAGCATGCCCCCTCTTCAAATGGTAAATTCTTCCATTGGATGAGATACTCAATGAGTGTTCTAGTCCTTATCTTTTTTGTGCATGTTTAATGAATGAATCTAGTTCCAATATGATTCTTCCTTCTTCAACAAGCTCTGGTAATATTTTCTGAGTAGGGATATTATGCCCAATTACCTTTGTTGTTGGTGGAAATTCTAGATTGTAGGCAACACTACCTATCTTTTGCATGATTTGGTACAGGCCATAATATTTTAGAGATAACTTGTTGTTTTTTGTTGTTTCAGTGACATTTGTTTTTAAGGCTATAATCTCAAGAAGACCCAATCCCCAACTTCAAGACTTCCTTCACTATAGTGTGGCCCTTCCTGTTGGTTCATTCAATTTTGAGTCATGGCTAAATTCTCCTTGAGTCTTGAGAGTACTTGTTGTTGATGAAGCAATTGTCCTCAATTTCTTGAAATCTTGGTGAAAAATTCAATGATATGTGATGGAAGGAGGCTAATATCCATATAGTTCCATAAATGGATTTTTTTTTTAACTATGAAATGAAGTTTTATACCACCATTATGCTAGTGGTAGCCAATCTACTCATTGAGATTATTTATCTAAAGTGAAAAAATGTAGATATCCTTCCAAAAGCTTATTAACAACCTCAATTTTCCCATTTGATTAAGGGTGGTATGAAGAAATATGAGCCTATTGAGTTCCCAAACATGAGAATATGTAGTGCCCCTTTGAACTGCTCTTTGGGCCACTTGTGTTAGCGTTGTTTGACGATGTCGTATGTCCATACCTCGTTCTTGCAGGTATCATTTCATTTCGAGTTGTTTATTTCTATTGTTTTATTACTATTGCTTTAGTGTTCAAATATCTTCGTTTTGATGTCATTAAATTATTGTTTTAGTTTAAACAATATTCTATGAGTATATTAATTTAGTTAATTGAACTTTATCTGATGTGAATATCGTTAATTAATTAATAAAATTAATTGGCTAAGATATTATAATTCAACAATTATAAATTATTAATGTTATTAATATTTTAGTGGGACATTATTTGTTTTATTAAAATTATGTATTTTAAATTATTGATGAGAATATCATTTATTTTAAATATGTGTAAATTGACAAGTTTGTTTTAATAAAATATTTAATTTGTAAAAATGTAAAGTATTTGATTCAATAGTAAATTAGTTGTAAATTTAATTTTTTTTTTGTTTTAAATGAATATCGAATTATTTTGTTAATATTAAATATTTCAATTGATATCGAGCAATATAAAGATAGAGTTGCGGGATCAAGAGGTTGCAGGTAGATCAAGTCTCGAGGATACAGGTGGAAAACGATGGGGCAACGAGGCACTTAAAGACCCACCCCCACCTGGCATGAATATTTTGGAATCTCATGTTCTGTAGTGGGTGTTCCAGAATGGTATTCGGGTTGACGCGAAGAGAAGCGATCTGAATAAAAATTCTGGAGATCATGTTCCTTAGTGGGTTTTTCATGATGGCTAGTGGGTAGATTCAACTTATTGGCATAATGGGAAAATCGACCATCAACAAAGTGATGAGTATCAACCCAAATTGGAGTATTTCAAGAATTTTTCTAACCCTAGCTCGTTTGGCAAAAAGCAGTGACAACATTGCTCCTCCAATGGTGAAGTCAGTGGCAACAAATATGTAGAAGATGCAAGGACTGGAGGCCAACAGAAACATCGAGGCCCTATTTATCCACAAAAAAATCTAGAGGTAGATAAACGACACCAACGATCCCTGAGAGGACCAAGGTAGCTCCGTTCAAGAAATAGGTTTCCAAAACCCTCAAGCAAAATCTATAGGCCCTAATGGTGAAGATATCCAAGACACCTTGCTCACTCTAAACAACCTATCTTGGATATATGTGAAGATGGAGATCTACCAGAAGAGGATAAAAACCATTTGCAACATAGGTATGAAGCAAGTGAGAAGGATCTTAAATCTGCCAGTTTGCAATAGAATATTTCTCCTTTTGGAGGTCCTGTCAATCCAAACAATGCGAATAATAATTGTTCTTGTCCCCTAGGAGATTCTGAAGCTATCATTGGAATCCCTAAAAGAGGGTTGGCATCACAAAATATTTCATATCAATTCATACAAAATGTTGTATCACAATCAGCTCCACCCAAGGGATCCAATCCACCTAGTGGTAATGAATCCTCTCCACCGAAGGGATCTAGTCTACTTAGTGGTAGTGAATCCTCTCCCTACAAGTCCTATGAAGAAGGGGTAACCAAAACCCATCAGAATGTGGAAGCGTCAAAGGAAAATCACCCACAAAATCATCGCATGAAGTAGCAACAAACAAGGTCACGTAGCGATAATGGTTTTCAGAGGTATAGGAGGAAACAAAAATATTCAAGATCTTCAACAAAGCAAAACAAGAGCAAGCAATCTCAAGCATGAAGGAGAAGTGAGCCAACAATCGAGCGACACCCATCATCCTGGGATGGAACCAAGTAAATATGCAAATGTACCATGCCCTGAAGTCATCAAGGTAAATTTTCTAGATCATATGGTCTTTCCCCAAATTAACAACCTCAGAGCAAAAGCACTCATCTGTAAGTTCTGGAATCTTTAAAAAATATTATCTTTCAAGATTGGGAAGGAGCTATTAAAGTATTTCACTTGGATGAAAATAAAGGAATTTTTGTTGTCCTATTTGCATCCATCTTAGCAAAAGATGAGGTTTTTATAATCAAATCCCGGAATTATCAAGGATTAGGGTTATATATGCAAAAATGGACTCCCAATTTCAACCCTCAAGATTTTGTGATTCGTTTTGTGCCCTTTTGGGTGCAAATTCATGGTCTTCCTTTGAAATATAGGGAATTGCACTTACTGGAAATCATTGCCAACTAGATATGAATTTTCCAAAAGCATGATTTATTTAGCTTCAATAACCCATCAAAGCCAATTAGAATGCTTGTTCTAAATGATGTATCTAAGAAAAAACCATCACATATAGAGATAAAATCAAAATTTGGTTCTTCGTGTCAACTAATAAGTTGGGAAACCTTTCAGGAAACAACTGCGCATCCTCAAAGGTCTTCACATCCCCTTGAGTAGAATCATAGCTCTACAAGAATTTTAAGCAAGAATCGATTATCCTCTCAATTCCCTCCTAATGTGAGTTAACCACAAGTAGGAGATTCCAAGTAGGATACATCCTGGGGTTTGGGCATGTCCCGTTCATCTGCGGGAATCAATCGTCATAAAAATGTTGAGATCTTCAAGGGATGTGAAGCCATTCAAGAGCATTGTGGTTATATTATTTCTTCTCCAACAATCTCAGCTATCAATTCCAAATCGTTTGGTTGGGGATGCAGGCAATCTTCCAAGAAAATCAAGGTTTCTTTCTATTTTGAAGCTTTGTGGAGAAAACACACATCCCTGAGTCTAAACCTGTATTCGCCATCCTTTCAAATCAATGAATTTCATCTAGATGAACTGGTTAGAAGGTTAATGTTTCAAGACACAGATAAGTTTCTTCAGCCCAGTCATATGATCAAGCAAGACGGATCTAATTTTCTTCTAACACACTCTCCAGCTGAAGCGTGGGATGAAATCCAGGGCTTGTTACAATATCCAAAGGGAAACTTGCCAAATGATGCAAAACTTTAATTATTGGCAGAAAATATTTTGGTTACAATGGGCTCAAAACTTATTGAGGAAATTGCGAATGAGGTGTTTCAAGAAGAATCAACAAAATCCTTATGGGATTGGAATTGTAATAATGTTAAGGAGGAAACTTCTTGTGAGACTTAGACTACCTGTAATATCCAGTTGCACTCAAGGATTCCTAAGGAATCATAGGCTCATGAGGAGGGTGAAGTCGTGGGGGGAGACCCTCAAATCTCTTTAGAATTTTATTACTCGTAGAATTTTTCCATTGCCCGAACTTCATATCAGCCCCACTCAAAGAAGTCTCCAGGTAAACGAGGCCACAAATCTAAGGCTACTAAAATGCAAGAGGAAATTGATGCAGGACATCAATCTACGTTGCATGATTCTTTTTTATCCCCACTTAATAAGCATAGCGTGCTCTCCTTGAGATCAATGAAGCTTCTTTCATGGAATGTCAGGGGTATAAATGCCCCTGACAAATGTGCCTACATCAAATGCCAACTTGATGGGTGTGGTATAGATATAGTCTCCTTCAAGAAATCAAATTTTCAGATGATATATTCAATTTGACAATTCATAAATGAAATTTGTGGTATTTTATTCATTCCCTTTCCCAAGGAGCTTCAAGGGGCTTAGTAGTTCTATGAAACTAGAAGCAAGTTTCTATGGATCTCCTTAAAAATGAAAATAATTGGCAACATGCTAGAAGTAACGCAATTCAATATAAAATTTTGGCTCTTCAACATTTATGGTCCTATGCCTACAGGAGATAAGAAATGTCTTCGGGATCAGTTATCCCAAATTATTATGTCACTGGGTGATGGAAAAGTTATCTTGGCTAGAGTCTTTAATTCTATTCCATCTATCCAACATAAGACTGGAGGGATCTGCCCGCTTGCCAAGGTTATGTCTGATTTTAATTCTTTCATCATTACTAATTATTTGAGGGATATTTTTCCAATCAATGGCAAGTTCACTTGGAAAAATCGACGAAGAGGATTTCTTCAAATTGCAGTAAGGTTGGATCACTTCCTTTTATCTCCAAATTGGCTCAGTATGTCATATAAACTTGTCTTTGAGATTCTATCTTTTCCTGATTCTGACCATTATCCAATATCTCTTTCCATTGCAAGCATCTCTTCTACTCCTTTAAAATTGTCTTTCAAGTTTGAGAGCATGTGGCTTATACATCCCAACTTTGTGGAATATATACGTCAATGGTGGATCTCAACTCCTTTTGAACCTGGGACAATGATGTATCGCTTATGGAAAAAAATATTACATATTAAGCTTCAACTCCAAAAATGGAATAAGGAGAGTTTTAGAAATATCTTTCAATAGAAAGATCTGATCCATCAATATTTAGAAGGTATCCACAACCAAATTATACAACAAGGTCTGGAAAATTTGTTGTATGATAAACAAAAGAAATTACAACCATATTGGGAGGAGAAATGTGCAAGAGAAGAAGCCTATTGGAGACATAAATCATGGGAACTATGGTTAAAATAAGGTGATAGAAACACTAAGTATTTCCATGCCTCTACTCATATCAAAAGAGCAACTAAGGTGGTTCAAGTGATAAAATAAATTCCAATAGATAGATGACTTTCAAATGAAGACGAGATAAAGAAAGAACGTGTCAGATTTTTTTCAGATCTTCTCTCTACCCAAAATGATAGAAGCCATCAAAATGATCAAGATGTGGAAGATTTTTTGTAGGTAATCCCGTCCCTAATTTCTGTAGAAGAAAATAATGAATTATTGAAGCCATTTACAATCGAGGAGCTCAAAAAGGTAGTTTTTTCTTTACCTCTTGACAAAGCCCCAAGGCCAGATGGCTTCACTGCCCTTATTTTTAGAAATGTTGGGACATTGTGTGCTATGATCTACTATGGGCCTTAGAAGAATCTCACAAATCTAGATATTTTCTTAAGAAATTCAATGCAACTAACATTGTTATCATTCCTAAAGTTTCCAACCCTTCCTCTTTTGCTGAATATAGACCAATTTCTTTGTGCAACACGATATATAATATTTTTTCAAAAGCAATTTATCTGAGGCTACAACCCATCATTCTGAGGATAATATCACAAGAACACGGGGGGTTTGTCATGGGAAAAGAAACATATGAAGGTGTAATCATGGCTCATGAAACCCTTAATTCAATAATAGCTAAGAAAATCCCCTCTATCATTGTCAAACATGACATGATGAAGGCATCTGATAAGGTGAGCTGGTGTTTTTTGAGGAAAGTAATGATCAAATTTGATTTTTCAATAAAATGGTGCCGATGGATTAAAACTTATATATAAAGTGCCAAATTCTTAGAAATCCTCAAAGGATCCCCAATAGGTTTTTTCAGCTCCTCCCAAGGTGTAAGGCAAGGCGACCCTTTGTCTCCTTTCAAGTTTATCATTAAGGTAGAGGCTCTTAGTAGATATATCAGTATGCACTTTCTCGATCTATGGAAAGGTATCCAGATAGAAAATATAGATGTGTCAGTGAATCACTCCTTATTTGTAGATGACACAAATCTATTTGGGGTTGCTAATTAAAAGGAAGCATGCAAAATTAATTGACACAAAATTATTTGGGGTTGCTTATTTGTAGAGGAAGCTACTTATTGGGTAAAAGTAATTGAGCAGATCAAATCCAGGATAGCAGCATGGAAAGCTAGATGGATCTCTCTAGCAAGTATAATCCTTTTAGTCAAGGTTGTGCTCTCCTCAATCCCAAACTATTTTTTGGCAATCCTAAAGGCCCCAAAAGTAGTTATCTCTGAAATTGAAAGTTTGATCAAAAAATTCATATGGAAAGGAAACATGGATGACAATAAGAAGGTTCATCTAATATCACTTGAAGCCATGGCTCATGGGAAAGCACAAGGTGGCACTCGTATCATGAACCTCTCAAACCGTAATAAAGCATTTGGAGCAAAATTAGCCTAGAAAATGTGTGTGGATCCGCAAGCCAAGTGGTGCTAAATAATGCAGGGGAAGAATCTTGACAGTAATAATTCTACAAGAATCTTTACGGTTGTTGATCCTCCAAAGGGTTCAGCTATTTGGAATTTCCTAATTTCTTGTAGAAAGTTAATTTGTTCATGCATTACTTGGGAGGTCAATAATGGACAAAGTGTGAATTTCTGGACGGATTCTTGGAATGGCTACATTCCACTACAGAACATCACAAAACTCTCCCCAATAATGGAAATTTTGAGAAAAATTGAATCTTGGGGTGATAATCTAACAAATTATGTGCATTTGGCAGATCCCATCTCAGGTAGGGTTATATGGAAGATAATTTCACATCCTTCTTTGTCAGGTAACTTTTGCACTACTCTTCAAAACATCTTGGAATTGAGGACAATATATAAATCTTTTAAACCAAACAAACTATTGTGGGCTCCTTCTAAAGAGGGAAATTATTTGGTAAGCCAAGACTGCAAGGTGTTAAGTCAAGAATCAAGGCATCTTACTCCCCAAAGGGATTTTTCCTTCTGCTGGGATAATAAATTCCTCCCCAAGGTAGGTATATTTGCTTGGTTAGCATTGAACATGTGAATCATCTATTTGTTAACTATAAGGTTGCTCAATAATATTGGCGATTCGTTCTCAGTAAGCTCAACTTGTGCATGCCCCTCCCAAACTCACTATGGGATCTTTTTCAATCTTGGCCATTGCTTTACAAATCTTCCTTTTTTGCTTGCATTTGGAGAGTGGTGCAACTATTTTTATTTGGAATTTGTGGTGGGTAAGGAATTTAAGAATATTCAAGAAAGTATCTCACTCTGTAAATGTTGTCAATGCAAAGATTGAAAATGCAATTTCAAAAATAGTCAATTCTAACACTAGAGAATCGAAAGATATTAGCTCCTCCTTTACCAACTGGGACAATTCTATTTTACAGACTTGGAAATAGATAAAGCTGCCCTTCCCAGGTAGTTTGTTGCAAGCAAAGCTGGTGAAAACTGATAGAAACCAAGTAAAATGGTCAGCGCCACAGGAAGGTTTTGTAATTAAATTTTGACAGCGCATCGAAGGGAAACCCAAGAGAGTCGGGGGTGAGAATATGCTTTCATGATCATCAAGGTAAAGTCCTATCCCTGAGATCCAAATATCTTCACAGAGGAACTAACAATGTAGCTAAGGCCAAAGCTCTGTTATTAGGTTTGGAAATGGCCTTAGAGATGGGTGTTGAAAAAATTCATATTGAAGGTGATTCCTTATTGATAATCAATGCAACCAAAACAAAAAGTATACACAATTGGAATATCAAATACATCCTCCAAAAAGTTTGGGATCTCTTACAAAAATTTGAAAATTACATATTATCTCACACTTTCAGAGAAGGGAATAATTTGGCAGACTCTTTATCTACCATCGGCAGTGTGAGGTAGGAAATAAGTACATCGCTTGATTTATCCTTGATTGAAAACTATCCAAATATAGTACATTGGATTGAGAAAGACACTTGTCACCTCAATTAAGTGTTGCCAAGCGCATTTTGCAGCCATTAAAATATATTGGCTCATGAATTTTTTTGGAATATGGCAGTGATTTTTTAGCTTCTTGCTATCTCCTTGCTATGAAAGGCATTTTAGTCATGATTATATGTTGGCTCTCATCCTTTTATCATTCATTTATGGCATTCATTCGGCTTGTCAAATGCATTTCGATTGGTACTTTAAGGATATCATCAGGTGATCTAATATTTTATGAGCGATCTCCAATGAATTAATGGGACAAGCCACACAATAGGGAATTTAAAACTTTCCATTCATTATATGATGGCCTGGATATATTTCCACCATTGATATTTGGTGAATGTTGCTAGCCATTTACATATCCCCTGGAAATCACCTACCGAATGCCTGGCTAATTGATTGATGGTATTTTTTGGGTACCGTTATCCATGAGTGGTGGTACTTTGTACCAACTTCTGTAGGCTGAGTTGTTCTCTTCGTATGAATGGAAAAATTTAAAGCTTCATCTCTTTCATCTCATTAGATATACAAAATAGTTGCATTTATTATCCACCTTTTTGTGCAAAGGCTTCCTTGTGGTTTTAAAAAATGGTATTATTTGTCTCTTTTTAGCAAGTTTTTCAAGAAGTTTCTCTATGAGCTCAATTCTATTAAGTGGCAAGTAAATTTATAGAGGAAAGTAAAATCTCAGTATTAAGTATGGCACTTTGCCCTTGGAACCTCCACATAAACTGGCCCATCCAAGCTTGGGAAAGGCCATTCAAAGATAACATCTCTCAGGAAGATATGAATATGATCTTCAAAATGGGTAGTATGTGTGAGGAGGATGCAGTTCGTTCAGTGTTGGGTGTGGATATCATCCTCTCAAGAGCTTGTCTGGCAATATTTCCCTCTCAGGTTCTCTCGAATTTTATGTCAAATACTATGGATTTATTGCAATCGTTGAGGGATTTAGAAAAAATTGTTCTTAAATTTGTAAACCCTCAATTCTGTGATAAGAATGACTTGTTGTATCTCATCCAAAAATACAATATATTTTTTGGGGAGGGATATGTTGGCGGCTTATTTCCTCATGAATATATTAAAGAAAAAGCAGGGCATGAAGAAATATTTGAGGCTATTCGGTTGGGGCTTCAACTTGGTAATGAGTATCTCTTGATATCAGCACTAAACAAAAATGCAAAAAGGATTTCTGGATCCTTAGAGTCTGAAATTAAGGAAAATTTCTATGTTGTTTCCTTCCTATGGGATTATGCTCTGAAATCGCCCTTCTGCAGGCCCTCAGCGGGGAAATAGAAAGTGATAGTTGAATTTGTTACCTTTGTGTGTAAAGAATAACAAGAAGTGGAAAATGCCCAAGGTGCTACCTCTTTGCATCAGGGTTCCATGGCGGCTAGTCATTTGGAAGTGGTGGTTCACACAAATGATGAAGTCTCACTAGTTGATCCTGGCTCACTTGCAAAGGTGATGGCCCCTCCATTCTTTCCTGAGCAACAATATGTAGATGATGTGGTGCAAGATCAGTCTTCAACTTGTGCAGAGCATATGGAGGAATAGAAGGGAACAATGTAATGGTCAAGTTGCTTTTTTGTTTTTTTGACAATAATTTTGAAAGTATAAATCTGGTAAATTATGCTTCGGGCTGCACCATTCTTCGTAGTCCTTAGTAGGTCTAAGGTGGTGACAGTGTAGTTAGGTTTTGAAAATATGAAGTTGCATCCCACAAGTGGGATATTTTTATATTCAATTTTTTTGTATTAATCCTTTTTTGTATTGAATGAGCTACAACCAAAGGTTTTCTTCATGGTTCTTTCCTACCGGTATGCCTTCTGAACCAGGAATTTTGTACATATTTTATATTAATATATTATAGTGGCATGTCCACTTTTTCTTAAAAAAAATAAAAAAATTCAATTGGTGATGGAATAATATTTTATTATCATATTGTTAATTTTAATTTAGAGTGCAACAATATTGTTTATTTCTTGGAGATTTAATCAAAAAAGGAATTTATGCCATATTGCCTAATTTGAAAAGCGGGAAAAATAAATTTAAAGGAAGCAACTATTTTCTTGTGTTGTGGAATTGGAAACTGACTGGGAAACTTTCTAATTTTCGGGTTCTACTAATTTGATATATGATTTTGGTTTTGGAAATTGGGAGGAAGTTTTTGGGGAAATTAAGTATGGGGGCTCTGTGATGATTCACGGGGAATGAAAATTTGAGAAAAAATTATAATAGGAATACAATGTGTTGAAATCGGGTGGGGGGGGGAGGAGGTTGTTTTTTTGGGAAGAATAGATTGGTGGCTATGAAGGTGATCATTGCAAAGATCGCTCAACACATCGTCTTCGAAGTGAGAGAATTCAATTTCATTTTCTATCTTGATTACCTTGATTTTTTTTACAATATCTTTGACGTACAAAGTATATATGATAGATGGTGATTGGTTCTTTTGATTATAGATATATTTTATCTATAGATAGGCTTAACTGTTGCAAACTACTCCACTAGGTCATCCTCCTTCTGGTTGGTTTGTCTTTAAGATCTATTCATTACAATATTATCCTTATCACCAACCTTTATATCTTTGATTAGCAAATGATTTGAGGCTACAAACTTTTAATTTTATGCTTGGGTGATCCCACAATAGTGGTTTACAATTTTTGGCCAAACTCGACACTGTAATTATTATTTTTAACTAAATCTTCACATTCGGGCACCTATAACAGCTAAACCGTGAGGAATTTGGAGATGATGAAAACTAGAGTCTCATCACATTTTTCTGTAGATTCTAAAAATATTTTTCTCAATTTTTTTTGAATAAGATTGCACTTATTTTTCCATCTCCCACGAAAACTGGTTTATTCTAGAAAACAACATTTTAAAAAAGTGACGCTCACCGTATACAACATAAATTTTTTTGTATGAAGGATAAAATTCTAATTTTTTCGAATTTAGATTTGTAACTGCGATATCTAGCACTTTCATTTGGTCTCATATTTTTTTATTGAATATTTTTTCCTTAATAGAGCTTCGAAGTCAAACCAATTACAATTCAGACATAGGCGGATTGTATACAACATAAAGTTTTATGTATGTATCGAATTTCAATTTTTTTTTTATTAATAAATCAAGAACTTCAATACCCAGCACTAACATATTTAAAAAAAATCTATTTTGATAATTTTCTATTTTTCCACAAGTGCAAAATAGAGAGCTTGATTTTTGATGAAAAACCTATGTTTAATAAAACTAAAAAAACACATACATAATAAAACCAAAACATATTAAAATTATATTTTTGGGATAGCTCATTTCAAGGACTACCATAATCATTTGAAATAATTTTTAAGTGAATTCATTTTATCCCCCAAAAGGTAAATCAAAAGTGATTTTTTGTCATCATTTTGATAGGTGTAAAGGAGATTCATTTATAGGCATGGTTTAAAAATAGCGAGGTTCTATCCAAGGGGGTTTGATCTAAGGTGGTTTGATCAAATCCTCTTCAATTGGAATCCTTAAAATGGAACTTTTAAAGGGTTAAATCATTATATTTTCTATTTCAGCAAAAATTAGTTCCTCTCAGAAATTGTAAACCAGCTTTGTGGGATCACCCGCTTGCATGTTAGGATGTGTTCAAAGTGCTTCTTTAATTCAATGAATATGATATATGTGTGCTCTAATCTGCATTCAATGGCTGCTATGGTGATATCATCGATGCTATTCATGCATTTCCTCCTTGTTTCCTTTTTTCTAACAATTATTGTGTAATCATTGTCTTATTTTTGGTGTTGGTTGTCGCTACCTCTCGTGTGTCTCATTTGATTTCTTTTCTGATTGTTTATTTTAGCTTCCCCTTTATTCCACATGAAATTTATCTCTATTTTGAATGAAGGATATGGTTCACATTTCTCAAAATAATCTCCCTTGGGATTGGTGGTTGTGAAGGTGATCGCTGAGAAGAAGATTGCTCAACACATTGTCTCCGAAGCGAGGGAATTTAGAATAATCTCCCTTGCATCGATCTTGGAGGTGAATTTAGAAGCAACGTATCATATTTACTTGGAATGTATCACAAAAAACTGGGTATGTTATCTCCTTGATTGTAGGTTTTATTGAATAAAATAGAGACTGCCTGCACATTGAGAAACATTTGTAAGCTACACAAAAGCATGTACCATTTTATGGCCATCCAAATCGATTATGTTAGGATATATTTTTAATTCCTCTATCTTTCATCAATCTCCTTACTATTTGAACCTCTTCACACCTGCCACTTCTACACAAACGTTTTTGAGAAGAACATAAGTTGTAGCCTTTTTAGGATCCAATAGAAAAAAAATAGTGTTGCTGGAAATACTCAACCTATATTCATATACGATCCACTGGCACCACAATTTTAGATGCCATATTTTTAATAAGGATTACGGTGTCCCCATGATAGCCAGTATAGGCATTAAGGTAACATATGCACACTTAATGATCAACTATATATGAAATACAATAAGGGTTATTGATTGTGTGAAGTATGTGCAACCCGCGTCCACTAAACCTACATGATTGCATGCACCTTGAATGCAAGAAAAGCTTACAATGTTAGGATGCGTTCCAAGAGTGCTTCTTTAATTCAAAGATTTTGAGAGCTTCCTTGCAAAATCCATTTTATGCATATTTTGCAATCATTTCATTTCTTTCCATGAGATGGCATCTATTTGTGGCATTTTGTCAAGCTTTTTGTATGCCTTTCAGCACATGACTAAAAGAATGATCCTTCGTTATTCCCAAATATCAGATTTTAGTGCACATTAGTATAGTGCAACTTACTTTTCAGATTGTTTCATTTAGCATCACCAGTATTCTTCACTTTTGTTCCTCCCTTGGTCTGCATATACTCTTTTGGTTATTGAAAATGTCATATATATATAATTGCTCGAAGGTCAAATATTTATCTACATGTCTATATAAATCATATTATAGTAAAATAAAATGTTTAGAGAAAATAAAAGGGTGTTTAATAAAAGGATCTCAATCGAGAGTATTCAAAATAAATTAAGCCCTTAGTTTATAAATCTTAGATTATTTAACATAATCAAGCTATGTAAAAATATGTATTTATAATTCTTGTAGATATGCAGTAACTAAGTATTATTTATTTTAATGCAATTAAATTGATTTAATTCAATCATTTCTTTGAAAAGGTTTGATCTAGCTCTTATATAGATAAATGATCTCTTGGCTGAAATAAGGGGTGTAAGGAAAAGACCTTATAAGTAGGAAGATTTTAGGAATGATTCTGGTTAGAGTTAGGATTAAGAGAAGTGTTGACAATAATAGATGTATTAAATTAAAAAGTGAATTAGTATCAACAATGTTAATGAGATTTATTTTGGTTATTAAATAAATTGTCATTCAAATATGGAATAGATTAGTATCATTCGCCTAATAGATTTAATAAAGTGTAGCTCTTTTCAAAATAGGGAAAGTAAGTAAGTTTTACCTTCTTAATAGGTATTACCATGTAAACCATATGATCCAAATCTTCCAATGGAACTAATTTATCTTGATCTTCAAATATTAAACAAAATATGTTGTAAGGGAAGTATCAACTTTGATTGATTAGTTAAGGAATTTATTATAAAATGGTTGATTTACAATTGTTGTTATTTTAATTCAAAATAGATCATAGAAAATGAATTTATTCTTAAGGAGATTATATTCTAATGGTTGTGAACATATGATTAGAGATTGAATATTGATTGATTATTATTTTATAATTTATATAGTATATATGGAAATTTGGATAGGCGTAAATACTTATGGCTTATTAGTGTTAATGGATTCAATGAATATTTATATGCATATGTATTATATTATATTGTGGTTCTTAGTAGGAGGAATATTTAACTGAATATTGGGTTTTAATATGAGAATATTTTCTTTGGATAGTAGATTAGAATATTATTGTTATTGTCTTACATCAAGTTGTAATTCAAAAGAAAATTATTAAGATTCTCATAGTAACTAGTTTAATAAAAGAGATGGCTTATTAGTGAAATACTTATTCTTAAATATATATGATTATTGAGATTAATGGATTAAGGGGTGTTATAGTTATGTTCCTTATATAGAATTAAAAGAATTATTTAGAAATTTAGGTGGAACTATCCTTTCAATATTAAGCATACCCACCCTTGTTCTAGAGTTGACTAAATGAATTTAGGGATTCAAGTGTATATTTCGTATTCTTTCTGAAAATATAATGCTTTTATGTGCTTTAAAATACATGTTCTAGCTTATTAGACTTAGATTTGTATCAATTATTAATGGCTTATCTAGTAATTGTACTTGGAATTATTAATTGTTAAAATTGATATCCATCGCTACATGAGCTAAAAATATCATTATAGTCCAGGTTAATTGATTGTTGGTTTATTTAAATGGTGCATTGAAATCAATTGATAATCCTTGTCATTATTTAGATTAGAAAGATGTATTGTTTTGAATGTGATGTGTTCGAGCAAGATTATTATCATTTGATGAATGTATTTATCTTTTGATTTTTGTTTTGCTCAATAGAGGTGATGTATGGTATTTAGTTTGATACTATGGGTTGGTTTATTCTTTGTGTTGACTTTGAGTCACGGGAACCCATGTTTTGATGCTCATTTCTTGGTCTTATGATTTAGATATATGGGCATATGTTTTTGTAACTTCCAGAGGCTTGTGGAAAATTTGATTTTTTTGGGAACTCTATTTGTTTGGTGCATCTGTGGATTCATGTTATTTGTGTTGGAAGGTGGTACCTCCTTTGTTCTTGGTTCAGTGATTTAGAATTTTTTTGCGAGATGGTTCATTCCTCACATGTTGTGTGTTTGTATACACTGATTTTATGTGAGTTGAGGTACACCCCTTTTTCCTTGTATTTGGTTTTGGTACTCGTAGGGAGAGTGGCTCTTCATGGGGGTCGGTGCACAAAGGGGTTGTTAGTATAACCCATGGAAGAGTTTCCTAAACAAGTGATAACCTAATTAATAAACTAGTGAGCTTGGGTAGTTAAACACTAAACAAGATTAATTATGTGCCCCACCCATGTTGTTAGTTCTTCCTTAGGCTAAGGATGGGATGAGAATACCTGGTTGGTAAAATCACTACCTTGTCCTCATGAAAGGTAAGTGGTTCCACATGAGTCACCCTATGGAGTGGTGCCTTGAGATAGGAAGTCTGGATAACCATAGATGGAGGTGAAACCTTATGATAGGATGTTTGGATAATCCATGTAAGGCCATGCGATGACACTCTCCTACTATACCTATTTATCTTCCCTTGCTTTGGTTGCCTCTGGGAGTGTTGCATTTTTTTATGTTGGAGTTGTGTTAGCCATGTCTGTTTGACCTTGTTTGGATGTGGATCCTTTCTTTTCTTCTCCTAGCATGGGGGGTGGACCTTTGGGTCTACATGGTTGGGTGGAACATGCTACGCACCCCATTGGGTTCCTCGGTTGTGTTTGTGATGCAAAAGTGGATGCAGAGTTTCCATAGCTTCACTTGATTGAAGACTGATCAATATCTTGTACCATAGCCTTCATTGATGTATTATTCTTGTACTCGATGTTCTCTTCCTGTTGATATAAGGGAAAAAATATGTAATATACTATTGTATATTTTATGTGTTGTATTTGTGGAAATATGCTCCAAAATTGTTATATTGAACTATGAATTTGATATGTAGTAAAGTGATGTATGTTCTTTTTAATCTTGTTTGATTATGGATGGTTGCATGTTTATCGTTATGTTATCTTTATTGTGTTTGTTGTATTGTTTATTTACTTGGAATTTAGGTTATAATGATATTATTGGTTAGGAACATTTGCAAGTAATGCAGCCATGTAACCCCATGGGACTAGTGAGGTTTCATTATGTAATTTTGTATAGTTAATTAGTTTTGTGGTTAATGTATAGTCGTTAACTTAAAAAAAAATGTTCTATCTTTGGTTAGTTGGTAGTTGTCCTGTGGGGTTTGCGTGATGGGGCGTTATAGAATAAATCTATTCAAAAGTGACTAGTAAAGATAGGATCACAATCATTGAAAATAACCTTAGGTGTACCATGTAGCTTTTGTATATTCTCCACAAAATATTTTTCCATTGTACTTGTTATAAAAGAATGTGATAATACAATGAAATATGTATATTTAATGAGGTGATCTACTAATGCCATGATGATATTATGACTTTTAGATTTTGGAAGCCCTATGATGAAGTCCATGGATACCTCTTCTCAATGTTGGATAGGAATAACTAAGGGCTACAAGAGACCTAGTGTCTTAATTTTCCTCTCTTTATTTCTTTGACAAACTAAACATTCAACCACAAATTTTTGAACATCACCTTTTAGCCCTTCCCAAAGAAATCTTGCTTGACTCAATGACATTTCTTCAAAAAATTTGAATGGTCACCAATTGGAGACTCATGAATTTCAATGAGAATCTTATGTTTAAGAGTGTAATTCTTGCAGAGATACAATTCCTCTTTATACCAAAGAGTATCTCCCTTCCAAAAAAGCTTATCTAAACTACTAGGACCACTCTTTAATTGTTGAATGAGATTACTTGTAGCAACATAATTCTACCACTCTTCTTTGGATTCTACCACCCAATCTACTTGTAATATTAAAATAGTACACAATAAAGCTTCATCTTTCTCATCCTTCCTAGAAAGTGCATTTGCCACAAAATTTCCTTTCCTTTCTTATATACAATCTCAAATTCATATCCCAAAATCTTAGTGACACATTTTTGTTTCTCTTCAAAAGATAATATTTATTCCAAAAATAGTTTACGCTATCATGATCTATCTTAACCTTGAAGTGTCTACCCATTAGATAAGGCCTCCATTGTTTTACTGCATGTGAAGAATAGTTAGCATTTCCTTCTCATAAATAGGTTTGAGTTGGTTCTTACACTTTAATTTATGACTCTCAAAATCAATTAGTCAACCCTCCTACATGAGAAATTCTCTTATAAAATTTCCTAAAGCAGATCACATTCGACAACAAAACCTTGGTGAAGTCTGGAGTGGCAAGAATTGGAGTTATACACATAGCCTCCTTTAATCTCTCAAATTATGCATTAGTAGACTCATTCCAATGAAAAGAATCCTTTAATGGTTCTAGGAATAGGCCATTCCATGATAGCCTTAGTTTTGTTAGGATCCACCTTTACTCCTTCATGTGAAACTATGTGTCCCAAGTAATCCACCTCATTGAGACCAAAATCACACTTAGATGGCTTAGCATATAGTTGATGACCTTAAATAACTTGTAATTCTTGGTCAACATGTTGCAATTTTTCTTCTTGTGTCTTTCTATAAATCGATATATCAACAAAGGACACTAATACAAATTTCCTCAAGAATTTCTTAAACATGGAGTTCATCAAAATTTAAAAAGTAGATGGTGCATTGGTAAGACCAAATGGCATCACCAAAAACTCATAATGACCCTCATGAGTCCTAAATGATGTCTTAGAAATATCTTCTTATGTAATTCAAATTTGGTTCAATAACCTGATCTAATATCTAACTTTGTAAAATACATAACTCCATTTAATTCATATAGAAAATAATCACTGACTAGAATAGGAAACTTATATTTTATGGTGTACATGTTGAACACTCTAGATTCTAGGAACATGTGCCAAGTTTCATCCTTCTTATGCACCATCACTATGAGTGAGTAATAAGCATTTTGGCTATGCTAGATAATTCTTGCCTCTAACATCTCCATAATATTTTTGATCTCACTTTTTTGAATATATGGGTACTTGTAGGGCCTAATATTGGGTGGTTGGATCCTTGGAACTATTTGTATGTCATGATCATGATCCCTCTTAGTAGTAAGTCCTTTAGGCATATCTTTGAAAACCACTAAGTGTCAATCAATGATTGCTTGTAAATATAGATGGGTGGAAACATTAGATTGAGAGAATTATAATTAGCATAATTGGGCCACAAATCCATTAACTTATTTTTTAAGAAATTCTACATTTGATGAGAGCTTACCATTTGTGGGGAATTTTCCTTCAGCTTTCTTAGCTCTACTATCATTCCTTTTGATTGAAATCTTATGAATAGTTCTTAGAATTTCATCTCAATTGTTCCAAAATTAGTAAGCCATTATACTCCCAAAATAATATCCACTACACCCATGGAGATAACATACATTGGTCTATCAAGGTTGTTGGTGTAATTAAATGTTTTGTACCTTGTCCTAGCTCATAATTACACCTTAGTTAAGTTTACTTAGGGACCACATAGGAGTTTTTGGAGAATTTCCACCTTTGGTGGACTTATCTTCTTATTACTTTATCATCTCCACCTTTCATGGACATATCATGTGATTAGGTTTCCACCTTTTGTGGTAGTTCCACTATTTGTGGTGGTTATCACATTATCACCTTTCCACTTTAGGTGGAGTGATAACTTTTCATTGTTGTCTCATGTCATAAGATTACGACACTTGTCATAATCTTATGCACTCCTATGTTCTCACCTTGGCTATATAACCAAGGGGTCTCTCATTGTAAAATCAAGCATTATCATTGACATTGAATACAGTTTATTCTTGTCATATTATTTTCTCTCTTCTTTGTGCTTTCTATTTGGTCCATAGATCTTGGCATCCATAGCCAATTCTAACAAAGGTGATAATCTCCCATGGATAATTTAGTTTTATGGTATTTTCCAAAAAAACTAATAGTACCACCATCTACAATCAAGACCCAAAACTCAAGAGCTAGATATATAAAAAAATTTAGACAAGTTGCCAATTTTTTGTTGATGAAATTATGAATACTATTTGAGTCAATCAACACTATTACTTCTTGCTTCTTTATGAAACCCACTACAGGTTGAGAGTTTTTTCAGAAACTAAAATATGAGAGCACATGACAAGAATTTATTGGTTTGGAATCATGTGATTCCTCATCTAACTCCCTAATACCCCTCTAATATTGGTTCCTCCTCTTCTTCCTCACTAGGACCTTCAACATAGAATAATTTATTTTCACATTTATGTCCTCGACTATATTTTCCATCACAATTGAAACACAACCCTTTTTCTCTCTTCTCCTCAATTTGTTGTGTAGTCAACCTAGTAGGTTGAGGAAGAGAATGTGTTGAATATCCTTTCTTTCTTATACCATTAGCCCCTTGCTTTCTAGGAATCAAATATTTCTCCTCTATCTTGAGTGCTAAGATAAAAGACTCAGATATAGAGCCAGGACTAAACATGTATACCTCATGTTGAATGTGATCATTGAGACCACCCAAAAATAAATCATCAAGTTCTCATTTGTAATTGCATCCACTCTTAAGGATAGATTTTAGAACTGTTGAATATAATCCTAGTCTAATCCTATTTGTTGAAGTCGAACTAGCTAGCTAAAACAGTTGTCTATCACACTATTACTATATTGTGATTGGAGCTCCTTTGTAAAAACTGACCATGAGATAGTGAGACCCTTTTTTCTGATAATGAGAACAAATTCATTGATACCGAATGAATTGATTTGGTTCTAGATATAGGGAAGTCATTGTGAGCTTTTTTACACTTGGTACTTGACACACATCAAAAAAATCTCTATTTGGTTTATCCATGTTAGTGGATCCTTGCCATCGAACTTGTGCATATCTACCTTTTGTAACAAGTTCTTAGATCCCACAAGTATTACCATTTAGATCAAGAGTAGTTCACATAGATGATTCACCTCAATTGCTTGAGACCTCCTTTCTTGGTACACATATAAATATTTAACATGCTTCATATGTCTGCTATATCTCCTCTTAGGCCACATATCTCCATCTTTACTGATGAAATATCTTCCTTGACCTTGTTGATTTCCTCATTGGGAGTAGTATCCTCTATTATCACCTCATCCTTGTCAAGAGATTTTCCTAATGTGACAACATTGTTTTTACCTCTTTTTTGAGGCCTCGTCATGATGGAAACCAATATTTTTGAAATAAATCACAAAAATGAAATATTAATTCTCTAAAAAATTACTATAACTCACTAGGGCCAAGACACCACTCACCCAAAAATATCTCCAAAAAATTAGTAGATTTGCAGCCTTGAGAATGAATTTGTTGGAAACCCTAATTTTACAATAAACCACTTAATAATTCTCCAATTATTTTGAAATATTTATTGTAGCTTCTTAAATATTTTATCCAAAAACCCTTTAAAATAATTTTTTTGGTCAAACTCTAGGAGAGATATATTTCACAAAATGGCCTCCAAAATTGAAAAAAGATGCCTTGTCATCACAATGCCAAGATCATGCTTTGATGCCACTTGTTATGAAATAATTTGCACAATAGAAGAATATGTTATAAATTCTTAATAATAACTAATAATAACAAGCCACTTTGAGGGGATAACCTCCAAATATCTCCAATGAGAACACAATTCGCAATATGATGAAATAAGACTCACTACCTCCTATATATACCTTATTTATTCCTAGGATATCACCTAGACAGACTAAGATAGACCTATATAATCCTTAGGCTGACCTAAATAACTAAATAAAAATATAATAATTATAACATGACTTAATTAAGAGTTAAGATAGATACAAGCCAACTATTCATAACCATATGTACACTAATATTAAGGGTGTAGCACAGTGGAATCTTTTCCCTCCCCTAACTTTATTTTGTAGGTTTTGTATAGCTTGTTTTGATATGTTTTTCCTGAAGGATTTGTGTTTATATTCTAGGGTCAATTGTACTTTTCTATGATTTGGTGGAAAATGGACCTCACCATTACATCTAAAAGGTATGAAAACCCCTAAATCCATATAAAATTTGTTGATTTTTGATAGGAGAAATTGAGGCAAATTTATTTTTCCTATAGAGATTGTAAAACCCTTACAAAATCCTCTTGTACAATAAGTAATTTTTTAAATTATTTTTTATTTTAAAAAATAAAAATTAGAATTATATATATAACAAAAATAAAAAGCAAAGAACCAAAATACAATTTTAAAAAATTAAGCCAAACTATATAGGGAAAACTATGAGGTATCGATACCCTACACATCTTCTACAATAGGTGTGGCAAGGCTAGGCCTTGCACCCCACTCCACTTCCTTTAAAACCCCTACTAGAAACATTCTTAGTTAGTCGGTCATTCCTTTTCCCTATCGGCATACCCATCAACCTCCTTGTTACCCTTCCCCTACTCCTTCACCAACCTCACTACTCTCCCTCTACCACTTTACCACTTGAGGTCTGCAATATCACCACCCTCCCACCGCCTCCCTAGCAAAGCAACCCCAACTCCCGTATTTTACTAATAGAATAGGTTTTTTTCAATCTAACATAACTTTTTCTTTGAGTGTCATCTTTTTGTATTTTATAGGCATTGGAAAGTTTTTTCTTCCCTCTTCACTCTGGATTAGATAATGTTTCTATTTTTTTCATTAAATTTTAGTAATTTTGGTTTGAATCTTATTTTTGTGTATTTTTTTGTAATAAGCATAAATTTTGCATACAAAATCAATTTTTGACATTTTTTTGTGAAATGGATAAAAAATCACAAAGAATTTATTGGCAAGATCTATTTTTTATTTTTGATGCTTATATGCTTGAATATAGTGAAATTATTAGTCAAAGACAATTTTTGATACTACTAATGCTTCTATGCAAGTTTTATTGTCAAAGACAAAAAATCCAAACCAATTTCACACATTTTATATTTATAGGGAAATAAACCTTTGTTTTTAATTTTTTAGTTTATATTTTTGTGATTTCATGGCTAAGGGTGTGTACACTCTCCTCTTGTACTACAAATAAAATTTGAGGATAAAAAGCATCTTTCCCCACTTGTGTCTCCCAAAATATACTTGTGTATGCTCTCTCCTTGTGCCTTAGGCTGAAATTGGGCACTAAAAGAAAATGCCACTTTTATTTTCTTTTTAGTGGCCCTATATACCAATTTCATCACTATAAGGGAAAAAATGAACCACTCATTCTAATAGAGTATACAAAGGGGGAGAGTAAAATTTGTACCTAAAAGGAGTATTATCATGTTTGTCATAATCTTGAAACCTCTTTTATTAAGGACCAAAAAACTATGAATAGCCTCATGGATCGAAATCCCTTCGACTGTTATGACATTTCTTGTAAATAATTGTAAAAATATGTAAAATAACATACCACTTTGAGGGGGTGACCTCCAATAATTAGATAATATTTGATGATATGTTCCTATAGGATAGATTTTCTTCCTTTTTATAAGGATAACTATATAGGGACACACACCTTCATTCTATTTAAGATGGATTAAGGAATCAACTAAGACTAATATTAAGGTTAATCATGCCACAAGTGATTACCCTTATTATACCTAGGAATATATAATATATACTTAAAAATATATGATATTTGTGTCATAATATTCCAATCCCCTTCAAAAAGGTGTTTTCATAATGCTTAGCAACTTTAGAATATTTTGTATGAATTTTTCATCATTCCATTGTGTCATTTCAACTAGAAAATTCTTTCGCTTGAGTAAGAATATGAAGATGGCTCTTTTTTGCAAATATTTTACATTTTTCTCAATTATTGCCTTAGGTTCTAAATTAATCTTTCATTCTTCATCTAGCTTAGGAAATTATAATTGGATTGGAATATTACATTAATGAGGATCTTTATGAGTGATCTTGTTGAGCTCCTTGTAATGTGGGCACATTTTCCATGGCTCATCCTTCTTATTAAGCATAATCAGTGGGATTAAATAGAGACTTATATTAGGATGAATACTAATTCTTAGTATTGATTCAATTAAATTATCATGGTACTTGATTAGAGGTATACCCTTGGGTTCTTGAAAATCCTCTTCATTAAATTTAATGATCTTTGGAATAATTGATTGATTTTTAGTTTTTATATCTTGTGCTTCTAAAAAATGTAGTTTTTTCCATATGATATAAGAACCTTTCTTGATTTTTTTTTCATCCTATGGGAGCTAATAATTTCTCTTGGTGGTGATTGTATCCCCAAACATTTAATATAGTTCTCATATGCACTAAAAGTCATGGTTAATTCTTAAAAATTGAAGGACATTGTTCTCAATACTTTAAACCATTGTACTCCTAAAACTACATTTTCTACTCCAATCGAAATAATAATTTTTTTTTAATCTAGATGATATTATCCCACTGGAAGTTTTATATGATGAAAATTACCACCACAAGAGAGTTTTTTTCCATCAACTATCATGACTTGGAATTTAGAGACTAGCTACATACAAAAATGAGCTCATTAACCAATCTTATATCAATAAAAATATGTGTACTACCTATATAAACCAACACTATCACCTTCCTCTTTTTTATATAACCAAACACTTTAAGTGTTTATGGTGTGCTTGTTCTATTCAATACATGTAAGGAAATAGTATAAATTTCTTCATCCTTTAATTTTTTAAGTGTCAATTCCATATTTGGTTCTTCTATAACGATGTATTCCTTTTTTTTAACCTCATTCTCAATAATCATTAGTCTCTTCTCATTATTATCATATTTATGATGAGCCTAAACCATTTTCTATCACAATTCCAGCATAAACCTTTTGATCTTTTCTCTGCCTCTTTTTGAGGACATATATTAGCTATTTTTTTGGGTTAATGAAATTGGCCTCATTTTTGTTAATAGGATCAGTCATATTTCTATTTTTTCATTCTATGGTTTGGCCTTGTGTGGACCTTATAGTGGTTATATTTCATTGCACAATATGTAATGCATATTGCATATATTTTGTAATTTTACAAGACTCTAACAAATGAACATCATATTTAATTTGTGCATTAAGTCTATTGATGTAGATTTGTATTCTTTGATAAGTTGTCACATCTTGGGTTCACATTACAAATCTCATATGCTATGCATTATATTCAGTTACTAACCCTATTTTTTTAGATTTTTTAATTGGGTAAAATAGATCCCCTTCCATGGTTTCTCATAGTACTAAGTCATTATTAAATTCTCCCCAACAAATTAATTTACCTTGTTTTTCACTAGTGATAACTTTAAGAAACCTCCCTCAAAAAAAGATATTAAATCTTGGTAAATCTTTCATTTTTTGGGAAAGAATATTAATTTATATTAGCGACTCTTTCCTTTTTTGAAAATAAAATAAAATTTATTGCATTTTTTTACATCACTAAAATTTTATAGAAAATATTGGAAAATCTTGAAAAATAATAGGAAAATACATAAATTGTGATGAAAAATCCTTCCAATCTAAAAAATAATTCTTATAGAAAAGTAGGGGCCTAAGGGTGGAAATTATTGATAGTTTTAAGGGGTAGACTATAATACTTACTTGCCACCACTGATTTAAAATATAATCTAACGACCCTCATTATATTCGATGAGGTAAAATATATGTGTGATCTGGAACGCTCATGGGGTCAAAAATTTCTTTTAGATTATTGATCTAACAAATCTCATTATATTTTGTGAGGTAAAATGTACATG
Source organism: Sequoiadendron giganteum (assembly GCA_007115665.2). Taxonomy (NCBI): domain Eukaryota; kingdom Viridiplantae; phylum Streptophyta; class Pinopsida; order Cupressales; family Cupressaceae; genus Sequoiadendron; species Sequoiadendron giganteum. Next base: position 621,092,612 of record CM021102.1, on the reverse strand, counting down.
CAATCTGTAACACTCATAGGGCATGAAATCACATTTGGATCGTTGATTAGAAGATCAATGTTCCAAGAGTAATTTCAGGCCACATGAGCATTACAAATTGTGGGTACATTTTACATGGAAAAATACAATAAGATCATATTATAAATCAATGGTGGAAACTAAAGATTGGAAATATGGTGTTTAAGCAACTAATAATTATGATATACTATTGGTGAATTAATATATATTTTTACTATAACTTATCAATTTTAGGTGAATATGATCTAGCCATGTATCGAATATTGTAGCAAATTTCCAAGTTAAATTTTTTAATAAAATAAATTCTTTGGTGATTTAAATAAGTATAATAAATTTTTATAAAAATGTGGTGATTCATGTCATGTTATAGCTTGAACTATTAGCCAATTTTGGATTCAAAAATTTCAACAATTAGCCAATTGGTGAATATTATCACTAAAAAATTCACTGTTTTTCACTCATCATCCATTGGTACCATTGATAAGGTTAAGATTCTAAATGTAATAAAACTATGTCAACCATTGCATCATTAGATATATTATGGAGTTAAAAATATTATTTCATGAGAGCTATCCATGAAGTTACATATGCATGATCAAACTTGTGTATATCTATTTTGGGTCTGGTTTAATTTTGGATTTGAAAAATATTTTCCTATTCCTTGATTTTGTCTATTAGGGTTGTAACCACCTTGTTGGTTTTTTGGAGCCTCAATTATGATATATTTTTTTAAACCTTTCCAAACCCTCATTTAGAGATGTTGAAAATGTGTCAAATAATTTATCCTTAATAAAATGTACCACCTTTTCACAATCTGGTGGAATTATTCCCTCAATTTTAAGTGATGGACAATAAAGAGGTTTGTTGGATTCCATATTCATAGAGTAGTCCTTTGGTCCTAAAGATGACATGGATTCAAGAGGGTTCTTATTTTTAACTCTATATTACTATTTTTATTATGTAATGGGATAATATCTAGTATGAGTTGTAACCATAAAATCTTAGAATAGTGGACTATGATATTATTTGATGTTCATATTTTGACCAAACTTTCACCACTAAATTAAAGAACTTATTTATGTCTAGTAGTAAATGTCACAAAACTAACCTTACCTAATTTCTTATAAGCTTTCAAAAAATCTAATGTTTTTATAAAATTAAAAAATGCAGCCTATAGAGAAAATTAATGAAAGTTTTGACTAAACTTTGACCACTACTTTAAATAAATTCTAACAGTAAATTACAAAGAACTAACCCTAGCCAATTTTTTATAAGACTTCCAAAACTGAAATTTAAAAAAGACAATATAAAAATTGGGGCCTTCAAGGAAAATTAATGAAAACACATAAATAATAAATTTTAGAAAACCTACCTTCAAATTTTGATTTTTTTTTCTTGAGAGCCTATCTAATGCATACCTCAAAACCAAAAAAAAACCAGATCCAAATTCACATTGGTATGCAAGTTATGGTGGAAATATTTTTTTTGGCCCAAATCTTAGATCTAATACACTTGTTAATGATATTTCTTGTAAATAATTACAAAAAATTATAAAATAGAAGACCACTTCAAGGGGGTGACCTCCAATAATTATATAATAATATATAAATTTAATATTTGATGATATGATCATATGGGAGAGAGTTATCTTCATTATTTATAGGGATAATTATATATGGACACACCCCTTCATTCTAGTTAAGAAGGGATAAGGTATTAACTAAGACTAATGTTAAGGTTAAGCATGTCACAAGTGATTACCTTTATTATACCTAGGAATATAATATATACCTAGGAATATGATATTAGTTTCATAACATTGACCAATAACATGCTAGTACTAGCTATCTCCTAGGACAAAATCTAATATCTATTAGTCATCCTTATGGAAACCTTGAAAAGGGAAACACCATTCTAGGATAACACCCTCAAAGAAAAAATATTTCCAAATTCCAAATCCTCAAAAAGTAAACCAAAGCCTTATCCTTGTATGAAATTCATTCATCATGAAACCATCACGTAAACCATCACACACCAATAAAAAATCCTATCAATCACCCAATCTTACCATATCCAAGCAACCTTTGAATTATTTTATCCAAGGACTACTAGCAAAGGATCACCATGGACATAGAAAGAACAAATAAATCAAGAATCTTACAACACCCCCAATCCAACTCCATTATCCTTTAGTGAGTGCAATTATATTTTTAACAATATATTCATCCACCCAAAGTCTATTAAGGTTACCAAAGAGCCCCTTAGCACCATTCTAGTCCAAATTCAAGTGTCATCATACAAGAGTATTATCAATCCAAAATGTATTAAGCATTTTCAAGATCCCCTTACAACTATCATCCTTGTAAGTTAACCTATTGAAACATGGAAAAAGGGATCCTAGGTCCTAGATGCAAAGAACCTAGGATGTAAGGGGCCTTTTTCCAAGTTAAATTAAGATGTAGATAAACAAGGTGATTAGATTGACTTACAACCATGAAGGTGAGCCAATCAAGCTTGAATCTACATCTAATTGAAGATGGGAATGAATTGGAAATGATTTATAATGATTTACCTAATTAAGCTATATGACCTAATATGAAAAATGCAAGATCGTGACAACTAATAGACATAAAAGCCAATTTGTAGGAAGATATGGGGAGTGAAGAGTGATATGTAGCAACCTAGAAAAGCTTGTTTTAGTCATTATAGGAGGACATAATCATCGAGGGGTGTATAAGTCCTTGATAGGGGGTCCTAATCAACTTTTGGGGTCCTCTGGTGGCAAATCTGAGACTCTTGTTTTTGCTTGCAAAGTTTTCAAACGTTGTCAAATAATTTTGTGGGTAGTTATTTTGGCTTGACAAGATGTATGAAAACAATTGAAACAATACAAAATGGATCTTCAAGCTTATTTCAATCACCTTTAATCTTCTAACTTGCACATTCAAAGAGAGGGAACATTTTGTGTCATATAGGGGCTTGCCTTAATCAAACCCCATGTAAGTGTTCCCACTTCCACAATGGAAATGACAATAATAAATGGATAATTGAAAGGAAGGAATGATGAAATCACAAAGTGCTACAACTCACCACTCTTCAATGGCTTCCTTGAAGGAGTGAAGTCATGAACATCACTTCAAGGATTTGGATCTTTCTTTGCTTGAATGCTTTGGAGACCTACAAAAAGGTTTAGCCTTCACAAAAAAATGATAACTTGATAATATGAAATATCATACACTTTAACATGATACTTGGATATTGAATTGTTGCAATAAAGCTCTGCAAATGTTGCTCTCGGCAATAATTATTTCTCATAAATTCTCCTTCTAATTATGTTCTCTTGTTCTTCTAGTTTCAAATGGTGAAATTACTAGGTATTTATAGGTGTTTATCCAATTTCGTGAAAGCCGATACTTCAAAATTTGAATTTTTTATGTTAAAATGTTGCCGACATGCCCAAAAATGGGTCCTGGAAAATAAGGGGTACTCATATGCCCAAGGATTTATGGATCTAGGCCCATATTTCTAGTACATTGAATGTCGAGGGTAACATATGAGTTGGATTCATTTATTCAATGCTTGCTATTTATTGAAAGATAGTACAAATGGGCTTTGAAATACATAATTTTAGGACATTAGGGGGTTAGTTAGGCTCAATAATTCAGGGGGGCCAACAAATTGTGTGAAATTTTTAAGGGTGAAAATTTTCTATGCTACATGTAGCCCCCACTTTAGTGAGAGTATGAACTTATGCTCAGACTCACACTAAAGTAGAAAAATATGTCAAGAGGGGTTTGATTGTCCAAATGTTGAAGATATATAATGAAAAAGGATCTAGGGTGGTGGCCAAGACCCTAGGATCCAATATCCCATGGAAAACCAACATAAGCACAAAGCAACATACACACATGTAACGCCCCGCCACACAACCCTAGATGAAGTTGCATTTAACTACTTAAACAGAATAATATTTTTTTTTTAAAAGTATAATTAATAAGAAAGTTCGCTAACTAATTCCAACAACCTCTAAGGTTACGAGATAGAGGTTAAATAGAACCTCAACAAAAAATATGATTTAAACCATGTCAATTAATTAACCATTAAATTAAACACATACATTCCAATAAGATAAATTACAACAAGCAAAAGAGATAACTTTCCATTGTCTTAATCCATCATTACAATAAGATTACAACACTCATTCCTTGAATGAGGTAGGTCCAATAACATAATGAGATTACAATTACAACTTCCACCTTGATAACAACTGAGGGGTAAAAAAATACAAGATCAACTAAAATGAAATACAATAAGGACTAATATTGAAACCCACGAGCTCTCCAACTGGAAGTCTCATCCACACGAACATGAAGAAAGAGCCCAATAGATTTAGGTGCATGCCACCCAACCAAGTGGAACCCAAAGGCCCACCCCCCATGCTAGGAGATAGTAACCAGGAATCCTAGTCAAGACAAGCTACCTCTAGACACAGGGTAACATAACTGAACCAACCAAACAAATGAACCTCACAAGTACATCCGAAGGTACAACTCAAATACAACAAGGGAAACATAAGTACAACATAACATGGTCACATCAGGTATGTTACAAAAACCATACCCACAATAAGCAAGAACCAACTATGGTCACACAAAGTGTCGTCAAACATCACATCATGAGTTACCCACTGTGGATCATCAAGATGGTGGCCTCAACTGATCCTCGACCCTCATACATTATAATACGAACTCAAAACCCAATTGTTGTCCTAGACAGAGTGTCATCACACAGCTCGTCATGAGTTACCCAGGGTGGATAGTCATGATGGTGGCCACAAACCGATCCCCGACCCTCACACTTACTAATGCGAAATCAAATACCTTTTGTATAGACAAGATAAATGACCTTGCCATTACCAGCCTTCCCACCCATCCCAAGCCTAACCGAGCACTTGGACCTATGAGTGAGGGATAATTATCTTTTTAGTGTGAAGTAGTACCCAAACTCTAATTGAGTTAGTTATCACTTAATTATACCACTTCCGAAGGTTACCCAATCTTACCTCTTCCGGGCTCTGGCCCCAAATGGAATCCACTCTTCTACTAGCCAACACATATAAAACATCCAAACCTCAAGGGTAAAAAGTGCAACAAACAAGGTATTACAGCCACTCCTTTCTTAGAAGGCAACCTAAGTTCAAAACCCTCTCCAAACACTGGAGGTAACAAGGTAACAAAACTGCTCCTGACCGCTCCTGACAAGGAGACATACATTACAAAATCCACTCCTTTCTCAGGAGGCACAAACGTCTCCATTCGTAGAAACCGGTAAACACTGGAAACTTCTCATGCACTACCCAAGGAATACAAGAAAAATTGACATAACAAATTGACACTCATGAAACAGAAAACTCAACTAGAAGTCTTGTCGAGTGTAATGACTCAATTTCCCAAATGATGACAAGAATCAAATAAAAGTCAAAACGAGAATTAAATCTGCTTTGGATATTATAAATCCATGTTTTCATGCTAACATTCAGTACTTTATTGCATTATATAAATCGATACAAAATACGTCTTTTCCAGACATGGGAGAAAGTTAATACTTAGTCCTTAATCTCCTACTTGCATTTCAATAATAATAAAATAACCAATTGCTTCTACTAATCAAAACACCATAACATGAAGTAATCATCATTACTTCATTTCAATATAACCATATAAAAATAATCAACTTGACTTGAAGATATATTATTTTAAATCAACACTATTCCCATTAAAAAAAATATTGTTTACAACAAAACAGTGGTTTAACTAGAGTCATTATATTTTTCATTCCCCCAATTAAATTTAAGTCATGCCAATAGAAAAAACAATAATTTCCTAGGCATATTAAATTTACACCATAATTATACATATATCCAATTAAATTAAAAAAAACAATTCATCAATATAATATTATAACATTATGCAATATAACATTAATAATTAATAATATATATTATTCTTAAAATAATACATATTATTATATTAATATTATATTATAATAATAATATTATATATATAAATATTAATATATATATTAATATTCTAATACAATAATATTAAAAATTATATTAATAGGTATATATTTTTTTCTATTAAAAAAAAAAGGTGAAGTACTTTCTTGTTTTGCGCATCGATTTGGACCATAGACCATTCACAGGGTGGTGGCCGCTAAGGTTTCGTGGGTCACGCTTTACACAGGGGCCGCGCAACCCATAGTCGGCCGACTGTGTTTACACACAGCCGACCCCCATTAATGGGGGTGGCGACGATCGGGGTAAGAGCAGGGGGAGTGGGGAGGGGCGTGCTAGGTGCGACTCCCTCTGCCCGCCTCCGATGGGGTGCGGTGGGGGTTGAGCCCTCAACGACCTCCCCAAATATTTTTAAAATTTTAAACCCCAAAAGAAAAACTCGACTTGCATTTTTTCAATAACACGATTTAATAAAAAAATGAAATCCTCCCATTTTAACTTCGGTTTTCTTCCAATAACACATTTTAAATCTAACATAAATATATATGCATGTATATATATATATATATATATATATATATATATATATATATATATATATATACTTTTCAATGTATATATATATGCATTTTTGGCTTATAGGATAGAATAAATTGAGAAAACCAGAATGATATGAGCAAAAGAACAATGATTTACACCCAACAAAATCATTTTAATGGAAGCAATTTAAATTTTAAAAGGGTCTTCTTGCAAATTTGAAGGACAAAATTCCAACCTTGATTTAATTTAATTCAAACAACAAAATTTAAAAGCTCTTTCCATAAGATCTTCAACTATAAAATTTAAAATTCAAAATCTCAAAACCAAACATTTAAAAGACAAAAAACCTTATTTTTTGAAAGTGATAGCAAATCCTAATGGTGACTCGATGCCCTCCTCAGATCCATAGGTTCTCCAAGCTTTTCCCAAAAACTCACCAAATTGAAGAATTCTTTCTCAATCTAATTCAATCTTTCTCAAAACTCCATGATCATAAAAAAATTGAAGCAAATTTTCAAACATAAGGATTTTACCCTAAAATCCCACAACCACCCTAATAACTTCCTGAAAACAGAAAATGGAAAATATCTAATTTTTAAATAATTTGAATTTTTAAATTCCAAATTGACTTTTTATGCATTTTCTTTATTTTCAATTTAACAATTTCAACAATAACTTCAACAAAATAAATTAACTTCTTTCAACCACATAAAATTTAATTAATTAATAAATAGATTTAATCAACGATTAAATTATTTATTAATTAAATTAAATTAATAATAAAATAAATTACATTTCAACATAATTCCAGAACACATTAATCCACAACTTAAATACATTAAATCATTTAAATCACCCAATTTAACTTGCAATTAAATAACGAAGAGAGGGAATGATAATCAAAACAACACAACCCGACGAACAACTGACGACATACAAGGACTAGGGTGACGACTTGGCACAGAAACCTAGCTACTATCTCCCAATCGAATACCATTGGGTATTAAACATGCTCCAACCTGTGAAACTAGGTGGAGTCGATGTCCTGTACCTGTCAACCTGTAAATCAAGTAAACAACAAATATAATATGAACAACATAAAATACACACCGTGAAGAGGAAATCTCGGAATTGTAGGGCGCTCGCAAGTGAGTGATGCGGTACCATCCTCTTCACCAATACAGTAGTACTTCTGACAAATCTAACATATTAATATAATCCAAAACATAACATCATTAATTTGCATATCCCTTTATGTTAATCCAAAACATGGCATAAGATAACATCATATTAAAATACCATCACAACAAAGATTACATTAACATCACGTTATAGATGGTGACCAAATAGAAGCCGAGTACCATAGTCAAGGTACCAACAGGAAGTACAACAGAACAAAACATAACACTATTCAACCAAAATGCAAAACAGAGGGGTATTACAACACATGTATGATATACATCAAGAAAAAACACACAAACATACATGTGTGAAACACAAAGTATAGATGATGAAAAATATAGATGGTGATGAAATGAAATAAATGATGATGTAAACATAATGTAAACACGAAGAAGACACATGAAAGGAAACAAAAATATAAGGTTACTACTAAAGGGATTCAATTTGGTAAGGTAAAGAGACCTCAGTCTTAAATTGTCTCAAATACAAAATGTCATCCATAAAAGTTTCTATCTAAACAAAATTATTCTCTCACAAGAATGTCAAATCACTTATGAAACACATGGCTTCACTAGCAAGCAAGGCATGTTATGCTAGGTAGCCATGTTAAAAGGGTGTTCATTACTCACACTATAAAAAAGTCCAATATTTTCTAGGTGAATCATAAACTAGAAGGTACATAGGATAGGGAAGTTTGATATTCACTAGGTGAGTCCCCAAGTCAAGGATGAGCAACACACTAGGTCTAATAGGTGTGCACCCATAACAAGGTGGTAAAAAATGAGAAACGCACTAGGTCTTGTTGATGGTCAAAGTAACACATCAACATTAAAAAAATATATTGCTACTGTATTTCTCCTGAAAAAGATAAATAATATTAAACTATCTATCTTCCAAGGCCTCTGTAGTTGGTTCTCATGGTATTCATCATAATTTGCAAGAATTTATTTTATTGTATCACTATCTATCCCATCAGCCCAATTGACTTTAAATTGAGTTTCCACAAACTTATTTTCTATTGCATCAATAGTTACTTTCATCTGACCAACATCCCTAGTTGCCCACCTCAAGTCACATTTAAGCTCAAGCAATATGTCTTTGAGTGGAGACTCAACCGTATCTCCTTTCGTTAACATCCTATCCAACTATTCCTCCCATGCATATTTGATTTCTCCCAATGATTCAAGCCTCTGATATGGAGGTAAGGCTTTATCAATAAACCTTAAAATAATTTCTTCTAATGTACCCGTGTTTTCAAATATGTCATGAACAATCTTGAGAATTATTATCCTATGTTCCACAAGAGTCAGTGACTTAAAAGAAAATATATGAATAGATTTTGCAATAAACCCAAAATCCTCACCCAAAATATGAGACTAGACCAACTCTTTATCAAAAAAATTATCAATGGCCCTAAGCTTTCCCAGATATTCTCTAATTTTATCCTCTTCTTCCCACCATTCTTTCATAGATTCTTCTATGGATCTGAATAATTTAAGCCCCTTGAAATAATGCTTGAAAGCTTCATCTAAAAACTTATTTATATCAGCTTTAAAGGTATTAAGCCAATTATCAAACCATGTGGCTTTCTTTTTCATTTCAGTCAAACCATCTACATCTTTTCTACTCATCAAAATGGGTAACTCCAATGTTGTGGGCTGCTTAGGAGTAGATGAAGTTAAATCCAAGAAATATTTCATTTAATTAACTTGATCCTTAAGCTCATCTTTATCCTACTTATCTTTAATCAACCTAGACTTGGTAGTAGTAGCAATAATATCAATTAAATTTATCTGTTGATTTCTAGTGTGCTTTCCCAGATTAACATTACTTATTTGATAATATTCTAGCTCCAACTCTCTATCATCCTTATCAGAAATTGGGGTAGAAATTTCAGCTACCAGATCTCCCTCATTAGTAAGCTTGGTTGAATGTACTACACGAGCCTTCTTCTTTTCCTTTACTTTATCAATTCTTGCCCTCATATCATCCCACATTACTAGTTGGGCATGTACTTGTTTCCTCTTCTCTAGATTCAATTTGAGCCAAGTGGGTGTAGCTAGCTATGTGGCCACTTGTTGAATGTTCAGAGGTGTGGTGGATGGAAGTGTAGAAGAATTTTTTTCAATAGTTTGCTAAGAAACAAATTTCTAAAGTTGTTCTTGCTCCTTTTGTAATCTTCCCCACTCCTTCCTCTCATTCTCAACTTTTATCTCTTCTATCTTCCTCATTTCTTCTTCCTATTTAGTGGCCTATTCTTCATCTTTTAGCCTTTGCTACTCTAACTCTTCAGCTCAGAGTTCTTCCTTTTTAGACTTTTCTTGTGCAACTTTCCTTTATAATTCCAAGGCCTCCACCTCTGCCTTTCTTCATGCTTCAACTTCTTCCATTTTCTGAACTAACTCCTCATCTTTTCTTTCTTGTTCTTCTTTTTCTTCCTGAGCTAGTTGCCCAACAACCAGTTTTTCGAGCACCCTCCATCATCTCTTCCTATTCTTTTTCTGTTAAAACATCATTAAGTTCTACTTGTTGGTTGTGCAAACTCCCAAGTTCAAATTATTCTCCTTCTTCACCTGGGTCTTCTTCAAACTTGGATGGAACTAGATTCCCTTGGTACTTGTACTTCATTGTGTAGGGCAGTTGTTCTAGTTTCAATTTCCTGGCCCTGATCTTAATAGTTGCACAAGCATATAATCCTACTTAGAGACAATGTATTGATGTTGAAGGTAATGTTATTATAGATTTAACTCCAACCATGATCAGACTTGTATTTGACCTCCCTCCTTACCTTGATGTCAAGATGATGACTAGGGAACAAGCACTCAAGCTATAAAACAAAGATGTGGAGGGAAACAAACAAATCATCAATAAACAATGGCTAAAGAAGGAGAATTCAGTAAAGAAGTTTCCACCAATCCTAAGAGGTCAGATTTCTTGCAAGACGTAGGAGATATTATCACACTGGTGGCTAAAGCATTTGGCGTCTAACTCTCACACTTTTGGACACTTGATGTTTCCTTTTATCCAGTTGATTCTAGAGGGAAAGAAATATTTGGATTGGGGGAAAATCATCTTAGACAACATTCATAACCAACTCCTCCACTTAATGCAGACTAAGACATTATACATGTATTCATATGTTATATACTATGCAACAAGAATTGGAAGGTTTTTGGGGTTGAGCACTGTAGGGTCAATGGAAGAAGGCCCATATCAAAAGAAGGTCTAGGAATATTATGATCAATTGGAGATTAAGGAATCAAAAAAGCACTTCAAAAGAGTAAATGATGCTTTTTGTATGTCATTATAAATCAACTCACAAGGGATGTAGGTTTCAAATTATCCCCGAAGCCATGGGATTCATTCAGGAATTGGGGTATTGGTTCATTCAATACCCCAGGTCAACATATTTTAGATTATTTGGTTTTGATGGCCATCCTTTTAAGTTTCCAAGATGTGGTAATAGGTGGGTTTTAATGGAATTTTCTAGGCAAGCTACAGAGGTAAATGTTGTTTTCTCTTCACATCATAGGATTGTTACACATTATTTTCCTTTGTAATTGGGATTCTATTCTTCTTCTTCTACAATAATTGTTAAATCAGCTACAAAGAAATTTTAGGCTCTAAATTCCCAACAACATACTTCTAGGAAGAATTTTGATCCAAAGAAGAAAATGAATGCACTTTATCCTTCTCACTTTACTCATCATGTTCCTCTTCTTGAGGATTTTTGGGCTAACCTTCAAGATCAATTTGAGGTAAGTAGAAGAGGTTACGAGAGGTTAACAATTCCCCAGATGAGGGGTTTTGAGGTTAAAACTGATATTCCTAACGACACTATAGATGATGGGATCACTCTTGATCCTCGATATGATATTGATCAAGTGGATACAAAAGTCTTTCCACCCATCAATTGGGCAGAGAAATAAGAGACTAAGATTAGAAAGATATCATGAGTAGTTGTAAACAGGAGCTTAAGGTGGATAGAGCTTTGTTTGAAACAACCAAGGGTTGGGGTGACAAAGAAAAGAGGTCCTAGCAATGAACCCACTTCCTCTGTAGAGACCAAACAATATAAATATTAAAGAAAGGTGTTGCAACCATAGAAGTAGTCACTGAAGAGCCTCATCAAACAAGAGAAGATGTCACATTACAAGAGATAGATAATGCTTTGTGTAAAGCAAAGGTTACATATGAGGTGGCTACTACGGGTGTTACTTTGGGTTTTGGTGTTGTACCTTTGGCTGTTGTTCACCCGGGTGAGGAGATTTCTACAGAGAAATAGGTTGTTGTTCCCCCACAAGATGGGGGAAGTGCTCCTACCATGCCATCAAATTTGGGAGCACCAATTATCAGAGAAGAGGGACAGGCTGAGGTAAATGTTCAACATATCTCCTCATATTTTGAAATAACTCCATCTCAAGAGGGAGAAGCACTTGAATGGGAGGAATATTTGGCAAAGGTTAGAGAAGAACCAACATGAGGGTGACAAGTGAAATAAATTATTTTAATTATTTGGTGAACAACATCTTTTTGGACGAGTTTTGAGTAAAGGGATGGCTAGGGAATAGAACTATCAATCAAGAGCGATTTATAGTGGTTGGCAACGATCTGAGTGAAGACTTGGAGTCTAAATTTTTGTTGAAGGAGTATTTGCATACCTATTCAGCTTCAAAAATTACAATAGAGGAAAATACTGGAGATATCTAAGTGTCCCTACAATTGTGGATCTGAAACCTATGATTGTGGATCTTAATTTTTGATAGGAGGAATTGGTGCTAAAATTGTCTATATGTAGAAATTCTCTCCTCTTTGTAAAGGTCGGTTGATTGAAGTCAAGATTGACTACCTAAGAGAGATTTAGTATAGTGTACAACTTTTAGGATATTTTTTTTACAACTTTCATGCAAGATACTTAAAAATACTTTTGCAGTTTTAATGCAGTTGGTTTTATTTCAGAAGTTTGTTAGTTTAATGAAGATGTTAATGAGCAATAGTTATTCGTATTCCAGTGTGTTTTGTTGTGCATAAAGGTCTATTATTTGATGAAAATAAATAGAATATCTCGGATTTGAAACTATTTCATTAAGTTATTTGTGAATGAGATTTATTTATATTTGTTGATCTATGAATTTTAGTAATGAGTTTGTGAAGTGCTCTTATTTGGAAATAAAGTTAAAAAATTGATGATGAATGGTTGTACATTTTGAGTTTTCACTATGATTACATACAATTGTATAGATTATTCTCTAGATTGTATCATTTTATGGTTTTATTTAGTTAAAGAAATTCCAATTATGAAGTTTATATGTCTGGATATATAGAAATTTGCGTTCATGTTTTGTTGTCCTACGCCCTCTTCTATCTTTTTCTATTTATTTACACCCCAAATGCTAAATTAGTTCATACTATTCAGTTTTTCTCCTTTTACCAGTAGTCCCCTTGAACATTACATTTGCATAGGCCACTGAATCACAACATCATAGTTGAGAACCAACTACAGAGACCTTAGAAGATAGATAGTTTAAGATTATTTATCTTTTTCAGGAGAAATAAAGTAGCAATATTTTATTTTAACGTTGTTGTGTTACTTTGACCATCAACAGGTCTACTAGGTGTGTAACTACAAACAACCATACCAAGTGTTATACTCGCTAATAACCTTGATAAGGTGCCACAAAATGGTCAAGATTCTATACCAACACCACACTAAGTTCAACACCTATGAAAAAAGTGAAAAAAACCAAGGTTTAATGTCACGAGGGATGAATGAAACAAGGTTTAATGTTAAGGGGGATGAAAAAAGACAAGGCTAAAACCTCAAAGGATGTTGTAACACCACCACCATAAAAGGTGCTTAAACAAAAAAGCAACAGTTCTCAATACATGAAGGTTACACGTTAGGGAACATAAAACATGACATCACCACCAAGAGAGGACTAGTTGAGGAATAGAAAATCATACCTTATGGAACACTATTCATAGCATTAACACTAAGGAGAACATCATATGCCAAGAAAGGTCACATTATTGTGGGATACCAAGCATAATATCACCACAAATGAGACACATCACATGGATTAAGAAGGCCGCACTTTGGTTGACAAGGTCACACCTCCTAGGAGATGTATGCTATCATCACTAAGAAGGGACCATTCCAATGAAAAATGAGCGGGGGACTATATGGCCCCCCTTAAAATGTCAACATACTTGCTATGTTGGTATTTTAAGGAGAAAAGAGGGGAAGATGAGATCCTTGAAAAGGATGCATTCTTCTCCAAAAAAAGTTATCCTTGCCCCCCAAGTGTAGAGACAAGGACAACCAAACCAAGGACCATCATGTTGCTACCATAAAAAATATGGTTACACTTAAGATTGAACCACAATTAATGGAAATGAGCAAGACACATAAAGCTACAAATATCACATAGTGATCAAAAACATTATATGATGAAGATCATTATTGGTTACAGGAATTAGGTGCATCAACACAAGGAAGAGCACCAAAATCCTTAATATGTTGTATTTTATTACTCAAGGCCCAACATTCATTAGTAGAATGACCATGCACTCGATGATATGAATAGAATGAGTGTCTTTTGTAGAATTTTTTTCATGTTCTTGGAGGGAGAGCAATCATGCAGACTTTGAGAATCCTCGACAAGATATTCTCTTGATCTATAGTAGGGGTCATTTCTTTCTCTTGTGAAGAAAATCTTGATTTCTTATCACAAGATTCCATACGCACACAAGAATCTTTAGGTTTAGATTATGAGATTTTGTACTCTCCAATAAAGCAGGGTGTAAAATCTAATGAACCCAAATCATCACTAAAACATGTGTTTGAAGGTGAAGCAATACCATGACCATTATTTATATTTTTCCTAGGAGTGTTTTGCGTGATGACATTGACATTAAGGGAAGGTTTATTTGATAGTTTTGTTTCTTTTGAAGGATAATAACCAAGGCCTCTTGTTGTTTCTTGTGCACTAGGCTCTATGGGGATATAGATAACTTTTTATTTTACACCACATCCTTTTCCATTATAGCCAAATTATTTACATGGTTGATAGCCTCTTCCATAAATGGATTCCATTTATTTGGAAGAAGGTGGTTTTTTATGATAATTCTCATCATATGTGGATGTATAATTTTTATTTCCATCTTTGCTAAAATTTGTGGATTCAGTTGATATCATTGCCTCTTCTTTCTCTTTTTCTAACTTTGATTGCATAATATTGTATTCCCCCATGAATGTAGGTGTGAAATATATGTTTCCCACTCATCATCTAAATTTTTCACTAATGAAAGGCACTCATATCTTTCCTCAACTTGTAAAGGTTCACATTTGAAGTTGGTATCAATGTTCTCAAAGGAATTTTCATTCTCTTCTTAGTTTGTAAATAATTTTTAGATTTTGGATCAACTTTTATTATGTAAACCTTGTTGTTGTAAGTGTATTTTATTAGATGATGAAGCGTTTAAGGAAATACATTAATTTAATGAATCCATGGTCTACCCAAGAGAAGATTATATTAAAGATCATGGGACATGACATGGATACGGGTTTGTAAAGTAGCACGTAATGTTATCACACCAAGTAGTTGTTTTCCTACATTGTCAAAACAATAAATAGACAAATTGGCTAGTTTAATTTTAGTCTTATCTACTCCAATTATATACAAAAGGTTCACACTACAAATATTAAGTCCTGAACCATTTTCAACAAGGGTGTGCCTAATCCCAAATTTGTTAATAACAGCCAATATCATCAAAGTTTCATTTTTTTATGTTTCTAAAGGAGGTAATTCGCTTTGATGAAATACAATGTCCATACTAGGTGAATTCATATTCTCAATCAAATTTTCCACATCATTTGGTTGCACACTAGGAGGGACAAAACAATTATGCAAATCATTTTGAAGCATGCCATGGTAATTAGGTTATGTTTGAATCAAATCCCAAAGGGATATCTTAGTAGGGTGTTGCAAAGTTGTTCCACAAGGTCATACTTCTTTTCACTATTTTGATGTAGATGAGGGGCACTAGGTAAAATAGGTTGTGGTAATGATATTGATGAAGGAACGACTTGTGTTTGTCTTGGTTTCTTATTGTTTCTAGTGTTATATGTGTGAGATACAGTATGATAACTTGGTTGCTATGACACGTGGTTACTAACAAGTTGTTTTGAAAAGCTTAGGATATGGCCATGAGGTTTAGGAGGTCTTATAATGAGAGGTGACTTAGTAGTTCCAATAATTAGAGGAGTTTTAGGAGGTCCAATAATTAGAGGACTCTTACGAGGTCTAAAAGGAGTTATAGGAGGTCCAATAATCAAGGGATATCTAATAGTTAGTTGTACGTTAATAACCTTAATAGATTTGATCTCTTCTTGATGATTTTCTAACGAGGGAGATCTAAGGTCACCTTATCGTCTTCATCTAAGAAATCCATATTACTATCTTTCGAAAGAAATATACCAATGATTTCATCCTCTTGCCCAAAAATTAAGAGATGTTGGTAGATGAATGAAGATTAATCAAAGTTGTATTAATAAATGCATCAATTATTTCATTCTCTTGTGCTATAATATCTTCCCAAGTGATAGAATTATTAGGAGAGGTACAAACAATATTCTCATGATGCTCCATGATTGGGTCTTCTAACACCAAGGTACCTTCTTCACTAGTAGGAGAGGTATCAAGAGAAGAAAAACTATGATTATCATGATTGTCCATGATTGCATCCTATTGCACCAAAACATTCTCACAAATGGGAGAGATATTGGGAGAGTGACTAACATGCTTGTCAATGGTTTCATTTTGTTTCCTTAGACTATGGTCATAAGTAGGGATATTAAAATCATACATTTCATGTGTTACCCTATGAAAACCATATGATTGAAAAGGAAACATGTCTCTACTTGACTTATGGATTTGAAATGTGTTGGAACAACCTAGGGTTTTGAATTTATGCAAGAAATAAAAACTAATCTACCCAAATTATGCAATGCTTCAGAAGATGTAAGCAATTGTCCTACATATTTGATCTTTTAAGAATTTCAAAGCAGAAAATTGCAAGTAGAAATAGGCCGATAATATAGAGACAAAATTCTATGCCAAATTTTCTTGAGACACTTGTATCAGGATAGGGATGCTTAGGGCGTTTGTGTCCCTGACAAAGGTCCAAAAAACTAAAAATCTGAATATTTATGTTGATGTTTAATGTTGATATCTCTATTTGTAAACATACTGAACAATTGATATTTTTAAATTTTTTGCTCAATTTAAGACAATGTACCTCAAACTGTAACTGTGCAAAAAAGGTGAATTTTTTTTGACAAGTTTTGAATGCAAATTTTAGATCTAAAATGTAATAATTGACTAATGATGATTTTGATGCTATTTTGAAATCAAGCAATGCAATGTTAGTCTATTTAAGACAATGTGATTCAAATGCAAATATGCAACAATAAAGGATAATTTTGAATGCAATTTTTAGATCTAATAGGCAATGATTGACTGAATTGAAAATGCAAAATTATAAGAATGATGATTTGATGCAATTTTGAAACACAACTATATAATTTTTTTCTTTTTTTTTGAAAGATGCCTGAATGAAAGAAATGAACAATTTCAGAATCTAATGACCTACTTAATGTAATTTTAATGTAGATCTAATCTAGATAATTCAAGAAAACCTTAATGCAACCTATGATGTAATATGTGATGTAATTTTTTAGAATTTTTATGCTTTTATGATGCAAAAATGAAACCCTAAATGAATAATGTAAACTAAATACAATAAAAAACTTAGATCTAGGATGCTTTAATTTAGATTCCAGAAGCTCTATAATTTTAACATGTTAGGTTCACCAAAATGAAACATAGAAAAAGGTATCCTAGGTACTAAAAGCAAATAACCTATGATGTAAGGGGCCTTTTTCCAAGCTACATTAAGATGTAGATCAAAAAGGTGATCAGATTTAATTACAACCATGAAGGTGAGGAAATAAAACCTAAATATACATCTAATTAAAGATGGGAATGGATTGGAAATGATTTGGAATGATTAACCTAATTAAGATATATGACCTAATATGGAAAATGCAATATTCTGATAGTTGACACATGGAAACAATAGTTTACAGGAAGATTTGGGGAGTGATAAGTGATATGTACCAACCTAAAAAATCCCGTTTCATCCAATTTAGGAGGACATAATCACGAAGGGGCACATAAGTCCCTAATAAGGGGTCCTGATCAACTTTTGGGGTCCTTTGGTGGTAGATTCAAGACTCTTGTTTCTGCTTGCAAAGTTTTTAGAACGATGCTAGATAATCTTGTGAGTGAGTTTGTGTGGCTTGAAAAGATGTATGAAAACAATTAAAACAATGAAAAATGGATCTTCAAGCTTCTTTCAATCTCCTTTAATCTTGTAATATGCACATTCAAAGAGAGGGAAAATGTTCTGCCATATAGGGGCTTGCCTTAGTCAAACCCCATGTAAGTGTTGCCACTTCCACAATGGAAATGTCAATGATAAATGGATAATTGAAAGGAAGGAATGATGAAATCACAAAGTACTACAACTCACCACCCTTCAATGGCTTCCTTGAAGGACTGAATTCATGCACATCATTTCAAGGATTTGGATCTTTCTTTGCTTGAATGCTTTAGATACCTACAACAAGGGTTAACCTTCACAAAATAATGATAACTTGATTGTATGAACTCACATACACTTTGAAATGATACTTTGATCTTGAATTGCTACAATAAAGCTCTGAAAATGTTGCTCTTGATAATAATTATTTCTCATAAATTATCCTTCTAATTGTGTTCTGTTGTTCTTCTAGTTTCAAATGGTGAAAAGACTAGGTATTTATAGACATTTATCCAATTTCTCAAAAATTATACCTCAAAATATGACACTTTGAAATTTGAAATTTGAATTTTGAAATGTCACCAACAAAATGCCCAAAAATGGGTCCTGGAAAAGAAGGGGGGCCCATGCACCCAAGGTCATATGGGTCCTAGCCCATATTTCCAAGACATTGAATGGCAGGGGTAGCATATGAGTTGGATGCATTTATTTAATGCTTGCAGTTTATTGAAAAATGGTACAAATGGGCTTTAAAATACAAAATTTTAGGACATTAGGGCGTCAATTAGGCTCAAAATTTAGGGGGGACAAATCATAGTGTGAAATTGTTAAGGGTGAATTTTTTTTATGCTACGCCTACATGGGAAGTTAAACTAAGACATTTCATGAGATCCATAAAACATATAAAATACAAAATACATAACCATTATAAGGTTGAAGGCCATCCCACTAGTGACAACATACTATTAGGGGAGTATATAAAAGGCCTAATAAATATAGGAGAATGAATAAAGTAGCATAATTTATTTGTCCTCTTCATCCATCTCGAATCCTATTGATTTAAATTGACTTAAATCATATTAAATCTATTTCAATGATCAAGAATTGAGTCTCCCTCCCCCATTTTAAAAGAATATAACCATTTTTCAAAACAAGATTATTAACTAGTCACTTTGTTTGATGTATTGTACATATCTTCTTCCATAATAAATTTATTATCTTTCTCTTAAAGAAATTCATCAACACATAATTTGACAAACATTATTGGATTCTATTGATATTTTTCTTATCTAGTTTTTCTTAGTCCTCATCAAACATACTTAAGGGTGTGGTTGAAGTAGATATTGCAACGTTTTGATCTCTTTCCACTAGAAGATCCTAAATCTTCAACTTTCATAGTTCAAAATCCTAATCATTGAATTTTTTAATTCCATACCTTGGAATGTTATCCATAGATTTAATGTTTCTTTTTATTTCTCACAACTACATCACACTAGGTTTGCGCTCCAATGAAGTATTAACCAACAAAATAAATTGAGATCTAATACCAAATTTTGGGGATTTAAACCTTGTTATATTCAATAATATACAAGGATGATGAAAACATAATATTATGTACATAGATATAATAGTTAACATCACTTGTAAGATTTATCTAACAACATGTATATAAGATGTAAACAAAATAATATATATTCACAAGATTTACACAAGATATAAATTTACATGGATTTTTTTTGGGAGAAAATTACTACCAAAAGATGGTTACAACTACACTATTCATAATCAAAATGATTCAATACAATAAGGTCTTTCGAACCTTTTACAAAGTCTCAATCTACAACATACTCTTTTGTACTCACTCTAATGTTGACACACCAATAATGTACAATCAATAAATATCCTTTTAGAATACACAAAAAAGTGAGTTATCTTGGCACATTCATATGAGATGATAGATATAGAAATATTCATTAGAATATAAATTGTCTAACCATCTAGCCAAACTATGGAATAGAAAGATTCATGCAACTATAATCCAACTATATATGTTGTCAAAATACCATATAAAACACCAAGTGTGGTGCCTCCACATGGATAATCACCTAGTAAACTCTACTACTACTACACAAGTTATGAATCAATAGTTATAAACTTAACACTATTATCATACATGTGTGTTGTGTTATAACAACTATTACTAGCTCCTTGCTTGTGGTAGTTCACACCAACATAACATTACTCTTGACTACTTGTGTTACATGTGCCATACTCCAAGATATTATACTACTCTCAAGTTATGTCAGATGAACACTATTTCTACCAAATGTGCTTGTGCATCATTGTTCATTCTCCAATAAACAAATTACATATGCATACATGTTTTTTTTCTTAAAATGCCTTGTGGGTGCTATTACAACACCATCACATGTTTCATATATGATATACCCATAAAATTGAAAAAATATTATCATTTATAAATCACTATGTCTATTGTATTACAAAATTTGTAGCTTCATTACATACGTTAGTGTGAAAAGAATATTTATGCATATAGTTAGCATTTATCTAGTTCCTATACATGTATAATAGTCCTATTTACACTAGCTTAAGTTCACTTAGTGGTTTAGTTGTCTCACCTCATAGGAACATGATATTGTAGAAGTTATGGATATTATGTTCATTATTTTTCTTCTCTAACATGGTATCAGACTACTGAATCACAAGTTCCTTCTCATTTTTGGTGAATCAAGCTCTCAATCCTATCAATGAAACCTTTTGGATCCTAATGAACATCATCATTACATCTAGAAGGTCCAAGAAAGAAATATTACCCTTCATTTCAAGAAAAATGGTAACTTTAAAATTTTGTAATTTTTTTTATGTAATTGTGCCTATTATATGGTATGGCATCGTGCAAATCCATACTACACATATTTTTGTAAAAATTGTAAATTTTTTTGCAAAGGGCATTTTTTTGCCCTCCAAATTTCACCATCTAATAAAAAATATTGTTGAATACTATAATTTTTGTCACATTAATCTAGTTCCTATCGCATACCCCAACTTTAACCTCATTTAGCTAAAATTTCTTTAAGTATAAGTTTTCAGTCCCAACCTTGGTTTTCAAAACCTCGTCGAGGTCAGATGAGGTTGTCACAACTACTTTTTGACCCATTGTTTTTGAGAATATTTTTGAGTTCACCTTTCTAAATAAAGTTTTGGAAGTATTGTTGGAGCCTGACATGGCTCTCATAACCACATCAAGGCCCGTCTATACAAAGAAGAATAAAATGTTGAAGGGAAGTTAGTTTTATGTTGAAACTTTTAAGAGGTTTCAAAACCTTTGTTAGTTCTCAATTGGGTTTCAAAAACCTTCTTATTACCCGAAGATAAAGGCGTTCACGTGAGAAATATTTTCAAGCGAAGGATAAGTTTGACAGGTTTTTTAAAATAAAATTATAAGGCAGTAAATTTGGGGGTTCCCACAACTTCAACGAACTTCGACAAAGTATTCAAAACCTTTCTTGAGCTCAATATCACTTCAAATGTGGTATTTTTAAAAATAATTATAGAATAAAACAACAATGCTAAGCTACATGAAAACATTCAATTGAGATACAATGTTGTTGAGTTCCATGCAAGAACTTAAATAAGAAACCCATCATAATAGTAGGAAAATAAAGAACACATTTGCAAGAGAGATAAACACATGAGCCAAGATTATCAAACACAAAATTATTTATATATTCATGTATATATATACATATATCGTGTTTACATTCAAAAAGAGGAGTATTCCAATACATTTAAACACAGAATGAAAATGATGATGTGAGTCCCCTCTACCACTTCCTGTAGTCATTTAATTTGAGCCAGAGAGGGTAAGTTCTCATTCAAATCCATGAAATGAGAAAATGAATCCGTGTCATTTCAATTCTTCAATAAGATCATGTTGAAGTGCAATCTCAATATAGATGACATCACCAACTAAACCATTCCTTGGAAATGCACTGAGGCCTCTTATAGCTGCCCACACAATGGCTAAGAACTAAAGTTTAACTAGACACTCTGCTACCCTCATTCCCTAGTTCTCTTTTCCAAAAGTACAACTGAAATTGTACATAGAACACTCTAAAAGCTTAGAATTATGTACATGAACCTAGGCCAAAAAATTCTCTCCAACAATCTTCTAGATTACGCCTTCTTCTACGTCATAATATATCAAGAAGATGTCTTTCAGATGGTCTATCACCAAGTGTTGCATCTAGCTGCACTCCACATTATCAATTTATAGAGGCATCACTTGTAGGGCTCGACATCTTTGAGCAACGAAATTAGAATGATGAAAATGAAGGTAATTTTCTTTGGATTTATAGAAGTAGAATGGAAAGGTAGTTGACTAACAATCACAAGGACAACAATATTGATTTGCAATTTAATGACGCTGGCTATTGATGTGATGAATTTGTATTAATCTCTCAGCTCAACAAGATTTAATTTCAAGTGGCGTTGTTCACTAAGGAAATTCACAAGAGTATTATCATTGGAGAGAATGTATATTAAATGTAAATTCTAGAGGTTTCATGCCGCTTAAATGTACTTCAAGCCATGGGGTTGACACATAGGCAACTATGTTTCGTTTCCCTATCAAATCAATTTGAGAGGAGCAATGTAATTATGACTTATTTAAAAATAGTCATAAATATTATTTAAAGCTTAGTTAATCTAAATTTGGTGATAGTTTACGAAACTACCACTTGAAGTGATGGTAGTTACTTTAACGACCAAGATTCAATATTAGGGTACTATATAGTTGTGTTTGGGAGCCTTTTAGAGGGTATGATTTACACTTTTTGAATAACATTGTGATGTAAAGGAAACGAACGAGGATTTTTTTTGAATTGATTTCAAATTTAGAATACTTTATGCCTGTGAACATTGAATTACTCTAAATTTCTTAAAAAATATTTGGAGTTTCATCTTTTGTAATTGATAACTTCGTGATGTTACATTTATCTTTTTAAAATCGAAATTGATTCTTTTGGAAACTATTCTATCGACTATTGTAATTCTAGCCTTTATGTCAGGAGATTAATAGTTTGGTTTCGCTTATCACATTGATCTCATGGTTATGGGTCAATGTTAGTGTGTGAGGGGGAGAACGTTAGATGAAAGAAAGATCAAACATGCTTGAAA